>JAODJX010000001.1:28200928-28214785 GCA_026776945.1 Isichthys henryi
AACTGGGTCTTTGTTCAATAAAAATTTAAAACATTTACCTTAAAACTCGTTTAGTGCCCCCCCCCCCCCCCCAGCCGTGGTGGATAACCACCCACATAAACTGTTTGGTCTGCATCAGTTCTCAGTATCAGAAATCAGACTTTTGCAAGTTGCACAGTACCGAGTAGTGCGCTAGAAACTAGGAGGGGCTTTTCCTTTCCAGCCCCCTCTCTATGACGGGAGCTCGAATAATTACAACAATGCATCTCGCATTAAGGTGCCACTGATGCACAGTAACAGATCCATTTTACAGCAGCATCGGGCCACACTTCTCCTCCAACATCACCCCCCCGCAATGAACTTTATCTGAAGAACTACTGCACAACTCCACTCTTATTTAATTAACCAGTTTCCCCAGAGAAGACATTATCTTCTCACCAATAGGCCAGCAGCCATACAGAATGAACCTGCAGTACCAGCAAGAGCAGCCCCCCACCCCCGCCCCCAACCACAATCCCAGTGCGGTCATTCATCGGTAGAATTCCTTCATCAAAACTGCTGAGACCACAGCTATGGCAACAAAGGTGGGACAATTAACATAATCTCTACACAGTACCTTAGCAACTGCGGCCTATACAGACGCAGACTGAATGCCGATTGGCCCCTGGAATGTCCCCCTCCCCTGTCACTCACCGAATCAGAACATATGTATTATAGGCTAATGATAAGGTTGGCCACTTCTGTATGAATTATGGCCTGTTTTATGCCGCTCACATAAAAAAAATCCTAGAACAGCCCCCTTTTTCATCCAAGCATAGAGGAAGCCGTATTTTAAATTCACTTAAAGCTTCATATAATGGTATTAGTTATATAAGCAACTTGCACTCCTAATTAATGCTACTTATACTTCTTATTAGTGTAAGTAACATTAATATAATGAATACAGCTGTGAGATGACAGGTTATTTACTGGCACCAGCTAGGCTTGCATCACGAGCCTCGATTACATCAGATCTGCTGAACAAAAAATGGGCAGGGATGAGGTCCAGGTTGAAGCCCAGAGGCCATCACTGGTTCTGCCATCTAGCGTTCGGTGACATGGTGACCAGGGGACCTTGCAGGACAGACGATATGCTTGACGCGTGGCACTTACTTGCACTGTGCGTGGTAATACTTGATAAGGTTCTGGAGAAGATCCACGCCCTTCTTCGTCTTGATCTCATTCACTTTGATCAGGTACTGTGGGGGGGGGGGGTGACCCAGCATTAAAACAGTAAAATGATACTACATTGAGGGCAGAAGTTAGTATGGCATTTAGAGACACATGTGCAAGGAAAAAATTCCCATTCAAGTCCCAGGAGAGGCTCCTGTTAATGTACCTTGCAGCAGAGTACTTAATCACAGCCAGCACAGTAAAAACAAAAAAATTACATAAAAAGAGCGATAAATGGGCAAAAAGCTTATCCCTTCTGATAAACTGAGGATGATGATGGTGGTAATAATGATATAAGGAGAATCATGTGCGGGAAAAGCCACATCCAGGAAGAGTAAGGACATCCTGCCCACTCAGGCCCACAGCCTGCCTGGCAGCCACAGCTGTCAGACAGCGGGTTCCTGTTTACCCGAAACTGCCCCCCGAACGCGCTGTTTATAGCCAGCTCCAGGAAGCAGTCCGGAGCCGCTCCTTTCAAAGCGTTGGGTCACGGTGATGTCATGGTCCTTAACAGCCCTTTGGTGTTAATGGGCCATCACTGATTAATCAAGACCTGACCCAGGAGCTCCCTTATAGGTCACAGTAGTGTGCGTCACCACTGATGCTGGGAAAGAGCCCCCAACAGGACGAGGTAAACGGCCCAAAGATCAGGCAGTTGGAGACTCAAGAGTACTCTGGCTGAATGTTAGAGCCATACAGGGAACAGGACAGAAGACTGGGCACACACACAATCAGTGGGGAGACACACAATCAGTGGGGACACATACACAATAGGGCTATTTTAGAGATACTGATGACACTCGAAAAATGGATGTTTTAACAGCGGAAGGAAACCCAAACAGGGCAAAAAAAAAACAAAAGTTCAACCACAGAGCTGAAAAGGGATTTGAGCTTATAACCGTGAGGCGTGAGGTCACATGTGCTAGCCAGTGAGCAACCTCACCACTCGGGCATTCAACAAAGCTCGTCAAATGTTCTGAGTAAGTTACACAGATGCATCACTAGGCCGGGGCCCAGAATTAATCGGAACTAGCCCTTAATGATTTGTTTAGCTCTGTTTGACAGTTTCGTTCATCACCGCAGTTCTAGTCCAAAGCTGCGCTTCTCAAAACCTTTGTAGTGATACGATCATCATAACTTCAGAGAGAGAGAGAGAAAGAGAGAGAATTTAATATGACGGTTTTCGGGCAGATCAGGCCCCTGATGCCTCGTGGTCCTAACAACGCCACTGAATGCATATTTCAAAAATCACAAAGCCAGAATGCATCCCAGTTTTGGGATTTTTCTGCACGCAATCTAAATTTTGCAACAAGCTATTAAAAATGCCTTCCCCATCCCAGGATGGCATCAATAATCAATCAGAGTCTGGCCTCATTATAAAAGGGTAATAGCTGGAGGCTACTTCACACCCGAAGCATCAAGAAGGAAGCCCCCAGAAACATCAGTCACCCTGAAGATATATGATGGATGAATCTGGCAGCCATAGAGATCCGGGAAACTCTGACAGACTGTCCTAAAGACGCAAATAGAGCTTATTTCAAGAATAAAACCGGCACACTGGTGTCAGGATTCAGTGACGCAGGCTGTGTGCATAACCACCGCTGCCTCTCGCCCACGTTAATGTCGAAAAAACTGCTGCCCAAACTGGAGCCTCGGAAGGGGGGAGAGCATCCGTATTTCACTGAATATTAAAGACCCCGCACTCTACTGAAAGCAGTGCTGCTAGCAGAAACTACACCCCCATGGCGCAGGAAGAGTCCATGAAAATCCTGCAATGAGAATAACGCAATAATAGCTACACTTTCGATGCGACGGAAGCCCGACAGAAGTTAATGAGCAAGTGTTTCTACCCTGAGATGTCATCTCATTCACTGATTGCTGCCGTTTCATTCTGAGAGCCTCTGACATGGAGGGCTTCATCATCACAGGGGGTGTCCTTGGCCCACCACCGAGTTCTCTACGATGCCTATTTAATCCTGCTTCAAGGAAGCATCACTCTTGCTGTGAGGATCATCGATTCAACCTTCTTCCACTTGCTGTCTATTGCCATTCAGAGCCATTTGTTTTTTTTCTTCGTTTAGATTTTAGTAAGGGCGGGGCAAGTGGTACTCGATAACGAGTGCGGTCAACTCACTCCTCCCAGGGCCAGGCTTTTCAGCAGAGACCTGAAGCACATACCGATCTGCTACATCTTACATGTTGCTGACTGAACAACATGAATAAATTCAAATTACGATGGACTTTATTGATCCCAGGTGGAAATTCCTATGTGCTGATGCCAAAAAGCAAAAAAAAATAAATAAAATTAAATCCTGAATAAGTATTTCTCAACCCAATCCATGGGGGCCCCCAGTCAGTACACATTTTTGCTCCCTCCCAGCTAGCAGCACACCTGCACCAGGTATTCAGCACCAGGGTTCGTGATTGCATGGAAGGAGCAAAAATGTGGACTAATTGGGGGGTCCCAGTCCCCAAGGATTGGGTTGAGAAAAAAACGAGTAAAATGCAGAAGCTATATTTACAATTTATTTTCAGGCTGGACATGTTTGCTTAAGAGTACATGTACTACTATCATTCTACTCAAGGGTTCAACAGCACAGACAGCTTGGGAGTGCATCAGTTACACAATTTCAGGTCCTTGGATACTAAACCACTAAATATCAACAATATACATCTACCACATCCAAAGGGTGTGATGCGTGAATAGATGCACGTATCACTTAGAAATAAATATCGTTCACTTTCTGTGAGTAACGTGATGCCAAATCCCAACACAAGAAATTCCAGTCCTCACTAGAGACTGAAATCCTTCACTATCACGCCACAGACCTTAAGTCATGCAGAATTCCAGTCAGCAGGAGGCGATAGATTTTGTGTCTCAAATAATGAAGTCATCAAGGCTTCTAAGAAACAGTGTTGAGTAACGGTTACGCGATCCGTCAGAAGCCCACTGACCTCACACATCTGCAACTGAAAGAGTCGCCTCTCCTTCTCCATCTCCTCGGCGATCTCCGCCCCCGTGATCTCCGTGCGGATCATTCCGTGCTGCTTGGCGTGTTCCCTCTTCTCCTTCTCAATCTTTGTGCTGGACACATGAATCCGAGACAGAGAAAAAAAAAAAAGAGGATGGGGGAGGTCTTACATCCACATCATCAGCATCCACTCTATTTACATATTCATACATCTCTCAGGTTAAATGCTGAATGACCACAATAGCAACTAGGAAAGTAATGAAAACATGACAAAACTGAAATGGTCGTCTGCAGAACGTGGATTTCAGACACAGGAAACGGGAATTAAATACACAGAGTGATTTTTGGAGGGTGAAGCAGTTCTGATGAATTGAGTTGAGAGCAGCCGGGATTTGAAGAAGCTCTGCTAAACAGCATAAGCAGCAATCGCCGGTTATTCCGTCACTGAAGAGGGGTTCTACTCGTCTGCATTTCAACTACAGTTACAGCACCTAAAAACCTTAAAATTGGAGGCACGCAAGACAAGAGTGCAGATAGAGTCGGCACCAGTAAAACAGTGAGACCGGGTGTCACACTCTCGCCGTGGTACAGCATGCTCAGCATTCCTGTATGTGAATGAATGCTAAAAAACGTGCCAGGAAGGAGCCACATCTGGCTGCTGGATAATATGCCGCTCGTAGAGATCTTCTCTGTCCAGAGGGCACCATCATCCCATCCTCCTCGGTAAAACACACTGGTTTGGAAGAAACCAGACTCCACACGAATGACGTCACACAAGTTCTCAGGTCACCAGACTGGTGTTGCATGATCACCCGGATGGTGAAGGAAATGGAAAAGGACTCCTGACCTTTTTTTGCATACAGCAGCTCGGAAAAATTCAGTTCAGTTCAATTCAAACTTTATTTGTATTGCGCATCTTCAAAACATTACATTGTCTCAGAGCGCTTTCTTCATCCCTGCCCAAAGCCCCCAGTGGGCAAGCCAGAGGTGGCAGTGGCAAGGAAAGAAGAAAGAACAAACCTTGGGAGGAACCAGACCCAAAGGAGGAGCCCAACCTCCAGGAGCCAGCAAAGGAAGTCAAATGAACAAGATGGCAAAATCCTAATTTATGCAGTGCAAATTTTCACTTTTGAGTTTCACTGCGGCCGGAAGGCGATAGCAGCCCAGCTGCTGGTGCTGCTTCTGACGGCAGGATGAACAGTGGTACTGCAGCAGGACAGGAGGGCTGGCAGGCCGGAAGGACGTCACGGGCAACTCCCTACACCTCTGTCACATTAAAATTAACAATCAAAGACAAATAAACACATAGAAATGCCCTCACAATTTACAAAGAAAAATCATATGTAAATGAGGTCTACATCTGAAGATAAACAACCCCCCCCATATG
The DNA here is from genome assembly GCA_026776945.1 of Isichthys henryi. NCBI lineage: Eukaryota > Metazoa > Chordata > Actinopteri > Osteoglossiformes > Mormyridae > Isichthys > Isichthys henryi. The sequence continues at coordinate 28,206,479 of JAODJX010000001.1, forward strand.
ACATCACAATATGGTACAGAGAGAGTAAAAGACCATTTCAAAGGCAATCTGCACCCTTGTGGGTAGGGGGCAGTCTAGTGAAAAACACAGTCCATGACAGCTCGCCCTGAACATAAATGAAGAAGAGAAGTGCTCTCCAATGAGGTCAAACTGAACTCTGAATTTCAGAAGTCAAAGGCATCGATGGTCTCCAAGACCATTCCACAAAAGAGCAGGGTAGCAAGCAAGTGAACCTCACCAAAATAAGTCTTATCCTTACAAGAACTTCACCCAGAAGATGCTGTATGTGGGAGGCAGAACAAACATGGTCTGAGGAGACCAAAGAGGCTTGATTTGGCTGGGAGACTATGGATCCCCAATGGAACACGCCACCACAGCCAGATCACGCCACACCAGCATACGGCAGTGAGAGGGAGGACACCGATCAGACGAGGAGATGAATACAGGCTCACAATACAGAGGAATCTTGGACCGAATCCGATGCCCCACTGCCAGAGAACGACCCGGGGAAAAGGAGGCTCGTCTATCAGCAGGACAAGGATCCAAAGCGCGCTGCCAAAGGGACATCAAAGAGGCTCAAAATGGAGAACAAAGGCATGTCCTTGAGTGGCCCAATCAGAGCCCTGACCTTAAATCCCTCAGAAATGCTGCCCTCACCGTATCCTTAGCAATACTGCAGGGATGAATGGGCAAATAGGACAACAGGCACAGCTGACGAAGACTATTGGCTCCTTGGAGTACTGACCCAGAAGAACACACACGTAAGGCATAAGTGTAATTCAGTTTATACAGTTCTGGGGAGGGGGGATGAATGAACCGGGTAGGTAGTTATGCCCACCGCCCCACCTCAGACTCCCGCAACCATAAAGCGTGGACGTCAATACCACAGACATGGACTTACAACTTGGCCTCATAGTCCTTCCAGGCTTTGTCAAAAGGCTTCTTTAAGTCCTAAAAGGAAAACAAAAATAAAAATAAACAAACTGCAAACAAGCAGTGCAGTTTATCGCACACTATACAGTATACAACGCAGAAAAGCCAAAGGGATTAATAATCAGGTCTGAGTGGGGATACAAAATTAAGTCTTGCCACATAGAGAACAGATTTCACTCACTGCCAAAATCAACAATTGACTTGGAGTCGTGTCAAGGATACGAGTAATGTGAGGATAAAAAATAGATTTTGGGATTTGATAACGTGTTCCTTTTATAATTTACAATGTACACCAGTGTTAAATACAGGTGCACCAGCCTTTGCCAAATGCTCATGGCATTCATATGCAGTAACTTAATAGCTATTTACAGCTAAGACTCAGAACAGCATAACGACTGTAACTTCACTGCTGCTGCTGGTATGAATCACTGACACGTCTTGGTGGGTCTGACCCATGCCATCAGTAATGACCGTGTCGTTGATCGTTCAGCACAACGCATGATATCAGTAGACAAAATCACTCTCGGTCTGACATGCATGCCAATCGAGGTGTCCGTTTGCCCGAATTATGGAGCCTCGCTGAGTGAGTGTGAAGCCCCTTGCATGAGTCAAACGATAACCCAATCAATCGCCTATTCTTTTTATATGCTTGACTATGACATTTTTCATTTACATTCTATTATTCAGCAGAAGCTTTTGTCCAAAGAGAACTGCAATTGAGAGTGCAGGGTCAGATAGTTCTTGGACCTATTACGGTCAAGGGCCTTGCTCAAGGGGCCAAAGGTGACATCACTTTGCTGGCCCTGGGATTTGAGCTAATGACCTTCTGCTCCCAGGCTCAGCATCCAAACCCACTGAGCCACTCAACGCTAAAAATGTATCAAATGAAAAATGCATGAAATAAATACACTGATAAAATTCATATATGCATTAGCTACGATAATCCATTAAAACATATTTATGAATATGTATTATATATAATTAGTGCGCATAAACACAGAACGGTGCCTGGAAATTTATGGGTAAAATTCCAGCCCCACGAGATTCACAGGAGGTGAACTAGCAGAGCTTGACTTACCCCTTTGACCCCTTTCAGGTCTCCTTTCAACAGGGAGTCCAGGGTGAAGATGACATTGTGGCTGAGACTCTGGAGCTGTAGGAGGACAAGGAGAAAATGCTGAGGAGGACAAGGCAGTAAAATCAATGCGGTAAGAACAAAATGACGAGGCCAGCACAGTAAGGATGCCTCTGTGAAGACATCACACAGAGAAGACTCAGGGTCTAAGGAGGAAGGACAGGGTATCTCAGGCCATAAGCCCCCAGTAGGTTCTGCTTCAGCCAGAATGGGGTAACAGAGTCGTTTCAGCTAGCAGACAGGCTTGGGGTTTTCTTAAATGTCAGTGTCAATCAACAAAAGTACAGGAAAGAACGCAGAAGTGACATGGAAAACTAATCATCCTCCCAGATGTCGTCACAGGGTGTTAAATCTGACCTCTGTCTGAATCCTGCCCCCCCCCCCCAGTTTCCTGCAGAACACCTGTTTCATCCTCGAACCCGCACCGCTTCAGCCCTCAGAGACAGCGTCCGTCCAGCAAGAGACACATGAAGGCAGAAGCAGAACCATCAGCCGTGACGGATGTCTGGGTCTGAGCCGAACGGACTGACTGTGTGTGAGCTGGCAGACAGATGCTGCATGCTGATTGGACGGCTCTGATGCTCCACATTAAGGGCCCCCAGCTGCTGGTCCGGGGGTCAGTACAGTATCCTACTGGGCTGTGGAACACTGGAGGCTTTGCAGAGTGCTTGGATAATTTGATGATAATCTATATTTTTCTTTTTCCTTTCTGGTCCACCAGCATCCCCCCCTCCCAAAAACCCCAGGTGGTTTGACCAGTGTGTGAAACTGATGACGTAAATCACTCCGTGGACATCTAAACGTCGGTAACCCCTACTCTACATCACACAGAAACTGTTATAATACAATAATGGTCATATATTAATAATGATAACTAGCACACTTAATGAACACCGACTGACACTGTAGAGTTTCCTGTCTTGCTTTAATATAGTGTATGAATAGTGTAGTTAGGTTTTGCATTTGACTACAATGTGAGCCAGAGCTGGAGATTCGAGTCTTTAGCTCCACATGTTAATCCTCTTGCCTGGCGTCTCTGGGGGGTGGCATTCGCTGTGAACATGGTCCAGGTCAGGTTTCGTTAGCACGTTATCGCTGAGGCGAAGGAGACGCTCCCAGTGAGCAAGATTTTCAATTTTTAATGTGCGTCTAGGCAGGCTGAAATAAACACCTCCACAGAGCTTCAACTGTAGGGAAAAAAACACACTGAACAAAAGGAGGTGGGGGGCTTGGCATGCAATCCAGATGTCCTGCGAGAAAGATGATGACCTGGGATGGGTGAGCGGGCGTCGACCTGCCAGAGACCTGAGCCGCCTGAGAGCTATAAGCCTGCATTCATGGGCATCCCCGTTTACCACGGAACTGCCAATCCCAGAGGGCTTTACTGATATGGGGTGATCCCAGGATTTTTTAAGGTGGGGGTTATGAGTGGGGCCCTAATTCAAACAGAGGGGCCAACCTTATTGTTGGTCAATGACAGGTTTTGAATCAATGAGTGACAGGGGAAGGACCACTCTGCGGACCAATCAGCTGTGGCCAGTGCCTCTGTGGGCCCCCGCTGCTGATCAGCACATCCGACCGCCTGTCTCTGTCCACCCCACCCAAAATACAGACAGTTCAACAGTTCAAACAGTTCATTTATCGTTATTAAACTGTAATGTATATTAAAACATCATTTAACAGCATCAAAAAACAGGCTTGACGTTTTGCACTTCAAAAAACATCACTGTGTTTCCCAGGTTGTCTGTGTTTATTTTCCGTGCTTTTCCTTCAAGGTCACCTTCAAATGTCTCCAAGATCATTATGGCTTGGCTAACTGCAGCTAAAATGCAACTGTGAGTGCTCTCAATCTGCCTTTTAGCTTCCCTCCTGGTAAAAGTCATACCGGATAATCCATACAGCCACTCCTGAGAGCCGATCCGGTAATCTTTAAATAAGGTGTGAGCTCGTATTTCCTGACAAAGCAGTTATTACTGCACAGAGGAGTCTGTGGGCTCTCATTGTCAGGCTGGGCTTCAGGATGCTCTCGCATGCATTTTGTGAGACAGCCCAGAGTCAAGGCCCTTCTCACTTTTCCACTACCATTCATTACGCTCTTGGTTTTCAATCACTGACACATAAGATGCAGAATTTTCCAGTCAGGACTTGGACATTAATTATTACTATTATGGGTGTTTTATACTTGGCACACAAAAGTGTAGGCCTGTTTTATATTGCCCAACAGAAGGTCCTGATTAGAGAAGGTCAGAAGAAGGTCAGAAAGGACAGGCTGGAGTTTCCTCTTTGTCCAACAGTAGCCCCTAACCCTCCAGCAGGGGGCACCATTATTAGGTGTTCAAACCACCTTGACCAGCTCCTCTCTATCTCCCCCTCCAAAGCCTTATGGACCATCAAACTCCTCACTCTACTTAAAGAAAAAACCACACAGCTCAGCTACTTATACCAACAATCAAAATCATCTGGTTTTCACCCAGAGGTCTCTGCCATGGGGACGTCATAAGCTGACCGCTTCAAGAAGATGTGACAAGATTCTGCCTCATCATTACGAACAGCGACTTCAGATCCACATACAAAGAAATCGAATAGCATCTATATATTGGGGGGGGGCAGTGCTGCTGTGAGCTGGCCTGTCTGTGGTAAAGCACATTTCACACCGTCTTCCAAAGCAAACAGAGGTGAACTTCCAGACGTCCAAAAAATACCTCCAGGAAGAATGCTTAGATCTAAGATCCCTTCATGACCACAAGCGTAGTTGATACTCAACATGGTTCTAGTGCCCAATTCATGTTGTGTGACACCTAGTAATGAGATTCCTAACCTCACCCCTGGAAGTGCGTCATTGTTGAATGGACTTGTTGACGTCCATCATTGCTAATGAGCAAAGTTGGCATAGCCATCCTCCCCCAGATTTTACTGCAAGAGATGAGTCTTGGCCTATAGTCGAGCCAGACGCTCTGCTCCTGGGAAGTCCCCCTTCCATTGTAGTGGGAGACCTCGGCAGACAGCAGAGCTCTCTGAGCTATTATAAGTCGCTGTTAAGAAGTGCTCCCAAATTTAAGAATGGAGCTCATGCCTCGAATGGACCTAAGAGACGTTTGGACACCAGCCTTGGCAAGCTGGAATGCCAGCAAAGTACCAAAAATCTCATGAAACGCACCCAGTGGTTTCTAATGCTCAGCTCAAACAATGGTGACATTTTCCACTGCCAGTGACCTGTAACATGCAAAGGTCTGAAGAAGAAGAAAAAGGGAAGACAGCAAGACAAAGGGGTTCCGCTTTATGTTTTTATACTTAGCAGACAAATAAATCGACAAGTTTCTATTTATTGTACAGTTTAACTTAGATAGGCAAGACTGGTGCTCAACATGAAAATAAACCTGACATTGGTATGAGTTTCCATGCATCCATCCATCTACTTATCCTACATAGGGCTGGAGATCACCCCGACCAGGATAACAGTCCATCACAGGGTGCACACACGCAAAACCACTAAAAGACATTCTTAAGCTGCGAAAAGGAACCAGTAGAACAGGGGGGAGCACACGCAACCCCCACCCAACACACAGACACACACAGAGGGGTGGGATTCCAGCCCCCAGCCTTGAAGGTGTGAGGTGTCACTGATTCACCGTGCCATCTGGCATAAAAATGTCGTTAAATATGAAACCGAAGCTTAAATGTGTTACTCACACTACCGATTTACGTGTGTTCTTGCCAACTGGCTTCATTAGTAGTGTGACAGAATCAGGACTAATTTAAAATGTGACAGAAAATACGACAGCGACAACTCAAAGCTTTCAGTATTCTTGACGTGTCTATAGTAACAACATTAAAGATACAGCTACTCTCAACCTTTCTTCAAACTCTGAATGAAATCCAAGAGCCAGGCTCCATGCAGACCTCGGCGTTGGAAAAAATTAGGAAAGGGGGCATTTTTAGGGGGAACCAGGGTCTCCTCACCAAGTTCTTGAGCAGTGCAGACAGCTCCTTGGTCAGCGTGGAGAACTTGACGAACGCCGTTCCCAGGTCGGGGTTGTCTCGGCTGATGAAGTTGCTACCAAACTTGTCCAGTGCCTGTGCGTAGTTTTCCTCGTTCTGGACATGATCTGTGTGAGGAAGAGGATCAATGGCCGCTGTAAATCAGGAGTAATCAATGCACCACTTTCAACCCGAATACACAACACTTCAATAGGTTTCACAAGCAAATCTGACTGTCCACCTTAAAATTGTACCTTTGGCAACAACGGAGGGACTTGTTGGTTGGGAAACTGGCTTGGCTCCATGGAAACCCTTAACTGCCCCCCAACTCCCCAAAACGTTCGTATTTAATTTCTACTATGTCTGTAAAAACACAAAGCACCAAAGACTAGGTCACATGCTTTTTTAATGACCATCTGGTTTATCTTGTCAGGAAAGAAAGAGTTAAAACCATCTAAAGACCCAAATTGCATCAGGAAAACCACTGACAGAGTCTCCTTTGCAAAGGTCATTTGAAAGACACAACTTAATACTGTCAGCACACAGCAACCATCTTGGAGAAAATAAAATGTGTTTTAACAAGAAACCTTTAAATTCAGAAGAGCAAAGGGGCCACAGATGTAAATCACACACACAATCATAATTACAGTGCCTGACCCGCTTTGGAACTGAACAATATTAGCCAACTTTACAGAGTAATGTAGCCGTAAGCCCTGCCACTATCTCCGGGTACTTCTGAACCGATAAAACTACATTTGCGTAGAGGTGATTGCTGAATTGGAGCTACAATATTTGAGCATCTTAATAAAATCCTAAGGATGAAAAATACAGATTACATCTTACGACCACCAGATGGATCCTTTTAAACAAAGCACGAGCACTAACCATCTCCTTAATCATCACTGGCATAAAAACAGGACAAACCCACTTGAAATGCTTAAAGGCGGAGATCATATGTATATCCCCAGGTTCGGTTACCTGATCTTCTTGATCAATATTATCAGCAGGGGGGAGCAAACAGGGAGTGCGAGCCATAAATTTTAGCGATATGTTTGGAAGCAAATTGGTTCCCTTTTGAAAAACAGAGAGGTATGAAGTGAGAGCCACTATTTCAGTCGCATTACCACCATTTTCACTATGAGTTACCGAGTGCCCTTCACGCATAATATTAAACAGAGCAAACAGTGGTAACAAAGACCCCGAGTGCTCAGCATCCCAGAACACCGGAAACCAACAGCATCCCACAACAAAACAGGTCCAGCGAGCGAGAAAGCGCCAAGGATAGCTTTACTTTTTCCATCCCTGGAGGAGCAGGAACAGACGGCGACACTAACAAAGTTACACAATGAACCTGGGAGGCCCCCTTCAGAGGGGGAGAGGAGACAAAGAACAACAACCTGCCTGCAGCAGCCCCCCCACCCCCTCCCCCCCAGGCCCGGCAGGGACAGGCCCTACCACTCCACAGACCATAAAGTTCATGGCCGCCCACTCAGGAAAGCCCATAATTCCTCCCAGGAGTCCCGGCAGTCCATGGCAGCCGGCCCGGTCCTCGCTGCTGCGATCTCTGAAGCCAGCCACTTGAAAGAGGCTCATGCCACCAGACGCTGCGGGGGTCAATTCAGTCTCAGTGCTGGGCCTCTTCTTAAGCAAATGTGTCCCGAGCAGCTAGCCACAACAGACCCGGGACACCGTGTACCCGAAACAGAGACGGAGTCTGATGATAATCGACAACATTTTTCATCAAAATCTGCCACTGAAGAGTCCTCCACGAGGTGGTTTTTCGCCACTCTGGATGGTATTTGCAGTGTTTTTACCATGGAGATAATTCTGTAATACGAATATAACAGAGTAATCTGGATATTTGTTGTACAGTGTGGTGACTTATACTCATTTACAAACGTGAGCAAGTATATATAGCAAAAAGACTGATGCCATTAGCATATTGGCCATCAAATCTTTAAGGTATGTTTTTTTATATATTAGGGGTGTCATTTAAACATGCCATCTGAGCTTGAATTCTTACCATTGAAAGATCTGCTTGTCATTGAAAAACCAAACCTCCAAATAAGTGCCTAAACCGAATAAATTAAGATTAGGTGGGACCATATGTCAGGACAGTATTAGCCACCTAATCGACTGGTAACTGAAACACTGGTACCCAGACCAGGCAAATCATAGGTGGGGGGGGGGGGGGGGAAAAGACCAAAAAAAAAAGCCCAGTATTTGGTCCTTTAATTTATATTGGTTTTTACACTGTTCGG
>JAODJX010000001.1:28229538-28241862 GCA_026776945.1 Isichthys henryi
GTCACAGACCATTTTCTTGAAAAGGAACGTAGGGCAGAATTTACTTTTAAATAAATAGACAATTTTATGATGTAGGCTGAAAAAGAGCTTCCCCTATTTGACAGACCAGTAGCCGCCACTGGTGCAGGGGTGGGTAATGTTATCCAGAAAGGGCTGCAGTGTATGCAGGTTTTCACAGCCACTCCATAATTAGATTACTAATTAGAAGACTAATCAGCTGAAGAGTCCTCACACCTGGGTTTGAAGAGCTAAACTAAAGGTTATCCGAAAAGCCTGCATACAAACCAGCCCTTTGAGGATATGACTGCCCACCCCTGGTGTGGTGCAAGGTAGTGCAGTCTGCCTGTTCGTAGTGTAGTGTAGTGTAGACAGATAAGTAGCCTCTGTCTCCCTGCCCCATTATGGATACCTTTCTGCAAAATGTAAATGATTCCAAAACTTTGGCACTACAACGTTTGTCCTATATAAAATATTGCACAGAAGGTCCAAGCAGAATATTATTTTGTTTCATTGCGTACTATTCATAGCTGAGATTACAACAAAGCTTTATCTGACTGGATTTGATTACCATCGTATGGGAAACTCCTGCTTGCTCCATCTAAGATACACCCAGGCATATACCTAATGAAAATTTTAATTACGTTTCAGGTAAGCATAAAAATGATGGTGGTAGCAGTAGCAAAATTATAATTGTAATCATTATTATGTCAACAGGGGGGCGTGTATTTAATTATCTTCAAAGCTGACCAGGTAGGACTCCATGCATATCCACCTAAACATTAACTGCATATTAAATTTAAACAAATACAAAACGGATGATCTATGGGGAAATTCATCCCATAGCAGGAACATAACCTTTGAATAGAAGCCCATACAGAGACTGAGAGGTTTCTAGATATAATCACATTAATTAACCCGAGTCTCGTGATTGCAGGTACTTCAGAGAGGCATGAGATTCTGCTTTGTATAAGTGATGCTTCTTGAGATTTGCTCGGAACACTGTGACAGCCCATGATGCTGCAATAGGCTGAAGGTCAGGGCAACGGGATTGCCCAGGAACGAAGCACAAGGGCGGCAGTGAGACTCTAGCTGCATGTGGCAGTCTGCACATCATCGCCCCCTGGGGGGCAGGGATGAGAAAACCATGAAAACTAACAGATTAGGTAAGCCTGGGCCACAGGCTCTCCTTCCTTCCTTCCTGCCTCACTCACTCACCCACCCACCCACCCACCCACTCACACACACACTCACCCACACACTCACAACCCCTACCCAGTCCCAACCTTAACCATAAGCAACCAAATAAAATACAAGTATTTGGCCATTTTTTAGTTTTTAGGCTACAGAGTTTTATACAATTCACTTTATACTTTTGGGGAAATAAGATATAAAATTCAGTTCATATATAGGGTGGTTCATTCAATATAGGTTGGTGTGTACCACAGCGGGTTTGGGATCAGGGCCTGAACCCTGCATCCGGAAGGTTGTGGCTTTGAATCCTCTCACTAATCCATGTTTTTGTTCTTTTTTAAAAATAGAATTCAGGTTTATTCGTTGCCCTGTTAAACAGTGAATGATTAAACAGAGGGTTGATATAAGCATTTTGAAGAGGAAACACTTAAACGTTTCAAGATATTTTTATTTAAAAACAAAATACTTCTCCAGAAGGGGGGGGGAACAAGGTTATAAAAAAAAACTAAATAAAGTATAATGAGTGATTTACTGAAATAGATACTGCAGCCTGCACTTATCGCATATTCTGAGCTGGGGTATCCATTATGTCGCGACACCAGCAATTTAGCGGGTAGCCTGTTCATATGAGGCAGCAAGGCGAGCCATTGCTTCACCCTTCTGAGTACAAGACACTGAACATCATTTGTCACCGCGGTCACGTTCTACTGACTGGTGACACGATGACGGATGTGAAAACTCCCACAATGCCATGCGCCACTCTTGGCATGTTAAGCAGAGCTCCAGAAATGCACTTAAGATTAACGTGTTAAATGGAAACTTTGAAAACCATTCACAAAAAATAAAATAAAAAAATTAACATTGTGTTGTGGTGTTAAAATAACTTAATTGTTAAAATATTTAGTAGTGAGCAATGATTGCTCATTTTGCCATCTGCATTGTTTCCAAAGGATTTTCATTTCCGGTTCAAAGCAAACCAGGTTTCATATCTGAGAAGTTTCCTTTGCACACGAAGCCTAAACGTAAAAGGAGGTAAGTGAGTCCATCCCTGCAGAAACAGACAGAGGTTTCCAGAAGGAAGACGCCCATACCAACACTTTCTCTGGGCCTCTGGGGACAGCGGTGGTGCACTTGGCTTCAGAATGAGGCCTTCACAGCAGCAAAGCTAATTACATACAATCATGCACGAAAAAAGCACTAATTAAATTCCTGGAAAATGGTTTACTGAGACAGTCAATGAGTCTGAGACATTTCAAGCAAGCATTTCAGGAAGCCCTCAAAACCCGGGAAGAAGCTACCGTACCTTATACCAGGCAGAAGTTCTCTAAGCCCCACCACTGAACCAAAAATATTAAACTCAAGGAGTCATAATTTTAATGAGGTGCCTATGGAAAACTTGTGGGGAATTAAAAATACTACCAGGGGCGGTAGGATTAACTGGGATAGTCCATGCGTTGCCTGGGTTATGGCACTTTAATGACAAACTGTGAAAAACTGCGAGGAGAGAAAGTCTTTTTTAAGTACTGCCATCGGAACTTAAACCTTTATCAAAAATGTGAAAATCAGTGATTCAATTTTCTTTGGGGCCCCTTATTGGAAAGTTGTGGGGAATGAAGAAACCTCTGTGGACGTAAGTTTCAGTGTGTCTTGATATACACCCAGGTGACAGTCTGCTGCTCTGCGCTCCATTCCTCTTTGAAGATGTTTGACGTCCCCAACAAAACTGAATCCATGCAAATTTACCCGACATCCTTTCCCCTGAAGTCACACCAAATATGGGACGCCTGGTGGCACCTGTGCCAGTGTGGCCTCAGGTTCTCCCGCGCTTCCTCCTTCCCTGGCACCACGTTGAACTCGGAAAACCTGCAAACCGAAACTCCTAGAAGGCATGTCCTGTTCACCAACTCAGTGACGCTCGCAGGTCTAATAGTGAGGAAGCAAAGATCACAGAAACTGCGGTCAAAAACCCACGAATATTTATCTCTGAATGACATTGGTTTACACAGTTTGTGTTTATATATTTATTTTAAATTACGGTCCAGGCACTTGCCTCCTACACTAGCAGCTGGCCCAGATCCCAGAATCTAGGTAGCGAATGGAGGTTATGCTACTGGAACTCACAACCACTATTTAATTTACCGTGCAGCGGCTGAGCTGGAATGTTTGCACGCTGTCACTTTAAGAGGGTGCAGAAAAATACACACACACAAGTCAAAGAAATTCATGCTTCTGCCTGATTCAATATGTGCTCAGTAGCAAGTAGGACACACAGTTTAACTTTACAGTGACTAATGTAAATTAATAAATAATGTATGCTGGCAGGCAAAATCCTCAGACGGCTATGACACTGCAGAGAGGCCTTTAGTCCACACCCCGAAACACCGATGTTACGCACAGAATTACTGTCCCCCAAAAAGGTCACTCCAAGTACATGGATGACGAGTCGAGCATGAGGTTATTCCACAGTAAGAACAGCTTTGCTTGGAAAGTTCAGCCAGCAATAAAACGGAATTAACTCTGCTGCTCGCAGCTGGGGCACGGCCCCGTGTCCCAGACTCAGGAGCTGCTGCCCTCCATGTTGAGAAGCCAGACTCTACATCGCTCGACCAGATCATAAACATGTAAGAGCAAACATGAGGTCAGGAGTCATGAATATTAAAGCAATTCATTAAACCACAGCACTGGCAAGCAAGCAAAGCAGGCACACCAAGCACAACACCCAATGCTGTCTCTAAGCAGGATATGAGCCTCTGGCACCTTCTGCTATTTTTATACACTTTAGCACATAAACTCTTGCAGCCCGTTCAACACCAAGCCTTGAGCGTACATCTGCAGCCTGGCAGTTCTCAGATGCTAAGACCTCCTTCTTGTAATGCAGTCCATTTCCTTCTGTGAAGGTGCTCTGCCAATAACATCTCGACAGACGCTTCAGTCAATGACCGCTCTCTTCCACTATCTTCTCCCACCTCCCTCAGCTTTTCATCTCATGCTAAGCCTGCCATAAATTACTTCTGCGTTGCTTTTTAGCCTCATCCAGAAATGCTATTTATATTCCAGTTTAAGATGTCCCATAATCACTCAGTGCTAAAAACTCACAGTGGTCAATTTTGGTGTCATATTCTAAAAAAATAACCCATTCGTCCATCTTTCAGCCACTTATCCCGGTGATCTGGGGGCCTGGAGCCTATCGCAGAGAGCACAGGGTATAAGGTTGGGGAACATCCTGCGCGCTAGATAGGATGCCAATCCCATTACAATCACATACACAGTGTGAGTAACGTCAAGACACCAGTCATTAAAGAGCGGATCTTCAGACTGCAGGAGGAAACCAGCATCAAACATTAACCAATCAATGAAGAACACTGAATACCTGGCTCGGGATTGCTGGCAGCTGGAGGGAGATAATATGAATATATGAAAATATGCCTTGGGGTCCCGGTGTACTACTTTAAAACGCCCTGGTATAAGGTATCAGTATTAGCCTCAAGAACACCACACCACCCTGAATTAGCCACCATCGATACGTTTCAACCAATACGCCACTGACCTACTCCTATGTCTGCATAAGGAGGTGGATCCTCGGCCCTGATTAGACAATGGTTGACCTCAACATACTTGAAATTATTTTGGTTGCCACCTTATTCTAGAATAGTGGGTCTTTTATATTTAAGCCTGTGCTCTCCTACGGCAATCCCCTGCACTTCCATGAGCTCCCTCGTCAGCCATGTCCATGACCTTGATTTCACACTGCAAAAAGAGAAAAGAAAGGAAAAGAAAAGAGAAAAAGGAAAAGAAAAGAAAAGAGAAAAAGGAAAAAAGAAAAGAAAAGAAAGGAAAAAAGAAAAGAAAAGAAAGGAAAAAAAAAAGAAAAGGAAAAAAGAAAAGAAAGGAGAAAAGGGAAAAGAAAAAAGAAAAAGAAAAATAAAAGAAAACACACACTGGGTTGCTGCAGTCAGGGACTGAAGTCGCTAATTAAACATTGAAAACTGAGAGAACAGAACATTTCTCCTTCATGCTGAAAAATGCAAAAAAAAAAACTCAAATCCTGTCTTGGAATTGAAGTCCTCTGATAAGCAACATTGTCTTTTTATACAAGAGTCTAGAATTTCTGCATTCATGGGATGTTCAATTCAAGTACTTCCACCTGGACACATACCTGGTTGTCCCGAACATTAAAACTATGGGAAATAACGCAAGAGCTATTTCAGTTTGCGTGGACTGTTCTTATCTTGTACAATTCCCATTGTGAATGAAGACGGCACATCGCAGCGTGAAGGCCAGCTCTCGCAAAACACGTTTACCGTCTCGCAGGCTTCCGCGGAAAATGCAACTAGGCATGTCAGCTTTACACTTTAATTTCTCGTATCGTGTTTAGCGTTCACCATCTGTATGGAGACTTCAGTGCGCAACCCAGCTTTGTTTAATACAGACTTGTAGAAAACGCACCGAGGTATGCTAGAAAAGCCGCCAAAGCTAACAAGCTAATGCAAGCCAGTGGGAATCTAGACGACATCTGGGGACCATTTTAGTGGGCCGTGGACCTTGCAGGTCATCCGCCGAAATAATGTGCCTGGTTAGAGTTTAGTCTACCATAATGCCCGGGGTAAACAGCACTTCAAATCAGCGCATTATCAAGTAAAGAGCGACCAAACACAGAAACGGCCTTGAGCTAATCCCAAGGCCTATTTATTTTTTCCTCTGTCTAAAATAAGAAAACACCTTTTTTGCCCAGTGGACACCATTTACCCTCTGAACACTGATGAAGCTTCATGCAGAGAAGGGGCACGGCCTGTGAAGCCCGCTCCACGCCTAGCCCATCTGCCCTGGCCGGCCTCATATCTGCACACGACTGGTGCATTTTCCCTCTTAAATCCCCTCCGTTTCAGCCCGCGTTACCTGGGAGATCCCTGACGAATTTTAGAATAAGAACGGATTTCATCATAGCTACACTCAGCTCGTATTTTAAAGAACATAAAAATAAAACGAAGCATCGCCCTCGGCGTGTTCCTCATCACACGCTGGGTTCTTTCCAGTCCTCAAGGTCACACTGAAAGAGAAATACCAGGTCAGGCATCGGGGTCCAGCTGGTACGGCACATCCTGACACACTATCCATACACGCCATGGAAGATCCGATTACAACAAAAGATCCCTTCAAGGAAAACACTGGCAGGCCTTGCGTTCCACATTCCTACCCGGGGTTCCGAAAGATTAGATCCCCAAATTCTTGATTCCACGACCCACCAGCATAAGGAAAGTATAACCCATCCCGAAACCGCGTACTGTTACGGCACGCATACTAACCAGTTTGCGCGTAAGGAAATTTTGACGCAAAAACTGCGCGTTTAACAGCATGTCTGCACAGAACCAACTGGATGCAAAAACATGTCAATCTGTTTCAGAACTCAGATTCCCACAATAAGGTACAGGGCCAGACTACAGCCCAGAAACACCAAACACACCCTACACACTCCCATTCACACTCCGAGGATGAAATTGTAAAGCAAACATACGTAGCTTAGCCTTTTAATCACTATTACAAAAAAAAATACCCATTATGATTAATATTAACAGCAAAATTCACCTATGAATCTGAATGCTGAAGCATTTATTAAAACCTATTTCTTACAGGAAGCAAAACAGACTATTTAGGTTATGCTAGTGTTTAGTGTCGGAAATGAGCAGAAATTGGGTACTCTCTGTCTTAACCAGAATTCAAATCCATTACACAAAGTAACCTGCTTGATAGGTAACACTGAAAAAAATATGGACAGACAGCTACACACAACAATAAGTGTTGTTTCAATACAGGCATCCAGGTGACAATGAGCAATCAAAAGAGCTTCGACACCTTTGGAAACGTGCTACAAGTGCCTGGAAGTCAGTTGGAGAGTGTGGTTGGGCAGACGTCAGGCCAGAATCTTCCATCAGCACTCAGGTAGGGATGTGATGATGTTCATGAGGCCTTCACCGTGGGAAACGAGCACTGAGACCTGTAGACTTCTTCTGGTGCTTCTGGTGACTCATCCGACCATACAACTCCTCTCCCACTGCCTCAGTACTTGCAGCACATGCTCCTTGCACAACATCAGAGTCAAAAATAGTTAAGGTGTAACAAGGGCTCAATACATCGCTAACTGGCCACAATTTCAGCCTCATTGAAGTTCTTGCCGAAAAACCGCCCGCTTACACCTCAAACCAGCACTTACAGTCATCGGTTTGAGTTTTCACGGCCCATTTCACCTGATACCTCAAACTACAGTCAAGGAGTTCACATCTCCATCTGCGGCTGCCCTACTGCTGGCATGTTCTCGCACACCTCCACTCCAGCATCCCTCAGTAACTTTGCACTGACCAGCATCATCATTACAATGCAGCCCAACAATCATTTTGACACGAAGTCCATTAGACCTCACCCCCAGTCATGGTAACCAAAATGACCCCACGTATCATAGGATGGTAATATATTCATTGACTAGGTTACTCACATCTTCCGTTAAGGAAATAATAGTTCCTTTATTTGAATTACTTGCAGCCACATCTTTTCATCAAATATGATTTTAAGGAAAACATGTCATTTTTTTGTCTTGCTTTAACAAATTACCTTCCATTATGACTTACACATCAGTAGTTCAGTAAATCACTATTTCATTGATGTCAAAACAAAAAACAACACCCTACCAACCATTTGAGAGAGAAATATAAAATAATATTCAACATTAACCTTGAATTATGCTTTTAGCAAATCTCAGGTTCACAAAAAGGGTCCGTTACTGCCTCTGGTTTTCCACTGCAGTAAGATATTGACAGTCATGTCTGCCTTAGACCTGGCCTGGCTGCACTGCATCCATCATCAGGAGCTTTTAATAGAGACCTTCTCCCAGTGCTGGTCTATTAGTCCCATCCTCTGAGCCAAGTTTTGGCCAATCAAGGGGAGAGAAAACATCTGCCAGGGCCTTGGAAGCGGCTGAAGGTAGATTTCAACCTGCAACTTGTTGCAGAATAAAATTGTCCCCCCCCCCCCCTCCTGTAAGGTTTTGCGGTGTTTGAGGCGGTGAAGCCTTTATGTGCACCTCTGGTTCAACTTTAACCATCATAACCTAGAAAGGAAATAACTGTCTTTCTACACACATGCAGGTGAATAATAGGGTAAATCAAATTACTACCACCCGCCCCACCAAAGTGTGATACTTTGTATGTCAACTGAGACCAAAATTAACCCCTACTGCAATGTCAGAACTTATTACTCAGTTTGTGTTATTGGGGCAGGAACAGTGAGGAATGCCTGCAGAGTATCCAGATTCCTTACGCAGCCCTTGAAACACCTAAGCAGCTACTCTTCATCATACTAGATAGAGGTTAAGCACCATGCTCAGAGCTACGCTAACGATTCCCCATTGGGGATTTGAACCCAGAATTCCTTGAGGCTGAAACTCATTCCACTTTCAGCTGCCCCCTTTTCGTTAGCAGTTGTTCCGCCCAAAGTGGGCGGCTGTGACTTGCATTAAACAAACACTCATTCTGATGCGTGTTGTGCACTATATTGACGATAAACGCATACTAATTCAAATCTGTTCTATGAGAAGCAGAAATGAAGAATGTTTCTGTGGGAGGGCAGGCAGTCCTGGCACCTTTCCCAGGCTGCAAATGAGACATTATGACCTGGATGCCCGTCCATCGCAGGGCACACACACGCTACAGGAAATACAGACGCCATTTCCCCCAACTGCACATCTTTGGACTGTTTGAGGAAACTTAAGGAAATTCACACAACTGAGCCACCGTGCCATCGGAAATAGAGATATACATGAAAAAATCTTTCCTTACAGATTTCTCTACTGCTGGTATAAACAGGTGTGTCTATATTAGTGTTGTGCATACATACAGCCTGTAGAGGTGCTTAAGTGGCTAGTGAATCATAAAGACCTCAGACCTCTCCACATTATAACTGCCATTGTATTCATAAAGTGAAATGCCTGAAAGCTAAAGATGCTGCGGTTACGTTCTCCGCATCAACAGTAACAGATCTTTACAGATTCCTGAGCTTTTGCGGCCCGGCAGCAAACATACCCTGCATCACCAGTGAGGTAGAAGTCAACTTCAGTCCGATCCAGCAAATAACAGAGAGATATTTTCAGGCAACACCAATTGCACTCAGTCTGTGGCAAACTTCAGCTAAATCGTGGGGTCTCCATGAAGCATTGCCAATGGAGATACCATTTAACCACTTCCTGTGGACACTTGTTCCTGTGCCCACTAAGCCACTGAGAAGGTGATGGCATAATGTGCAGTCAGAAAGAGTGTTTGAGATGAATTGAGCTTCTATACTGGGACAATCTCTGATTAAACTTATGCAATGCTTGAGCCTGAAGAGTCATCTTTCCAAATAACTGGATATATTTAACTACATTTATGAAGACTGTATTGCCTGCTGAGTAATGAATTCCAGACCTGTTTTACAAAGAGGATGTATTCATGTTCCTGAACAATGGGGTCTCGGTCACCAGGGAAAAGTTCCAAACTATTAACAAAGCATGCAGAAGCAAATGCGAAGCAACATACTGCAAAAGAACAGAAGTTCACTTACATTGTTCAGTGACTCAGTTATCTGAATGACTCGTTATGCGAGTGGTAGGAGAATAAGGGGTGAGAAGACAGATGGATTAAGCTATCCAAGGGGTGCGATGGCACAGACTTCACAACACGAGTCTCCAGAGATTTAGGTGTACCTCAAGGAGACCGTGGTATAAATCACACTACGAAGGTGCCCCAAGTGGGTCTGAAGCAGATCATAGTCTGTAACTTTGCCACATTACGACACCCACTTACAGGCAGGCAGGGTGCTGACAGGGACAGCCACTTACTGAAACAGGCGGTGCTGCATTAACGAGTGGTGTGTGTGTAGTGTCCTCTATGACCACCGCATCATTCCTGTGAGCTACTATCAGCCTGACAGCTGCTGCTGGCCCACGGAGGCTCTTTAGGAAGCCATGCGTCTGTTAGGCCAGAATAACTGATTAACAACCATGTATACGATGTCAGTACGAAAATTCCGGAAACTTCTCAATGGATAACGGCAAGCAGAATAGAACAATGACTGAGCAAGGATTTATGCTAATGCAATAGACTAAAACACTTCATATGGACTCATAGTACCGTTAGCAGGTTCTTTATTTTGTGCTCGATGACAGAGCGATAATTTGTCGTGTCCTTCAGGAGGGACACAGCAGTTGGCCGTGTTTCCATGGCGATTAGTATCGGTCATGTTCTTTCGGAATGACATCCAGTATCTCCTGCACGTGCTTTTCCACGGCTCCTTAAAAGAGCCCCGCTGCAACCACCTTGCGAGGCGTTAATCCACCGCCATGCACGGCCACCAAACTTTGTGCACGTTTACAGGGTCATAAATGCTCTGCTTGCATCTACTGCTGCCTTATTACATGACGGGAGGACAAAATACAGACTTGTGTATATGTGCTGTTTACTACTGTCAACTTAAAAGTCTTCATTTTAGCTAGTGTCTAGTTTTTCTTTAGTACTGCCAAGCTGTGCTGTGTTCTGTCTTACTCTCACCTACTGTAAGTGTCTTAGGGTTTTTTGGAAAATGGTCTATACAAATTAAGTCTATCATTATTACTAGTAGTAGTAGTAGTAGTAGTAGTAGTAGTAGTAGTATAATAATAATTATTATAACCAAGGTATTGCCAAAAAGCAAGGCAAAATGAGGACCTCAACAACCAACAGGGAAATCACACTGATACTTATGTACATAATAGATAAGACTGCGTTTGCTCATTTTATGATGCATCTTTGTAGCTGATACCAGGGGCGAGCCTATGATTTTACTCTTGGGGGGCTCAGCTCCCAAATGGGATCCCCCCAAAAAAATAAATAAATAAATAAATAAAAAAAAATTTAAAAAATTTCGCTAAATGGATTGAAATTAAGAATTTTTCGGAAAAATAAAAAAATTGGGTTGCCAAAATCCTAGGTCTAGAATCGCCTTCGACCGATACTATAAAATACGGCCAAAAACAACTTTATATACACTAACAATTTACTTACATTCTGCTAATCCAAGTAATTTTGCTGTTACTAAATCTTATTTTCAGTTTAATTACTTTGTTAATTAAGAACAGCACAAATATGGAAGATGGCACCGGAATCAGGCCCAAACTGTCAGTCTGCAGCAATTGTGCAATTTTTACATACAGAAAGATAATGACCCGAACTGGGAGTAGTGCCAGTTACCGTGGCGACTTATTCGGTCGGCTGGGGCTCAAGAGGGGGGGTGGTGGGTGGTCGGGGGGGTTGGGAACGAAATCCCCTCTGGCAGTAAGATGTGCCAAAATTCTACACTTAAACACCGTGCCAAGCTTTGCCATATTTCTGAATATAACAATGGAGAAATTAAAAAAAAGATTCCAGCCCCAGCAAAGCTCTACTTCTGAAAATTTACAGACCCCTGCATCAGGCCTCATATCCTTCCTACATCCATCTCCCTGAAGGGACGGGAAATTTGCCCTAGGAATTCAGCAGGTACGGTGAGAAGGAGCCCGTCTGGCGGGCCCAGGGTGCATGCTGGGAGCATTTCTCACCACGTCCCCCCGCCACCCCTTTATCCACCGGGACAGCCATCTGCTCCTTAAATCTGAGAGAGGGGAAAATGACGGAAAATCACCCTCGTGGGCGAGCCCATCGGTTCAATGCGGAAGGCGTGACCGTGGAAGACCCTCACAGCACCCCCCACCCCCACCGCTGAATTGCCAGCATCTTTAAGTTAGCTGAGGAGACAAGGGCGTCAGCTACTGCCAGTGAGGGAGTGGAAAACAGGAAGTGGGAAAATGGGAAGTTCATAGCCACTACAAGCAGAGCAACCCCTTAGCGCTCTACTTCCTGCTCTATGACACTGCCTCACCCAGTCATGCTCTGACCTCCAGTACAACCAGGCACAACCTTTCCACCATTTCCATTTCAAGAGTCTTTGATATCATAGTGTTGTAGTGGTTAGCACTGTCACCTCACACCTCTGGGACCCGGGTTGGAGTCTCGCCTGAGTCACATGTGTGCGGAGTTTGCATGTTCTCCCCATGTTGTCGTGGGGTTTCCTCCGGGTACTCCGGTTTCCCCCCAC
>JAODJX010000001.1:28241962-28253848 GCA_026776945.1 Isichthys henryi
GCCCTGTGATGGGCTGGCCCCCCATCCTGGGTTGTTCCCTGCCTCGTGCCCATTGCTTCCGGGATAGGCTACGGACCTCCCGCGACCCAGTTAGGATAAGCGGTTTGGAAAATGGATGGATGGATGGAGTCTTTGATATCTGATGATAAATAACATTTCATACAGTAGTAGAACATGGTGCATTTGAAGGTAAATATGTTTTATTGTAGTTGCGCGTTTCGTATAAACATTTTTTTAATATATCATCTGAACAATACTGTTACATTACATTGCCGTCTCTTCACTCATCTTTGTTCTTGCATTATATGTATGTGTATATTTACTTTATGTGCCTGACTACTTGAAGTGTGGCTGACTTAGATCACAACCAGCTTAAATTGAGAATTAGGAAACTACAGAAAATGAATCCAGTCTCAAATCAACCCAGGAAACCATTGTCCATGTCGAATAGCCGAAGTTATGAATATTCATGAATATCTGACATGAACCCCCCCTCCAGCATTGAGATGAGTACGGAGATGAGGTTAATTAAGTAACAGCCTCTCTGTTTAATACTGGGAGTGAAACATCATCACCGTAATTGAAGAAGGGTCCTCTTTCAGCTGAGGCAAACCAGCCATGACGACATCTCCTAAGGAGGTGACCAGCATCTGAACCTGAGCTGGCAACCAGCACCTAATTAGGTAAGTGCCTCCCGTATCTGTTACCATGAAGGAGCACGAATGGCTTCGGCCCTCCTCCGTCAATGGTCTGCTGACCCCCCCGAGGCATGTCTCAAAAGTCATTCTGGAGGAATGGGACAGACCAGTAAACTAGCGGCCAAATTAAAGGAGGAGGTTCATTAACAGATTGCTTAACAGGCCTGAAGCAACCTGATCACAGCTGACACCGTCAACTTGGTGCTAAAGAGCAAAGACAGCCACCAGTTACTCTATAACACGTAATGTTTAGCATGCTGCTGTCGGAGGCTCGTTAGCATACGGCTTTTAGCATGCTGCTGTCAGAGGCTCGTTAGCATACTGCTGTCGGAGGCTCGTTAGCATATGGCTTTCAGCATGCTGCTTTCGGAGACTCGTTAGCGTATTGCTTATAGCATGCTGCTGCCAGTGGCTCGTTATCGTATCGCTTATAGCATGCTGCTGTCGGAGGCTCGTTAGCATATTGCGTTTAGTACGCTGCCGTCGTTCACTCATTAGTGTGTTACGTTTATTGCGCTGCCATCATTCTCTAATTAACACGTCACGGTTACTGCACTGCCATCGGACACTCATTAGAATGTCATGTTTAGCTCTGGCTTTGGCAAATCATTAATGTGTCGCATTTACTGGGTTGCCATCAGTCCCTACTTAGCACATCAGTTACCGCACTGCCGCTAGTCAATCTTTAGCAAGGCACGTTTAGCATACTATCATCGGGTCACTCTTTACCATGCTGCTGTTGGTGGCTCTTTAGTGTGTCACCATCGGTCACTTTTCAGTACACTGCCATCAGTCACTTTCAGCACGTCACTTATAGTGCACTGCCGTGGGTCATTCTTTAGCGCATGCCATTTAGCGTGTTACGGTGCGTTGGACAGTCGAGGTCCAAGCTATGCACTAACTCACCTCGCTTTTCACCCAGAACTGTCAATTCACACCAACTGAACCTCACAGAGAATTCTGGCTGTAAGAAGAATGTAGCATTAACCAATTTCTCCTTTAGTTCTTTTGTTCTGGAAGGCTTGACAGACAGTATCACGTTACACAGAAAAATGGAGTCAGGAAAAAAAATAAAAAATAAAATAAAATTTAAAAAAAAACTTCCCACATCCGCAATGTTCCTTTTTATTTTAGGTCCCAGACTCTAAGCATCATGACCCATCAACTTTCAAAAGGCAGTAAGTAATATTACTCCCACAATCCGACTTTAACCGGATAACCTTTTCATTCTGTGACGCTAAATAGCACAGTCATACTCCATAGTGAAAGTCTACTTGCATGAACTGCTCTTTTGCAAGAGAATTCAAGCAAGCCAATAATTATTTACACCCCAAATGTTATTGTTTCCTATGCCGGTTATTTCAAGCAATAGAGATATTAAAATTTGGTTTGCTATTGTTACACAGTAGGCATTCGGATTAGTTTTCAGTGAGTAATATACCTCTGGGACCTGACAGTACCATGGATGACACGAAAATCCCCACCCAAACTTACCACCCACCTGGTATTCCCCCAGTTCCGGAACTGACGGAGGACTAGCATACCCTTTCTGCTGATACCCGGGAACAGAGAAGGATTTTACCTTCACAAAACAGCAAGTGAGCGATAACACCTGCTGCTGGACCACGAGATGTGGAGAGGAGGCGCAAACACCCCCAGGGGCAGAGAGCGAGTGCAACTGCGGAACGTGTGAAATTCTCAAGGGGCGCCGAAGCTCTGAGTCATAAATGGGCCTTGAACGGGGGCAGAGACAGGCGGCATGATAATTTAATGAAGGCCGAAGGTAAGTTAAGAAACTCTGGCAAAGGTGCTCGTGTGGTGGGTGGTATCTGGGCAACATGGACAACTTTCCTGTACAGGCGGGTCCCATGACTAACGGCAATAGTCACTGGGGAGGGAGGTAAACACATTAAATCCAGCTTGAAGCAAACCGCAAAGCAGTCAACACACATTTCTGAATAATTTCAAGAAAGATTCGGTTTAGAGGGCAAACAGAGGGCAAATCAGCGTTACGCTAACAGTTTTTGCATAACCCTATTTTCCAAATTTCACATGAGTCATACACAGGGGCGGGGCCACAGGGGCACCGCCTCCATCTGAATGCTAACTGGCCCACAGAGTGCCCCCTCCCCTGTCACTCACTTATTCAAAACATGTCATTGGCTAATGAAAAGATTGGCCATCTGTATGAATTATGATCCCTCTTTTCCCCCTGGTCATAGATGAGAGTTATATGAATACTTCAGCATTACAGCTTTGTATGACGGTGATTTGATAAAACCCATTTAAGTACAATGCAGCGCATCCACAGTAAACTGACTGATTCTTACCGCGAGGCAAACAAACAGTGCGGGGGGGGGGGCGCTCTCTCAAGCACTGCTACACTTCTGGGAATAACCACTTTAACACCACTGGCAAGTACGGCAAATTCTTCCAAAACCAAATTATGGGAGAAATACACAGAAACTTATAAGGTAAAACGATAATGTCTGCTTTTGCGATTATATGAGACAAAGGTTCGAGAAAGGGCACACTGCTTTGTGACAGCTAGCTAAAGAGCAGCACCACAATGGATAGGATCAACATTCATCTAACATTAAGGGGACGTTCTTAGCTATTCAATTCAACTTATTTTTATATAGCACCTTTCACAACACAGTGCCCCCAAAGCACTCGACAAGAATGAGTGGTAATGCATTACACCATTTACACAAAATGGTGCATGAAATACGGAAAAGGGGAGGATGAAAAGAAAGCAAGCCAGAGGACAATGGAGGAGAGGAACCAAAAACTCCCAAGGGAGGGGAAAGAAAAAAAAAACACACTCTGGGGCTCGAAGGTCCTAGAGGGATAACGGGCCTGTTTTAATAAAAGCAGGGTGTGAAATGTGGATAGGGAGCCTGTTCTCCTAGCAGGTCTATGTAAGCCAGCAAGCCATAGGCCACATCCATGATGTCACAGCCCACAGATAATATGTTCAGAGGGCGTCTTGTCCCTCCCGTTAATTAAACGGATCCATCCCCCAAAATAAAAAAAAAAGAGGGGTGGTGATCCGTACGAAAGGCAAGCGTGGCTTAAAAACAGAGCCGCTGACGCCCAGACGAAAGCTAGTTCCCAGCTAGCTGTTCTGACAACAGCACACAAAGACAGCAGATGTTTGACTCAGATGGCCAGGGGACTGTGGTCCTGCCAGGCGAGGAGATCATGAGGAGGGATGATTGGGGGGGCAAAAAGGGTGATGTTGGGGCAAGTAGAGTGGGTAGGGAACGAGTGCCAATTTGGGTTCACAGGCCCCAAGGAGAACTCTGTCCCATTCATCTCCTTCTGGTGCCCTCCCCCCACCCCCACAAGTAAAGCAGCCAGTGCACACACACACACACAATGCATTTTTACTTGAGGTTTGAGGAAATTCAGTCAGTCATTCATACAATCAAAATTCAACATAACCGTGCCTTTTTTTAGTACAATTTTTCTTGTTGATTAAAATGGTTTTTAGGCCAAGAGGTAAATTTAATTAAAAGGAAACCATTCCGAAAAGGGTAACTTTAATTAAAAACTCCTGGGTAACATGGCCATTAGCAAATTTGTTTTTTTCCCCCCCATAGCCGAAAAGATATTTTTAACCAGAAAAAAAATCCCTTTAAATCCTTTGATCCAAATCCAAAGCCTTCTAAAGAATACTTACATTACTTTTTACTATAATCTCTTTTGATCACTATGACAAGCCATCAGAAAACCTTTAGCAGGATTATAGCCTGATAACAGGAAGTAACGTTGAGTAGTTATTTTGAAAACATCTCGCAACACTGTTCAACAACGGCTTATCGCTTTTGGCCAAATAATCTCGACTGGCAAAAGCTTGACGGTACGTGTCTCTCTCATCCTGCACAGAGCGATGAAACTTAACCAGGGCGAGGTTCCCTCTGCCCGGACCAGCCCGTTTCGTTGGGTAATTTCTAAGAACCCAGCACTGACCCGTAGGCTACACACTGGGGCGTCGCACCTCACAAGGTAAATAATCGCTTCGCGTGGCCACAAAAGGAGTATGGGAAGGACACTGCCTTCATTTTGAGAAAAGAACATACCAGCTGTGCTTATTCAAATGTATAAAGGTGCAGAAGTATAATACAGTTCTGGGTAAATTATATTTATTTGGGTGTAAAACTGATTTATTTAATTTTTTTTTTATCTATCAAAGTGAATTAACTTAGCTATTTCAAATCCTCTCCTAAAGTCACCACGTTAACTACACTTACTGTGCGACACATCCATGTATTTGGTGAGCCTGTCCACTGGCACACCTTACCAATTAATACCTTGTGAAGTTAAGTAAGTTGGTTAATGAATTAAACTGGCTGGGAAAATGTAACAAATATATGGAATTAATGGGATACCCCAAGGAGAGTCGCGGCCATTCAGCGATATATTATAAAAAAAAATTGTCAGTTTTATGTTGGTGTTTTTGAGCAAATTAATAGGCAAGATACTAGCTTTTAAAATAATTTTCTTTGTACATTTGCACAGTACTACAAATAAAATAAACATACCAAGACTGACTGAAGTCCTTAGAGTGACTTTTATCTGTCAATCTTTATTCATAGGTGACTTTTCGGGGTGTGAGAGCAAAAGCAATTTAGAAACTGCATTGGAAGATGAACAAACTTCCGCATAGGTTTGCCCATTTAATACTTGACGGTACGGTACTTGCTGAGTGTATCGTTTTTTTTATACATATTTGGTCAGTTTGCCCTGTTACTTCCTTATAGCATCTTTGCGTCACACACTCTGTTTGGTATTTATTCGGCGAATGACTGCAGGGACTGTTTGCCCGCTATCACTAGCGGCCTTTATATAAAGTTACATAATGTTTCTTGTATGACATGGGGCAGCAGAATATGTAGGCAGGAAGTCAAACATCATGTTATTGTTCTTCATCGCGCTAAAGGTCAGGACAACCCTACCCGACGCTGAGGAGAGCAGACCTCCTATACGTCCAACATGGGCACAAGCCGCCCCCAACCCCGACGGGACACGGAGACATTCGCAGTGCGCAGCTGTGGGTTCCCCAGCAGGGAAAAGGCTATTCCAGCTGAAGCGGGAGGCCAGTGTTGGTGTTAGCACTGGAGTGACACTGGAGAAGTGTGGCTTTTTTAGGAAGTGCGGTCTCCATGGCGATCAGCCGAGTGCAGCCGGGAAAGGAAGGGAGGGGCAATTTTAGGTGAAACATGTTTAGGAATCAAAATCTTGTTAATAAAAAAAGATGTTTGGTGGGGGGGGGGGTTAGGGGGCAGAATGACCACCACTACGAAGCCAAGCAAGTATTTGTTGCGGAAGCATCTGAAGTAGAACGAGACTTGCTCTGCTGTAAATGTATCCGTGGCGGCAAGTGGGATGCTTGTTGTCGTGGCGACCAGCATATGGGCAACGGAGGATGAAGCGCAGATCACAAGCTTCACTTGCCTTTAACCCCCTGTGCACTGGGCTATACGATCCCAATCCCTTACACTCCGTAATGCTTCTGCTGCAGGGGGTCCAGCAGGTGGTACAGTACCTGACCCGGATAAAAGCCCACAGGAGAGCGAGCAGTGGCATCCCTATTGAGGCTCTGCTCGAATAGCGGCCTGTGCTAAGCAGAAACATGGAATTAACCTTAATATAGGTGTTTAGTATCAGTACCAGCTCCTGAACAGCAATTAGTGCAGGCAGGTACCCAGAGTCTCCTTCCTGAACACTTGTGATCACATTCGCATTTATTTACATTTATTTCATTTTGCAGATGCTTTTGTCAAAAGCGACGCACAAGGGAGGCAAATAGCACATTACAAGCACACATGTCAACGAGTCAACTGGGCATGAGTGGAGGAACACGGAAGGTGTGAGCTGGTGGAAAGTGTTCCTGGAACAGATGATGTTTTAATGTTCATGCAATCACCCATTATTCTAAACATGAAACATTTTCATAAATTGGGGAAAAAAAATTTTAAGTACAAGACGTTAATTTCATGTCTCCAGAACACAACATTACTGTCCAGGCTTAGGCTTCAGAGAGCAGTAAATGCGATCAGATGCAATTAACTGTACTAATAGTAAAATCAGGGAAAGTGCATCCCCAAATGAGGAGGAGGAAAAGGAATGACCAGACAAAACTGAGCCACTCCAGTCTGGTGCCGTTTTCACGAGGAGTCCGGCGCAGGGCGACGCAAACTGCTGCTGCTCTGTCCCGAACGTGCAGGTGGACAAGCGCAAACAGCATGGTAGATGAATGAAGGCCGCGTGGCCTGAAGTGAGACATCTAGAAGAAGGAAAACCCCAATCGTCTCCAGGCAGTGTTATCGCACGATGATCATCAGCCACCAGTGATTATACTGCTGGCCTGGACAGCAATTTAATTATCATCAACAAATCTTAAACAGCCATTTCCCCTTTACAAACAATGTGCAACACCAGATTTTAAAATAGTGTCAAGCAGGAGATAAGAAGCTAAAAAGTCCCAGATATAATTTTTTTTCTTCACAATATTAATTTATGACCTATGCAAATATGATGTGCAAAATTACTATTGTACTTCAGTGTTTGTAAAATGGCTGGAATTTGACAGAAGGTAGGACGGTAGAGTCAGGAGGTCACCCCCCCCCCCAACCTGAGTCAAAGATAGCCATTCAAAGAAAAGGAGCGACCATCACTTCCTGTGACCTCAAAAACAATGGTCAGTTGCTCCTTAAAAGGACTATATGTGGACTGCCTCCCCCCACGTCCAGCGGAACGGTCGCAAATGCATCACTTTCCATGTTACTGTGGTCTCTGATTGAAACTCCTTTAAAAAGGCAGAATTCGTTGTGTCCTCATGTCATGTGTCCTCTTTCTCAAATCAGGTCACTTAAAATGGCAAAGATGAAACGTCAGGAGGACAGAAAGTCAAAGTGAACTTTACTGCCATTGTCCATCCATCCATCCATCCATCATCTGCCGCTTGGTCCGGGGTCGGGTCGCGGGGCCAGCAGTCTCAGCAGGGAGGCCCAGACTTCCCTCTCCCCGGCCACTTCATCCAGCTCTTCTGGGGGGACCCCGAGGCGTTCCCAGGCCAGCCGAGAGACATAGTCTCTCCAGCGTGTCCTGGGTCTTCCCCGGGGCCTCCTCCCAGTTGCCATTGTGTGCATGCAAAGTGAAATGAGGTAGTGAATTCTCACACATAACACTGGTGCTAAAGAAAGATGGTAGAAAAGCACCAGCTGTTAAATTTTGTTCCATGTAAGTTTCCGGGACTCTTGCAGCCCCAATACTTTTCTTTTAAGAGTCTGTGTCTCCCTCTGACCTAATTAGTTCTCTGTCCTCCAAGTCCTACATATTCTCATTTATAAAATAAATGTTTAAAATACTTTAAGGAGCCTAAACGTAGAGGTAAAACCTCTCCTGGATGAAGGGAGGGGAGACGCAGCCCCCAGCACTACTGCCTCCCCCAGCTGGACCGGTGGCAATTCACCCGTTACTCTGGACTTGAATTATTTAGCACATTGACACACACACACAATATGGCCAGCAGGCTGACCAGGACAAGCACACGGGACCATGGGATCATATGTTAGATAAGCCGGCATTAATAAATTTCCTGTGGCACTCCATCCAGGATGCCCCCGGCCTTGTGCCCTTTGCTGCCTGGGATAGGTTCCAGGCCCCCCATGACCCTGACCAGCTGGAAAATGGATGAAGGAAACATATAATTAGCAAGGAATTAATACATGAACATTTAGGGACACATCCAACCTCAGCTGGACAGTCATGAGGGCCCCGTATGCACGAGGCAGCGCTTCTGAACATCTTCCTGCCTCAGCTGATGCTCCCCACCTGAAGCTGTGCTTGCATATGCCCTTGGCGGGGGTCTAACCATTTCCCAGTCGATGATCTCCCTCGTACCGTGACACAGTCGGCTCTGTACAGCACACAGGGTGCAATGCATGATAAAAAACTGAACGACTGTGAGATCCTGACGCAGTAGGATTTTATGCTCAGAAAAATGTATTTTTTGAATAATGTTGCGTAGCGACGGCCAAGAAACTCACTTGATGTACCGTGAAAATGAAAAAGACTTTAGAGACTTCCTCTGTCAACGGTAACTCAATGCAAAATGACACAGAGGAGTATACTGTATCTGCTGACCGAAAGTCCAAAATGAACGAACGATTAATGATGCTTTATTTGCTGTTTGCACAGAAAGCCACTCCACTTTTTTTCCGCATATCACAACTTGGGTCTTAATGCTTGGAGTCAGAGCACAGGGTCAGCCATCGATCCAGGACCCTTGAAGCATTTTGGGGGGGTTGCTGAATGGACATGTGACCATTCTCCCAATTATGGGACTCGAACCTGCCAACTACCGGTCACTAACCCATCGAGCGAAACACACCACAGCCCCAAAAGTCAACCACCGAAATGAAATGACAGCGGGTTATGGAGCTGAACAGCTAAGAGCCGAAAGGGTCTGATAAGATCAGAAATCTTATTGTACCTTTGAGTATGATTAACCAGATAAGTAAATTTAAAAAGTGCTCGTGAGTAACTGCTAAAATTGTAACTCGAGTAGGTCAGAACGGATCAAGGCTTCACCCCAGATGGTGAGGAATGTCACTGCTGACAACCAGCCAGAATTAAACTAGAATTAACCTAAGCAAAAGCAATACCTCAGTAGGCCAATGTTTTCATGTTAGGTATGTTCATCAAAATATATATTTAATTAAACTTTAATTATTACTTATTGTCTTTGTTTTTTGAGAGCCTTGTTTTAAACTGACTATCAGCTACAATCGCGATGCTTCTTCTCTCACAAATGGGGAATGTGTTGAACCATAAAATATTCTCTAAAGTTGTTCACAAAATCACTGCCATTGCGCCAATTAACCTTCCTCTTCCTAAAAGCCACATGCCACTTTGCCTGAATATAGCGCAGTTACGGAGCACTTCTTTCTGTCGTGGTACATTAGTATGAGGGGGAGAAGCACACAGCAGCTGGATGTCAGCGTACGCAAGTGCAGATATGGAATGTTTGTTGGGCCTGGCATATAGCAGGGGACATAAAAAATAGATAAAACAATTATGTACAAAGTGAGGTTTTGTGATGTTGTTATTTGAATACATCAATACAAACATGCTTTTGCCAGCCTAGCTTAAACGGTCACAAAGCCCATAATGCCACCTACCCGAGGGACATTGGCTGACCCTGCTCTCCGACCCGAGACCTTCCTCACCTGGAAGTCGCTTTGGACAAAAACGCCTGCGAGACTAATAATTGTATATGCAAATAAATGTAAATGATCGGGATAGAGGACGAAGTGGGGAATTTTATTAGCCATGAATGATCTTGACCAAATAACCCAGAATGCCTCCTACAGCTATGCTAATCGGCTGGGGTTATATATGAGGGCGGGGTCGGTGGGCACTAGCCCTAGGTGAAAGTTGATTGGCTTGTGGAATGCCTCCTCAGCTGTCACTCACCAATTCAAAATATATCATTGGCTATCGACAGGCTGACTCCTCTGTAAGAATTACGGCCCTTCTTTTGACCTCCACCTAAAAAAAACAAATCCTAGAATCAGCCCTTCTAATGGGAAGCATGGAGCAGCCATGTCAAACTCAGTAATCGGTCAAGCGGCAAAAACATTTCCATGATTCATTCAGCACACGGGCTGACTAATCACCAGCCAAAACCTCACAGAATCATCAAGACCAATTTCTCTTCTCCGAACCAAACGTCTGTTCCACCCACTAGCAGGAGCCCACATGACTGTAAGCCTTAGAAAACTGCCCGGCTGCCCCCCGCACTCCTGCACTGCCTGATCGATACCCCCCCCCCCACTTAGCAGCCTTTCATTTCGCAAATACCTCCCACCGTCACGCTGTTGACCTGCCGTTCCGTCCCAGTCCCGAAAGAACGCACGGTGAAAACGGCACTGGCAGAAAAAAACAATCCCCGTTTAGGCACTTAAATGCTTTCTCCTGCGACAATAACCAAGCCAGACGCGTAAATGGAAAACATTCTCTTCGTTTAATTTAACATATGATAAACAGCTATAAGCCAATCAGGTCGTACTTTGAAAAAAAGTATAAAGTACATCACAGCTGGCCTGGGGTATTTTTGGAGCACGTTTTACTGAGTCTCAGCTATCATTCTCATATTCTCTCCAGAAGTAACCTCAGCCCAAAGTTCTGTTTTGCGGTTGAATTAATGCCAAGTATTCAATTTCATTCGGCCCTTTCTGCTACATATCTGTAACCTTATATAGGACTGATGCCTATGAAAATTTTATACATTTAACATATTCTTAAGAATTTTTTTCATATTTTTCCCCCGCTGCACCACATCAGAGAACATCTAGTATAAGTTTTCAAATAAAGTTACATAGACAAAAATTTGAGCATATTAGGCAATAATTTATATAGATCATTTATAAAGATAATAATTTTCCATCATCAAGACACTAAAGACCCCGTTTGACGTAGATGGGGTCTTTTTTCAAGGAATGATGGAGCCCATCTGCTGGGCTTGGACGGCACAATAGTCTGGGATTACAGCATAGTGTTTACATTTCACTCCTGACGCCGTGTTCACGTCCCCACACTGGCTGGCATGCCGGAGTGAGTCATGCGGCCCCAAAGCCCTACACACATGGCAGCGCCCACAACAGATGTTTCTTGTTTATGTCGTGGTCCGTAAATTCAAACAGATATCCAGAAAGGTGATTCATGACACGAACCTTTCCGTGTTACACTGCGGAAAAAATTTAAGAAATCGTGAGGCAGGGAGAGGGGGGCGGGGAACCTCACAGCCTGCAATTTCCTAACTGTAACGACACTGCAAACGCCCAGACCTTTTTCCTCTTATCACTGCGTAATAAACTTAGGGGAGAGAAGCCTGACAGCAGGCTAATATGATAATGGACTTTAATTAAAGAACACATTTTGGTGTCATTAAATGTAAATTTGCACAGTGTCCAAATAAACAGCAATATAAATACAGCCAAGCTTACTTCAAGCGATGATGGAGACAATAGCTAACTGCATTAAAATCAGCTAACTGTAATAAGCTCAATGTCCTCATTACTTTAGAATGATCAGTCAGATAGTTTAGCGTATAGGGACACTAGTTCTAGCTCTAGCTAACTCTTTCACTCCCAGTCAGACCTATAGTGTGAGGTGT
>JAODJX010000001.1:28253948-28267318 GCA_026776945.1 Isichthys henryi
GGATGCTGTAAAGCGCTTTGAGACGATGTAATGTTGTGATAATGCGCTATACAAAAATAAATTTGTTGTTGTTGTTATAGGCCGTATGTTTATACGGCTGAGACAATACCTTAAACACGTTTAAAGGGAATATGTTCAAATGAGGCATTTTAGACAAGCAACACAAAGCCAAAGACATCCTGAGCTCCCAATCTGCATGCAATTCTTTGCTATTCCTTGTCAAAAATGACTCCACCCCCCTCCGAAGTCATTGGGTAAAACTATTTTTTTAAAATCAAGTAACTTCAGGACATATATTATCAACCCAAAAATAACCTGTCAATGTACCATAGCTCAATGTATCTAAACAGGTAGGAAGTAGATATGCTGCTAAAATGCTAATTAAGTGCGTACTTGTTA
Organism: Isichthys henryi; assembly: GCA_026776945.1. Lineage (NCBI taxonomy): Eukaryota > Metazoa > Chordata > Actinopteri > Osteoglossiformes > Mormyridae > Isichthys > Isichthys henryi. The sequence continues at coordinate 28,254,348 of JAODJX010000001.1, forward strand.
GCGTGAGTTTACCGGAGTTTGTGCACGAAGGACAATTAATGCATGCTGCCCTATAGAGGACTGGCCTCCCATCTAGGGCGGCCCCATCCTCATGCCCTGTGTCTCCTGGGATATACTCCAGGCTCTCTGGAAGCTCTCATAGCATGAGAGCTCAGGTAGATGGGTGGTGAATGGTGTCACTCAAACGATCAAAGAAGTAGAGAGAGAGTCGGCGACGGCCTACAAGATACATTAGATCAAATCGCATCTGAAATGGTTGGAGAGCACCGGAGTCATGTTACAACATGATGTTAGACCTCCCATTGGCACCTGCGGGGAGAGGGGGGCACACACTGTGCTATATTAATATATCAGATGAGTTTGAAAAGACCAGCAAAATGAGAATGGATGTGAAAGAATGGATATGATAGAGAATGGATGTGAAGCATGTACTTGAAGTCTAGAATTAGGGTACAACCTACTGCTGGAGATGCAATGCAAGTTGACACATTGATTAACCTATTACCATCAATTCTGACTGGAATTCAGATAAATCTCCATCTTGATATTAACATTATGGTTTGAATTCAGTCAGTAAAGGAGCAGGTAATGAGTGGGAGCTAAGAGTCAAAGTCCGGATGATGTCGTCCACAGACTGACAGGTCCCTGACAGCGAGACAGTATTTATTACAGCAATCGAGCCTGTGCATCTAACAATCTACACATAATATTTACTGTCAGCCAAAATCAGGTTATTAAGGCCTGTCAAAATCAACCCGACCAGATGTTAGTTCACCAACATGATGAACAGCTTCACCAGGACCAATGAAAATTATACAGTCGGTAATTGGCACAGTGTGAGCTGGAAAAACATCTATACGTTAAAGAATCCGCACATACTGAACACTCCATGACAGTATTTTACAATATGACAACTTCATTAAGCATCAATATGGAATTTCATTTCCTTCAATGGGGTTTGGTTTTGGTTCAAGTGCTGCCAACAGATCAAGTCAGTAACCAATATGGGTATGACCCCACATTCAATGAGGTAATTTATCAAACTAGCAGACAATTCTCAATGTATTGCGAGGAATCAAGAACCTCTGTATTGAAGGTATACTCCATAGGCATAAGCTTGTCAAATAAGAAAGGAACAGAGGAGAATGTAGACTACTGCGGGCTCCTCTGTTCTGAACTGGAGAAACATTAAAGAAACGTAAGGTACAACCAATCCGGAACCAAATACCAGATGGTCCAGGGGAAACTGCTATGGAACCGCAGAAATCAGATATATTTTTCAATCTGTACCACATACCCTAACAGTTATAAGGATGTTAGGCAATGGGGAAGCTTCCAGTATGCAAACTGCTGTGCCATCTTCCTCATGGTTCATCAAAAGGAAAAGGAACGTGACACTGCGGAGCACTTCCTGTTACACTGTAGCCTGTATATAAACCACTGTGCCATCTTCCTCACTGTTCATCAACAGCAAAATGGGCGTCACACTGCGGAGCACTTCCTGTTACACAGTAGCCTGTATATAAACCGCTATAAAATTCAGTTTGCGCCAGTCGACATTTAATAGGATCAGCACATCTTCAGTACTGTTGGAAGACAACATGGGTGGTATATGGTTTCCATGGTTACTTATATCATAGTTTCCCTGTCCATCCGGAACCTGGACCCACAAGGTCCCTTTGCGTATCAACCACAAACCCATACTTGCATTCATAAGGGAAACATCTATGCTGTTCGATAATGGACTGAACAACACAAAACAAGAAGCCATGCGGCAGCTGATTCTGCATCGGACCTAAAACCACTCCTTGAGCAGCCCAGGCCAGTCCAGAACCAGGCCTGCTGGAGACAAAGCAAACCAAGTGCTTGGAAAAGTCGGAGCATTCAGAAAGAGCTCTGGAAAACACTGGTCACAGGAGGAAATGATCAAGGGATGGCAACAATGTTAATGAATGACGCCTTTACACAAATCAACTGGATACACTGCAGCCTGTATATAAATTGCTGTGCCATCTTGCTGACCAACAACAGCACACTTCCGCAGTAAGGGATTTTTCTTACGTTTTCTGAAATGGAATTGAGTTTATTAATTTCCCTTAAATACAGGTCGGAGTAAGTCACCAAAGGAGTATAACCAAACCACTAACCAAGAATACAACTAGCAACCAGGAAAACTACACAAAGCTCTAAATAATATTTCGAAATGATACATTACAGACAAGAAAGCAAGAAGCATCCTTGGTCTTAATTGTGAAAATAAACTGCGTTCACTAACTTGTCATGAGTTTCCCTTTGAGGTTTCAGGTCACATCACACAAAGCCAACACAGCACCATTTGCACTCATTAGATCACGGCGCTATACTGCGTCACATTTTGCGAAGTAAAAGCAAAACACGGATTTCATGGGTGTTTAGTAACCACGTCAAGGGCCATCAAAACGTGCCGCTAATTAAGATTTAAAAAGCAGTGACTTCTGCAGTATTTCACGAGCGGAACAGATTTATTTCCGCCGGTCTTTTGAGTTTTTTTTAAAGAAACGTATCATTTAAAGAGAGAAATCATGTTGGTTACCGTGGCTGTTATGTTCCATTCACGTGGGAAGTTTCGCGTCTCACACATTTATTTTAAAAATCTGGAGCGGCGGGATTGACACTTCTCAGCAAGGCGGATTTCGAAACCATTTCCTCAAAAGAGACTGCTAAATGTGTGCCAGATAAACCACCAGCATGAAGTGGCCCCGAGGCTTCCAAAAACGTGCTGGGAGGCTCACCATCTTCCAGCATGTACCAGTTCACGCGCACCAGGAGCGAAATATTCCTCGGACTTTACGGCGCCCCTTATCAAAGCATGAAAGCCAGTCCTGAAGACAAAAGGCAAATACGAGATCATTTATGATCCTTTAGTTAAACTCTTTCGCTCGCGGGAAACTTTAAAATGACAAAGCTCCCTATATAAAACACACTGCAATTTTCAAATGAATTGTCTTTAAAATATTTGGCACTTGTCTCAGAAATTCATATCGGGAGCCTATGTATGACAGACCAACATATTTCAAATGCCATATATCTTAAACTTCTTTAGTTACGGTATATAAAGGAGGGAGGGGTAAAATATACAATGTAGGCACTATTATTTTTTAATATTTTAAAACTTGTGCTTATTTTTTATACATTTAATCCTTAAGTGCGTCCTACATTGAAATGCCAGTGTAGCCTGTATATAAGAGAACACGTATAAGCATTGGCACCAAATCACTGACGTCGCTGTTGCTGGCATCAGTAACACGGAGCACATTTGCAGGTTCTTCCACCGATTTCTTAAGCAAACGCCCGGTGTGCAATGACTGCATCGTCCCGCCGAGGTGCACCGGGGGTGGGGGGCTGCTTACATGGCACAAAGAGCCCGATCAGCCACTCAGAAAGGCCGTGATGGTGAGGCTGTGTCCCCTAAGTCGCCCCCTAAAACCCACCGATCCCGGCACATCTGGCGCCCTGCGCAGCGGCTTATCCTGCCCATTCGCGGCACCGCTGACGGATATATTATATACCAGACAAGTTTATAAAATATACCCCGTTCAGAACAACAAAGGAGAGGACCGACCACACAACGTCGCCGCCGCTGCACGTTTTAATCACAAAAATGCATGCATTTTTAATGCATTCGTACGCTGACCTTGGATTTAATATCTGGTCAGGAAGACACGATATGCATTTTAAAACACCATAAATGCTTATACATCCTCACATATTAATGCAAGCCAGCATCTTAGGCACTGTAGCATCGTGCCAGTTATATATATATCTATTGCATGTGCTAGGATATAATTACAAATATTTAAATTAAAATTAAAATGCTTTTTCCAATGACAAACGATGTCATGCTGCACAAACTCCTAACAGGTGACCTTCTGTACATAATGCATACGCCTCCGGCCAATTTAAACGTCGCCTACGCTTTACCTTTGTAGCCAGATACTACTGTTTGTAAAGCAAATTTAAAATAATAAACAGCAACAAAAACTGAAACAAAAATGCGAATGTTTCTGCATGCTGGGGAACCGATACCACAGACACAACGTCAGCTTTGTGAAAACAAATTAAGCAATCGCGCCTGTTTAGCTGACAGGCTACTTAAATAACTTAGATAAGATTTCAGATCCGTGCTTTTATTAAGAATAAAAGCGTGGATGGGGGACAGCGGGGCCTGCCTTACCTCCTCCAGGACGCCGACGGTGTTCCGGCAGCTCTGCAGGCGGGTGGTGAAGCTGGACGTGGTGGGAGAGTTGTAATCCTCCGTGGTCTCCGAGAGAAACTCGGATACGGAGATCTGATCCGGCATCCTTCAGCAAACAATCGCCCCACCACCCAAAAAAATTAAATATTTTAAGAAAGCCTAAACCATTAAAGACAAACGAAGAGGAGAAGCTTATCCCGTCCAAGCTGATGGATGCAAAGCAGCGAAATGACCAGTATATGGAAGAAAACCGATCCTCCTTTTAACTGAGGACTTGCTCCAGCGAATTGGTGTCCCCGGAATGATGGGGGCTCTTTCTGGGTATTTCGCCCACCTCCACTTGTGTTCACCAGCTCAAACTGTGTCCTTTCTACGGTCTGATGATCTGCCCGCGTTGCCGCCACACGCCGCAGCACAGCGCTGTAACAGCTGCCCTCATTCCGCTTTATAACCAGTTATTCTCTATGTGTATTTGCTGCAGTTGTAGTTTGCGCTGAAGTTGCACCGGATGCATGGGCAGCTCTTGTGTTGCCTTTCTCCCCTCCGGACGATCTCCGCTTTTTGACACTTTAGCAGGCTCTCTCTCTCTCTCACACACACACACACACACGCTGCTTTCCCCCTTCTGCTTCCCCTCCTCCGCTCACTCTTTCACCCATCCACCCACCCACGGCGCATCACTGGGACAAATCTGCGCATGCTTCACCCAGCACTCAGCGAGCCCCGGGCCGGGTGAGGAGCCAGGACCCCGCCGCTCCGGCCCCCGGGGGGGTTGCGCTAGTAATCAAACCCACAAAACAACGGTTAAATGATATTTTCATAATGCAGGATACGATTCTGCGCTACATGCGCCATGCTAAACGGTTTCAATAAGCGTTATTGCGTAGGCCTACCTTACTGTGCGAAATTTAAGTTTTTACTCCCGACTGTCGTGCCCGCTGTCGGCTTTCTCATACCGCAAGACAGAGCGCAGTTTAGGCGACGGGCTTTAACTGGGCCGCGGCTTTGCATGGAGCGTCCGTATCGCCACTTTGCGCGGCCGCAGTAAGTGGAAATTAACTGTAGTCCTATGGCAGTGATGGTATACGGAGATCATACGGATACACTAAGTATTATCCATACATATTTAATTTGTATTGAAATTTTAGGCCTAATTATAATAGGAATAATACCATTGATGTTGTTATTCTAAAGCAGTATCCAAAAAATGCTGCTTAGAAAACATGATCTGACATTAATTTACACTTTTAAATGTTAATGTCCCGATACTGTACTGACATGCCCGTAAGCTATCAGGGTTTACTAGCTCGTTCCTTTCACATAATTGTATTTGTATAAAAACGTCGCAAGTGCGCAGCCTATAGGCGGCACTTTGTAGTGCATCTTATATTTTAAACGCTATCAACTAGTGTCGGAAATGCTCCCGTTTTGGAATAAACTAAAAGGTTTACATTGCTCATAATAGGTAGTTCTTATTGCTGCGAGCTGTGCACTACGTCCTGCGTGTTTTGCAGATAGTGGACTGAAATTTGTGTTTCCTGAAGTTAGAGGGGGCGTACAGGAGGGTCTTACCGGCTCCATAAAGAATCTTTTGATGAAAAACTTGACAAGCGAGAAGATGAGGATCTCATGACTTGTGGTCACCTTAACAGAATAACCTAATAAAAATACACATAATAGCGTGAGGCAACTACATAAACCTCCACATCAAATCCCTGTTAACATTATTCTCTTCCAACTAGATCATAAACATTTAGTACTGTTATTGGTTTCCTGAAATATATGTTAATATGTTAAAAGAGGAGCATTACTAGTAAAAAACAGTATTCATAGAGCAGTCGGGTAATGCGTTTGTATCCAAAAGGGAACTAAGCACAGCTACATAACGGTATGTCCTTAAAACCTCCATGCAATCATACTGATCATATATATTCTATAAAACCGACACACGCACGAGACATCTTCATTTTGGCATTTTCGTCGTCATTTGGAAGCTTGGATATAACCGGACTAGCAGATTATGATTCTTAAGAGCAGTATTTTAACAGTAAAAGCCACGCCTAGCATACTATAAGTAACTTACCGAGACTGCTGTATTATCAACCCCGACCCGCACTTTGTGCAGTGACTCGAAAGCCAGTGATTTGCGGTTGAAAGACAAAACATTTACAGTAGACATCATACTCAGTTCATTTTGCATCCCTTCCTTAATCCAGCGAGAGGTAAATAAATCCTACATTCATTTGAAAAAAATGGATCGGGGAAAAAGTGTGGAAAAAGCGTATGGATCCTGTGAAGAGATCGCCGGCCACGCAGGGACAGGAAGGGAAAATCTACCATGTGAGCAGAAAAAAAGCCTGTTACAATGGACAGGATCTGGGAGCTAATAGCACAGGAACTGAGGAAATCCAAAACTACTCACACAGGAAACGTGAGATCTGGGTAAACACTGGCCGGGCTAATGTGGTTATCCTCGGTCTTTAAGCGCATCGCATGTGTTTTCTCATATTCACATGCAGACAAAGGCATGGTTAAACTGTCTACAGTTATATAAACGTAATATCCGTATAGGACACGGCCATAATTTTGGTTTGCATGAAAATGTGAAGCATTTTTGCTTTTCATTTAATTGTCTTAAATATAATTGCATCAGACATTGCGTCTCTGAGTAGGACAAGCGGTTGCAAGAAGTGTATAGATGGGAGACATTGGGTCTGTTTATTGAGCATACTGCGCCCTTCGCACTGGCCCTTTAAGAAAATCTTGGTTAAGTTAGTTTTTATCAGTCTACTTTTTCCATAGTTTAACCAAATTAACCGTAACACTGTGTGATGCTTCCCTATTATTTTTCACATAATTCAGATAAGGCTAAGCATTCCTCAAGTGTATTAAAGTGCAGTTTATGAACACCTTCTGTATTTTTACAAAAACTATATGAAATGGTTTGAGGTTATCCACAAACACAGTAGCCTAATTCCTTGTATGTCATTATTGTGATGCCTTTGGTGTGACTATTTGGTAGCCATGGTTATTAGGTACTGTGAACATGTGTTAGTATATTGCTTTTAAAAGAGGCCTAACATTGTATTTGATGTATGGACTGGGTCAGTGACCTTGGAGAAAGTTTGATATTGGGAAACCCACATTAAATGATCTATTTGGGGGTACACATCCCCCCCGGATCCCACGCCCCTGGTCTGGGATGCTCTTAGAAAGTCATTTATACCCAGAATCAACGAAAAACCCTTGCAATTATGCTGGATGAGGATTGCTAAAATTTGAACCAGTATTTCAATATTAATGTCAAGGCAAATATATATTTTTCTGCTGTTTTGTGTAACCATTTCATTAGTAGTGTTTAAGAGCCTGCCACTTCACCTCAGATAAACAGTATTTAGTAGGATTTTAACGTACTAATTAAACAAATCGGCCTAAATTATAGCCACCCAGGTATGTAAACCAGTTATATGTTTGACCAGAAAATGTTGTGAACACTTTACTATGTAATGTTAAGTAGCATAAGTATAATATTAGCATTTCTTGTCTAAATAACTCAGAATGTCAGTACTCTGTTTAACATTTAAAACAATGATATGTAAAAAGATGTAACAAGCTCTGTGTCTTTTAAAATGTGGCGGATGTGAGTGTAACGTAAGCTTGTCGATATCTGGCGTGGTGTCCTGCGTTGGGCAGCTGTCTCTGTGCTGTTAGGACGCATTTGAAATAAGAGATGATGCTGGCCATCTCCATGTGTGGTATCAAATGCTGAGATCATCCATCCATCCATCCATCCATCCATCTATTCATCCATCCATCCATTCATTCATCCATCCATCCATCTGCATTCCCAGTGCCAGGTCTCTGTTAGGCACATTTGGTTGGGTGCCACTCCATTGCTGGGCACACACTCTCACATACAATCACACATTACTGGCAATAGTTCACCTAATTGCTTATACATGCAGACACCTCACGCAGAGCTGGGGACGGGATTCTGACCCTGAACCCTACAGGTGTGAAGCAATAAGTTCTGCTCAAATACTGCAGACCATCCGTACATTCTGTGACTCTCACAGTAAGCAGTGAACCAGTACAAGAACTGAAGGCTGTAATACTGAAGTATTCGTCTGATTTGTATATTAATCCCAGCACATGTTTATTATGTCCATAGCAAGTTATGAATCCATTGTGCTTTTTTGTGAGTTTTTGTAATATTAATTTTTATTATAAGCGATTGTAAGGTGAAGACACACACTTTAGACCATTATAAGCTGTGCACATCAATTCACATTAAATATTTTTGACCAAGGTAATCACAGAAAGTATTACTGTACTTAAAATCAGTAAGAAATCCTAATTTGACAATGACAGATGGAACAGCTTATAAATAATCACCATAAAATCAATAAGGACAATTAGAAGGATTATCCAAAGTGAGGGAATTTAAAGGTATTATTAAAGGAGGTTCCTATGAAAGAGGGTCTTTTGTGGTCTAAATGGCTATTCTGAAAGAGTCTTGGAAACCATTACATGTCACCATAGAGCCCGGAGAGGAAATTACAAGACATACTGCCAGTACAAGATGATGTTACCCTTCAGGTAGGAGAGGTAAACAAAGGTTGTGGTTTGTAGATGAAAACCGTGACAGTTTATGCGGTAGGGAGGGGAGATGAAGAAGGAAAACCTTCAAGGAAAATGGATCCTGCAGGCAGAATTTGTGTAGGTGGTATCTGCAGATGAATGACCTGAAAGTCATAGGATGCCATAGCTTGTGAAGAGGATAGTAAGCAGGAACAGTGCCTGTCAAAGCAGCCTGCCTCAGTGTTCTGCTGCGACGCCTGTGTATCTCACTGTGGTCCAGAATCAGATCACTAAATTACAGTATAACCAGAATAACATTTCTTTCTGCACCCTGTGAGTAGCAAACAGCCAACACCGTAAGCAAAGCTACTTAAACTAGATGCTGTTTAACAGTGCAAATGGTAAAATGCTGAAGGTGCTGAAGGTAGTTAAATAGTGTTGCTGTAACCTTTCCGAAAAACAAGGTGGAATGAATGACGAGTCTCAATATCCCAAAGTGCATAATAAAGTGTATAACCTGTGAAGCACTAGCCTGCTTTGTGCAATATGCTCCATCCAGGATAAGCCTTCGGAAGATGAATGAAATATATATGGATGGATCCAGATGTTGTAATGATTTTAACAGGTGAATGGGTTTAAATTTGCTGCCAACAGATCTTGAAAATCAATTTGGTGACAATCTCATCTCCAGTCCGGCATCTCGGAGTTTCATATCCATGAATGTGAAACTGCGCACTTTCCCCTGTGGACTCAGTTGAATAAGAGTTCCACTTACCAGTCCAGCAATTGATGAAATCAGTCCTAGTATGTAAACATACCCATGTTTTCTCTTCTAATTGTCCATGTGTGGGTCAGTTAACACACAAAAACAGCCACATATACGGTACTTTTCATTTACTATATTTTATTATCGAAAGTTTATTGTGGCACGTTTGGAATTCTGTGCTCTGGGCTCATTTTATCTGTCATTCCAGCCTGAAAGCCTGATTTACACATAAAATAGGAATATCAAAGACTGAAATATTAAATTTGGACAACAAAATAGGAGAACTAACAATCGCAAAGGATAAGATTATTTTGATTTATAATTCAGAAAAGGCTGAGTATGTCAAATATATGACTATATCATTCTTGCACAGGGATGTACAGCCGTGGCTAAAAGATTTGAGAATGACACAAATATTGTTTTTCACAGAGAACTGTGCTTCAGTGTTTGTACATCTTTTTGTCAGATGTTTCTATGGTTTACTGAAGTATAATTACAAGCATTTCATAAGTGTCAAAGGCTTTCATTCACAATTACATTATGTTTATGCAAAGAATCAGTATTTGCAGTGTTGGCCTTCTTTTTCAAGACCTCTGCATTTTGCCCTGGCTGCTGTCAATCAACTTCTGGGCCAAATCCTGACTGATGGCAGCCCGTTCTTGCATAATCAATGCTTGGAGTTTGTCAGAATTTGTGGATTCTTGTTTGTCCACCCACCTCTTGAGGATAGGATTGACCTCCTCAATGGGATTAAGGTATAGGGAGTTCCCTGGTCATGGACTCAAAATGTCGATGTTTTGTTCCATCATCAAACTGTCACCAAACTGTTCCTGGATGGTTGGGAGAAGTTGCCCTCAAAGGATGTTCTGTCATCATTCTTTATTCATGGCTGTGTTCTTAGGCCAAATTCTGACCCCCAAACAATCGGAAAGGAGATTCATTAGAGAAAATGACTTTACCCCAGTCCTCAGCAAAACAATCCCTGTACCTTCTGCAGAATATCAGTCTGTCCCTGATGTTTTTCTTGGAGAGAAGTGGATTCTTTGCTGTTCTTCTTGACATCAAGCCATCCTCCAAAAGTCTGCACTCACACCTGCCTGCTGCTATTCCTGAGCAAGCTCTGCACTGGTGGTGCCCTGATCCCACAGCTGAATAAATTTTAGGAGACAGTCCTGGCGCTTGCTGGACTTTCTTGGGCGCCCTGAAGCCTTCTTCACATCAATTGAACCTCTCTCCTTGAAGTTCTTGACGACCCAATAAATTATTCATTTAGGTACAATCTTACTAGCAGCATCCAAGCCTGTGAAGCCCTTTTTCTGATAATTTCAAGCACCACCCTCCTTTTAAAGCATCCAGTCTGCTATTCTAACTCAATCAGCATGACAGAGTGACTTTTACGCACCATACACCTAAGCACTCGATGTCTGCCATTTCATAGCTTAGTTTCTGTTCTTCCTAAATGCTTCCACTATGCAATAACACCACTTATAATCGACTGTGGAATATCTAGCAGGGAAGAAATTTCACAAACTGACTTATTGCAAAGGTAGCATCCTATGACAGTACCATGTTTGAATTCACTACACTCTTCAGAATGAATGGGTCGATTCTTTTACAAATATTTGTAAACCTGACTGCATGGCTAGGTGCTTGATTTTATACACCTGTGGCAATGGGTATGAACGAAACCCCTGAATTCAATGGTTAAGAGGTATGTCCCAATGCTTTCGTCCATATATTTCATCACAGAACTTCACAAGGGGAGCTTTAGTGTACAGGGGTGCCCAAGCTGATGTCCAGGGGCCTCTGCTAAAAAGAGGCCTCAACCAACATTTTTAAATAATATTGTAAACCTGAAGTTACCACCCACCTCGGATGTAGCGGCTCAAACTGTATGGGCAGTCCCCAGGTTAAGAACGAGTTCTGTTCCGCTGTCTATAAGTCAAACTTGTAGGTAAGTCGGAAAGATAATAATACATTAAGTCATAATAAAAATGATAAATACATAGTGATAATGAAAGCAATACATACGGTTCTATGCCTCGAGTTGACAAACCACTGAAGATGCACAATGTTTTCATAAGCATCACAAAACAGTGTGTGTTCATTATTAAGAACCATTGCATTTCACCTGAAAGTATAGCAACTCCACACACACACAAGGAGTGTATGCAAACTCCACACACACAAAGGGGAACATGCAAACTCCACTCACACATGCACACACACACACACACACACACAAACATGCAAAATCTACACACATATCCAAAGCAGGAGTCAAAGCCACAAGCCAGGAACTGCGAGGCCACACAGTTACCTGCTGAACCACTAAGTCTCCTCTGCACATACTATGCATCCATACAAGTCAAAAACTATAAAATTAGCATTATATATAGAAGCACCTTCTAAAATCATTTTATGTAAATGCAGCCCTAACATTATATCACAGTGTATTCCACGTTTTCAATTTTTGTTTCTCTACATTTCCATTCAAAAACTGTATTTATTTAACCTTTCTAAAGGATGTCTGATAAAAATTCAACGTGTGCAGAGGAGATACTGTGGTATTTTCAGATTAGGATATCTTTCTACTTTTCTGTATATCCCTCACTGTGTTCTGTGCTTTCACTTGCCTCATTACCGTACATGTACTAATAAGGCTATATATTGAGTAGAAGAGCTGTCATTTCACAAGGACCTGACAGTTATTATGCAGCAAGTTAAATAAGAAAAATACACAAAATTGAAAATATGTTCTGGTACGATATGAACTCCTTTGATCACAGGTACAACTTTATTCTGTAAGAATAAAGGCATACCTGCAAACACTGTTACTCAAGGTCATGTTCATAAGCTTAATAATACATTTTAATTCACATAATTGAAGTAATTTCACAAAGCAGGGGCAGGTTAGAACAACCCTGTGAAATTAAAACGTTACAAAAAGACAAGCATGTGGCTGTTTGTGGCCATGATTTACACAGTAATATTTCACAAAGAGGAGAAAGTGGAGAAAAGTGACCTACATTGATAATTAACTTTGGGTATGCAATTATGAACTGAAAGACTAATAGATAAATCACACCATTTGTATTAACCTATTGCATAAAAGGGCAGTTTCATCAAAGGATCAGCTTGCAATGAACAGAAGGTTAAAATCTAATAATGCTGAAAACAATCCTATTAATGCACATTTATTGGTACAAAGAACACATGTAATCGATTACTGAGCAGTGTGCAAACTAGAGGTGATCTGCTTCATCCAACCATCCATTTTCCAAACCGCGCGGGGGGTCCGGAGCTTATCGCGGAAGCAATGGGCACGAGGCAGGGAACAACCCAGGATGGGGGGCCAGCCCATCGCAGGACACACTCACACACCAGTCA
>JAODJX010000001.1:28267418-28285407 GCA_026776945.1 Isichthys henryi
GTGACCCAGGCAGAGACTCGAACCCGGGTCCCAGAGGTGTGAGGCAACAGTGCTAACCACTGCACCACCATACCACCATCTGCTTCATCATCCAAGATATTGTACTAAGTACACATAGAAATGTATGTATAGTACCCACCAAATTAATAAAAAGAGCTAAATATCCCTGACTGACTGGTTCCAGGAGGATCCTGCTGGTCTCAGGTCTCTGAACTAGTCGCACAGAGTGTACCTTACTCCCTAAAAAAGAAACTCGAACAATTATCAATATAGATCAAAATTTTGAACAAATTCAGAGCAGAAGAAGCCAGAATCATCCTGGCAGTTCTTCGGTAACCTTTTTTGTGTTTGTGTCAGTGTTTGAGATGAGGGTGACCTGGGACCCCCTATGGGAAAGTAAATGTGCACCTGGGGAGAGAGGGACTTTAAAATGACCATATCACAAAATTCATTGGCACCCCAACCTCCCAAGACATCTAACATTGGTTAGTATATTCATATATTTTAATGTCAGGCACCTGATCAAGGTGTGTTATTCACAGCAGTGTGTTACTCATAGGTTAACTGCCTTAGTAGGGATATAGGGGTCTAACCATCTGGAAAGATATTGCCCCCATCTGAAAAGGAATGCTTCACTGCAGGATGCTGATGGGTACTCTGAATGCTGCTGCATTCATCTGCATGCACCAGACAAAACCCGTGCCAGTGTAATGTGAAGCCTACCAGAGTGTATCATATGGGAAAAAGAGGCAGTGGGCCTGCAGGTATCTTTGGGAGTTTACCTCACAAAAGTGAAATGTTATGTGCAGATAATTAATTTCAATTATATTTTATTATGAATCAGAATCAGAAAGCTTTTATTGTCTTGGAGGAAATTGTTTGTGAGACTGCACATTGACTACACAAGACAAAAAGTAGACAGTACACAACAATCTCTGAATAAAAATGAGTAACTATGTAATTTAGAGATGAATAAATAGGTGGATGTTCAAGTATGATGCAAAGGTAATAAATAGATAGATATTGATTAGAAATAGGTATCATTGTACATATTATTGCACACCCTGATTAATTTGCCTATTATACAATTTAATGTATACCTGAAGGAATGATTTCCTCAGGCATTCTCTGGTGCATTGTATGCTGATCTGTGACTGAAAGTTCTTTCAGCATGGGAGGCACAGGGCTCAGTGGATGGTACAGCTGCATGGCTCATACTTTTAGAAGTTTAGGGAACTGTGTGTGTTGTTGGCCCATTCTGTATGACACACAGATCCCCATCCTGAAGTTCCTATTTTGTGGGTTGTTCCCCGCCTTGCCCCCCTATCTTCTGGGATGGGCTCCGGACCCCCCACAGCCCTGAATAGGACAAGCAGTTTTAGAAAATGGATGTATGGATGGAATCCCTATATTGCCCCTAGTGTATGACTGTTGGAATGACATCCCATCCAGAGCCTTGCCACCTATGTTACCTGTGACAAGATTCAGTATAACTTCCCCCCTCCCCATCATTTAGGAAAATGAGTATATGTGTTTTGAGAATAACCACCTACAATCCTGCCTATTTAAGTTGATCGGTGTTGCTTTTTATTTTTGATATTAAAGCGTTTTACACAGATATCCTCGAAAGAGCTATTCATTTAGTATCGAAATGCATATTAACCGGCATGCTTTGCGGCCAGATGTCCGTCAAAGAAGATCGTTGTCTGATTGGTTATTGTTCGGTAGGCGTTTCCGTTCAGTACCCAGTGTGTACCGGGGGAAGCCGCTTTCTCCCGCCGTGGGGAGTGACAGCCCAGCCGGAAGAGTGTTACGCTCACTACCGCCGTCATTACTGTTATGTAATTCTGAATTATTAGTTAAAAGTTATTTTATATAGATAATAGCTGGGCGGCTTCGGTCGAAGTTATATATATATAGAGATATATATATATATCAGCTATCGACGGTGGGTAGACAGGAGCAGCGCTGCGTCCCCTGGAGCTGTATGGCAGGAGCGCCAGTAACGGGTAATGTGACGGGTATAAAGTACATTTTGACCAGAAAATGACTTCCTGGTAACACCAAAGAGCCCCGCTTCACGCCTGTCCTTTATTAATAAGTACCCGGGCAGCGTGCTAGCCGGTCGCTAGCGCCTCGGCTAACAGGCTAAATCTGAAACGGGTATTTATTTTCGGGAAAGTTGACAAAAGTGCATAAATAACGTAATCAAATTGAAAGTGGTTTGGGATTTCGGGAATGGTCTGGCTCTCTTCAGGGGGTAAAACTCTCTAAGAGATTAAACTTCCTTCTTCCACAGTAGATCCTATGCAGGTCTTATAGTTGGTGTTCAGTAGCATACGGCACATTTAAGTACTGTTTGTTTACATGAATAAAACACGTTAACTAAATGCCACGTATATTCTTGTTATAAGTGACCTGTTACGTAAGAAATAGGCGCGAGCTGTAGATAAAGTGCTTTTAAACATTAACACTAGGTCCTTTAAAAATCTTATCCTTTATGTCCATAGAAAGTTATGTCTGCTGTTTAATTGCTGCTTTGCTAGATTAAAAACGTGTTTGTGCAAACCGCTTTTCTGCTTAAATCTATAGTTGGATAATTTAAAAAATTATTTCTTAAATGTTAGAAGCACTGGAGTTGAATCCGGAGTCAGCAGAATTTGTTCCACGGGAAAGGCATAGCCATAACCAGCCAAGAAGAGGCAGGCCCAGGCCAGACCGTGGCCGTACCTGGAGTGGCCAGCAAGCTGCTTCCTATCCACAGCGCAGTAATGGGCTAAATGGCTCAGAGAGCCAGCCACCCTTTCATCTCAGGGAAGATGGAGGAAAGGGGAGAGGTGGAGGGGAGAGGGCAGGAGCTTCACGCCGACAGAATCCCCAGGGCCAGCGGTGGACCAGAAGCGACGCATCTGCGCAGGTAGAGGCTGCCAGAGCACCCAGGGGAGACATCCGCGGGGAGAAGCCTCCAGCCCACAGACCTCACATAGACGGGCCCAGCTGGCGGAGAAGTGAGGGGCAGGTAATCAAAGAGGAGCCCAGAGAGACTCATGTCAGGAGACCCAGGAGGTTCAGCCAGGAGCCCAGCAGTGAGAATGATGCAAGGAAAGCCCATCGCAGTGGGAGCCAGGAGGAGCGTGCCGGCAAGGATCAAGCAGACCGCCCTGCATCTAGAGAATCGACTGGCCAGTCGGATAGTGGCATGTCAGACAGGAAGGGGTGTGGCAATGGAAACAGGAATGCCCATTTTGATCAGAGGAGAAGGGGCCCAGCTCCCAGGCACTGGCAAAGAGGGGGTAAGGATTTCCCCCAAGATCGTGACAGGGACAGGCATAGCCCCCCCATGGGTGACATGCCAGATTCTGGCGGGGGGGGCTACCTGAGCTGGAGGGGCAGCCGGGGCCAAGGCAGAAGAACTCCCCAAGGAGACAGAGGGCAAAACACTGAGAGGAGGTCAAACAAGCTGGAGCAGCGACCGAAGCGGGGGAAGCAGGGGGACGTTCCCAAGAGCAAGGAAACACACACGGGTGAGTGGTACTCTGGGGCTTCCCGGGTCTGTTATCAAGGACCGAAACATCTTGCATCTTCTGTACTTGGATGAAATGAAAGGATGCTTTAATTGCCATTTGTCTAAGTTATAGGTACATTACAATGCCTTCATTTTCACACATCCTTTTTTGATCTCCTTTGAGACGTATACATGCAGGTGAGAGTGAGCATTGGGATCTGAGCACAGGGTCAGCAATTTATCTAGTGCTCTTGTACCATTTTGGGGAGGTTTGAGGGCCTTCGCTCAAGTGCCTAACTGATATGGCTACTCTACTGAGCACAGGATTCAAACACACAACCTTCTGATTACAGATTCTGAGGCCTAACGCACCGAACCACCCCAGCGATGTCAGCACTGTGATGTAACTGAAGTAATCAGTCATTAGTGAGTCTGACCTGATGTTGTTCCCACAACATAGTTTCAGCTCTCCGGGTTCTCGCTCGCTCAGGGTGCCTCATCGAGCAGCTGTCAGAGGAGAAGTACGAGTGCATGGTGTGCTGTGAGGTGATCCGCATCATGGCGCCTGTCTGGAGCTGCCTGAGCTGCTTCCATGTCTTCCATCTCAACTGCATCAAGAAGTGGGCCCGTTCGCCAGCCTCACAGGCAGACGGTACCCAGCCACTCCTAGCGGACCCTCAATGTCGCTCTAAGCATGGATAGGGGGTCTAAGCAAGATTAATGATGATCTGGTCGTTTGTCGTGTGCCAGGAGTCATTGGAGATTTCACAGTTCAGTCTGATAGTTTTGTTATGATGTTAAGTTCCTTTGAGCTCTGTCATTTTTAAGATCATCATTTAAGGCTCTATAGCTTTTGGGAAACGTCCCATCGACTGAAGCCAGCTTTTCATCTAGCCCTACCTTGTAAAGCCAGGGTAGGGGAGTCCAGCAAGCTTATTGATTGATTTCAACAAAAGATCACTTTCGTAGGTCCTGCTCGCTAAGAAGTTTTGACATCATTACCTATTAATGGTTTATAAGATTGACTTGGTTTGGCCATTGCTGAATTTTGCGCCGTGGTTTTGCAGATGGAAATGGAGGTTGGAGATGCCCGGCCTGCCAGAATGTCGAGGCTCGGGTCCCTAACTCCTATGTGTGCTTTTGTGGTATGTTTACACCGCTCTTCCTAAAGTAGAGTCCTGTATGGATCCTGACTGTATCTCATGTTTACCTCAGGCAGTAGCGGTAGCTTCTGTACTACCCACTAATTTTCAGGTGGAAACTTAGAATGACAACGTGATTTATCTAGTAGTTTAATTGTCCTTCAGAAGTCAGCATTCTCCTTTCCCCAAATACCTTTTATAGATTCTTAGTGGAAGTACAAAGTTCTATAGCTGCTTATGAAAATGTCTAGTTTTAAGCAGCCAAAGGGGTTAAATTCTGTGTTTATCTAAGAGTATTAAATGCAATGTAGTGCGGATAATGCATTCTGTTAAGGTAAGTGATGTTTGTGAAGTATTACATTCCTCTTCTTTCTGGATGGCATAACTCCTACTTCCTGTGTCATTTCACACACTTCCTGTCTCTCATGCTTCGTACAGGGAAAGTGACAAACCCAGAATGGCAGCATGGTGAGATTCCGCACAGCTGTGGCGAGATGTGTGGCAAGAAGAGGAGCGGCGTGGACTGCAACCACCCATGCAACATGTAAGCAGCCACATATAGCTACAGCATCCATGTGCCATTGGTCTTTATGGGCAGAGCTGAAATCACAGCGATGTCCCATAGTGACTGAATCTGCAGGAGCCTGGGGATGTCTGTGCACCCTTCTTATAAGTGTAAGGGGAAGTTGCCTTAAGAGGGCGCCATTGTGGCTCAGTGAATAGCTTCACAACTCCATTGCTGGTGGTTCAAATTCTACCTCCTGTCTTGTCCAGCATAAATAGGTAAGACTGCAGTCAAGTCAGGATTTATTTTTGCCTGGTAGCTCTGGACAGTGTCTCATTTTGAGGTGCTCTGTGTCCTGTGTTTGGAGGGATGTTGTATGTATAAAGGCTTTAAGCCAAACACCTCCGTAGAAATGCAACGCCGCCCTGCTGATATTAACACTCTGTGTATCCCTGCTCATCCCCAGCCTGTGTCACCCGGGGCCCTGCCCGTCATGTCCCGCCTTCGTCACCAAAGCCTGCGTCTGCGGCAGGACCTGGTGAGGAGCCTCTCTGGGAGCGATCTGGAAAACCCAAATCCAGAAGAAGGGAACCTTTATTATGTAACAGACATGTGCCATGGTGACGCACCCCTCTCTTTTTCCTCTGTCGCCCCCTTCCAGTCAGCCTGTGCGCTGCGGTCAGGCTTCAGCCATCTGCTGCGAGCAGGTGTGTGGGGCCCAGCTGAACTGTGGGCAGCACAACTGTACTCAGGTGTGTCACAGCGGGGGCTGCCAGCCGTGTCAGCACCGTGCCCAACAAGGTGAGGTGGGGGCCGGCGGGGGTCTTCTGCTTCCAGTAGGTGTGTGTGTCTTATACGGGTGTTTGAAGGTATCGTTAGAAGGAAGTTGTTAAAAATAAAAAAATACACTAAACGTGATAATGCAGTAAACATAGTAATAGAAGATTGGTGATGATCCATCCATCCATCTTCAAAGCACTGATCCTGATCAGGGTTATGGGGGCCTGGAGCCTGTCCCAGGCAGCTCAGGGTACAAGGCCTGGGTACATCCTGGATGGGATGCTAGTCCATCACAGAGCACATACATGCACACAATCACACGTTACGAGTGGTTTAGAGATTCCAGTTAGTCTACCAGCATGTTCAGAGGGAAGTGGAGTACCCCGAGAGAGCCCACGCTACACACACAAACTGTACACACACAGCGGGATAGGATTTGATGAAAACGACTGATGTTTAATCACACACCAAGCTTATTTAGCTTGCAGCTCTGAGTCCTGAACAGTTGGCAGTGTTCCTGTGGGGAATACCTCATATTTCTGCTTGTTGATTTCTCCTGCCCTCCGCTTCTGGACACTGCAGTCTGCTACTGCGGAGGCCTTTCTCAGGATGTCTTGTGTGGAACCAACCGGGACGGTTTTGATGGCTTTGGCCACTTTTCCTGTCAGAAGCCGTGCAACAAGTAAGACCCGGGCAGAGTCACCCGCTTTTAAGTGACGGTAGTTTGTCATGTGATTTCCTGTTAGGCCACTTCAGTGTTGTTGCTGTCAATCTGCCATTAAGCTTAGAAACAACTGAGGTCTGGTTTATTGTATTCACTGCCCGATATTGAGGTCGGGTTTGCTGTACTCGCTGCCCGATACCGAGGTCGGTGTTTACTCTGATCGCTGCCTGATACCGAGGTCAGGTTTTACTGTACTCACTGCCCTATAGTGAGATCAGATTTGCTGTACTCGCTGCCCGATACCGAGGTCGGGTTCTCCACATTTTGTCTCTCACCCCCAGATTACTGGACTGTGGGAATCATCAGTGTCAGCAGCCCTGCCACCCTGGGCCCTGCTCGTCTTGCCACCTGCTGCCCCGCTTGGTGCGCACCTGCCCCTGTGACCAGACGGCTCTGTCCAAGCTCCTGGAGCTGGGTTACGCCGAGCGCCAGAGCTGCACCGATCCCATCCCTTCCTGTGGCAAGACCTGTGGCAAACCCCTACCTTGTGGGTCAGATGGTGAGCCAATCGCAGGCTAAGGGGGTGGTGCTTGTTCTGAGTGACTGTTTGGTTAGCCTGTCATTGTATTTCTAAACGTTATTGGGGGTGTAGCTGACAACACTGTGTAGATAACTTTCCCAAATGTCAGATAAAGGCATGGTTACAGTAATAAGAGTCTTAGCGAATTGCATTGTGATAAGACCACTTTGAGAGGATGAAATGGTACATTATGTATAGATTTTAAACTGACATGTACTTTCTGTAAAATTGACTTTAAATTTCAGTAACTCTACTCCCGCTATTTATAATACAATTCTGAGGGAATATTCGTCTAGTGTCATGCCTGTCCCACTGTGGGGGGGGGGGGGGCAGCGTGTGGTTTGGTGGGTATGGGCTCTATGCCCATGATCAGAAGCTTGGAATCTAATGGGAGCAGTACAGTCAAGTCAAATCCCAGGGTCAGCAGTGTTTCTCCACTGGGCTCCTGACCAAAGTCCTTAACCCCCAGTCCACTGCATGCTGGCTGACTGTGCACTGCAACTCCCAAGAACATTTTTACTTTATGGACCTGAATTCCCCACCTGGATGAATAAAGTATGGCTAATGTTCTCTCCTCAGACGTCGTGCACTTGTGTGAGAGCTTGTGTCACGAAGGCAGCTGTGGACCCTGCTCCCTCACGTCCACCATCAGGTGCAGATGTGGTTTCAGGACTAAGGTGAGCCCGGCGATGCCGGCAGAGTGCAGAGAAGTGGGGGGGCCCTCATTCGGCGGGTCGCGGTTTGGTTGCCAGTCTGTATGCAGTCTGAGTACCTCTGTAGTGAAAAGGCTTTATTCTGTGTTTTAGGAAGTTCCCTGTCTGACGATCCAAAGTGATGGTGAGTGTTCAGTGTCTGTGATGCCTTTAGCTGAATTGTGTCAGAGATTCAGGACGGGGGGGGGTGTTTCTGCTCTATGTTCAGTAAACAGCGCTGAGGCCTAAGGGTGTCTCTTCTGCCGTGTTAATGTTGTGTCCAGGAGCTCCCCCACCTTAAAAACATCTTAGAATCTCCCCTGATTGGGTCCAGTATATCTCTGGATAAATATTTTTTTAATTTTTTTCTTTCTTTGTTTTTAAACTCCGCCCCTCTACTCCAACCCCGTCTGACTCCCTGGTAGGCGAGCTCACATTCACCTGTGACCGGCGCTGTGGCAAGAAGCGTGCGTGCGGCCGGCACAAGTGCCCAGATGTATGCTGTGTGGTAAGTGGCGGTTGGGGTAGGGGGGGCGTCAGCGTGTGCTAATGGGGTCGTTTGGCCGAATCACTGCTTAATTACCCTGCCCCAGGACCACGAGCACCTCTGCACGTTTATCTGTGGCTACAAGCTCAGCTGTGGCCTGCACCGCTGCCAGGAGCCCTGTCACCGTGGCAACTGCCAGCCATGCTGGCAGACAGGTGAGTCTCGGTGTCAAGCCGTGTGGCATCCGTGTGGCATCCGTGTGGTGTGGTGCGGTGCATGCCGATGTGACGGACCTTTCTCATCGTCAGGCTT
Organism: Isichthys henryi; assembly: GCA_026776945.1. Lineage (NCBI taxonomy): Eukaryota > Metazoa > Chordata > Actinopteri > Osteoglossiformes > Mormyridae > Isichthys > Isichthys henryi. The sequence continues at coordinate 28,276,086 of JAODJX010000001.1, forward strand.
CGACGAGCTAACCTGCCACTGCGGGGAGACGGTCATGTACCCGCCCATCCCCTGCGGCACCAAGCCTCCCGAATGCAAGAACCCATGTGCCAGGATGCATGAGTGCGAGCACCCAGGTGGGAGACAGCGCCCCCCTTGTGGCACACATGCAGTCTTCCATCTAATCGTGCTGTTTATTGGTGTTTGTAAGTACAGATGCTGTACTGGGTTATTAACTGGGTTATTGCTGTTGTTTGCACCCTCTAGTGCTTCATAACTGTCACAATGAGGAGAAGTGTCCTCCCTGTACCTACCTCACTAAGAAGTGGTGCATGGGAAACCATGAGGTGAGCTGGGGAGGCTGTCATCTCTCAAGGGGCGTGTCTCTGATCAGCCTGCCTTAGGCCTGGTTCATTTTTACTGCGGATGTGCCACAGTGCACGCCGGAGTCCCACGCCGTCCACATTCCTGAATGTTAACACTTCTTTCACCAAACCACCAGGCAATTGCGTACTTTGATGCCTGGCCTCGGGTGGCGCTGTAGAGCAAAGCTGTGTGGATGTTCTATTAAGCATAAGTATCTTAATAAAATCAACTGTGCATTATGTACTTACCTGTCTGTCCTTGCATATTGTATGTGGCACTGCAGTTGCAAACGTATTTTACTTTGCTTGCAGTTATCTGGGCGTCTACAGTGGTGATCAAAATTCAGTTCAAATACAAAGTCACAGCTTATCAAAGTTATTCTAATATGAATAGAAGAGATTTAATTAAATCGTATTTCATCAGTGAAAGCTGTGCCACATCGCAAAATATATGGTTTAAACGATAAATGTGAAGAAGGCATGTGATCAGAATTAGAGAGAATTAGAGAATTTTTGGTAACACTATCCAATACGGTTCCTGAGTAACTGGGTAACTCTTAACATGTGTTGTTGGTGTGAATATCGCATGTCGTCCAGTTATATAATATACTATAGCCATTTTTGGAATGCAGCACTAAATACCCCGCCTCCTGTTGTGATGTCATTCGCTGCCTCCCTGTGTGTGGAGTTTGCTGTTCTTGCATTACCATTGTGGGGTTTCACTGATGAAATATAATTAAAACACATCTCTTCTATCCATGTTAGAATAACTTTGAATTCGGCTAAGCTGTGACTTTGTATATTACAAAAAAGATTCTTGTTCTCTAATTTTGACTGTATATAATCCCATGGTGAGGAATTGTACAGTATACATGCTGGTATTTCCAGACTTCCACACAATCTTTGGTCTTATCTCCATTCAGTGATCACTGACCAATCAAGGTGCATTTGTGTCACAAAACCGACCGTGTTGAGCCTGTGTGGTGGTCAGAGCAGCTCCTGTTGTTGTTAATGAGGGGGGGGTGACGCTCCTGCTTTCTCCCCCCTTTCCTTCCAGCAAAGGAGTAACATCCCCTGCCACATCTCAGACATCTCCTGTGGCCTGCCCTGCAGTAAGGCCCTCCCGTGCGACATGCATCACTGCCAGCGGCTGTGTCACCGTGGCGAGTGCCTGGCCGAGGCTGGCTGCCAGCAGCCCTGCCCCGTGCTCCGGCCAGACTGCGGGCACCCCTGTGGCGCCCCCTGCCACGCGGGCTCCCCCTGCCCGAGGAACGGCTGCAGTTCTAAGGTATGTGGCCCGGAAACCTCTCGGCTTCTTGGCACCGGTGTGACGTGCTGTTTGTGTGGAACGCTGCCACCGGCCTGCAGGGAACAGCCTATTATTAATGTTAATGAGTGAATTCCCGTCAAGTGAGTGACCGACCGTTTCCCTGACCCCGGTGTGTGTGGAGTTTGTTAGTTCTGTCTATGTTCCATCGGGGGGGGTTCTGTCTAGCTCAGTGGGTTAGGAGCCTGTGCCTGTGATTAGAAGGTCCCTGGTTCAAATGTCAGAGCCTGTAGAGTGAGTGAGGCCCTTTACCCCCAAGTGGTCCAGGGATCGGCTGACCCAGCTTTCTCAAGTGTTTGTAGCATCTAAATTAATGTCTTTCCTTAGTGTGTTTCTAGCATGTACTATTTTCTCTAAATTGCCCTTTCCGTGTCCATGTGACCCTGCCCACTGTATACAGTTATGCAGGATATGTGGATGGTAAGCTGTTTTCATTCACAGTCAGATGTCTTACAGTATATACCGAGCTTTCTGTAATGTCTGTGTTGTGCCTCTAGGTGGTGCTGTATTGTGACTGTGGCCGCAGGAAGGAGACAGTCTTCTGCGTCGATGCCTCCAGCTCCTACCAGAGGTCAGTATTGCAGTGTTGAACTGACAGTACTGTCAGCAGGTGTAACGTGGGTTTGTAAAACATCGATTCCGGTCTCCTTGGGCTGCAGTGTGCAGCGTTTCCCTTGCTTGTTTATAGCACGGCCTGGATTAAGGGTTGCAAGGTTGCTGTTTTTATTTTTTTCAAAATCCATTTTTTTGGATTTATTTTCATCTGTTTTCTTTTACAACTACAGACTAAAAATTGAAAATTAAAAATAATTTTTAATTTACTAAAAATTTAACCCAGCTGGTCAGTTAAGATTTATGGTTATGAAGCAGGTCGGACATCATTTTGTCTTATTAATGATTAGCAGTTTGAGTCGCGGTCGGGTTGAATAAAAGCATCAGGCAAGTTCGGGTCACTCCTGAACGGACCCGTGCATCATTGGATCCTACACCACACTGGAGATGCAAAAGGCTAAAAGGGCCGGTTTGGGGGGGCATTCCTAAAAATGTCCGAGCCCCCTGGGAAGTGCCTGTGGTGGAAATGAGCCTTATGGTCACTAGGCGACATCCGTACACTCATTTGGCCAGATCTGGCTGTGGCAGAGCCCTTCTGCGCTGCCCGGCCAAAAAAGAAGTCGCCATTAGAATTTTTCATTGGACGGCCTTTAGCTTTGATTATGGTGCACATTTGTCATGCCATTGTTTCCACAGGCTTGTGCAGTATCTCACCCTTTATTTTTATCAAGATTTGCAATTTCTCCCCGAGATCCTGTATTGACAAATGAGTTGAACCACTCCATAAAGCCTCCTTTAACATCCTTTACTTTTATTTGGTTGAGAGAATTTTTATTTTGATTTACTTTTAAGTAAATTTTAGTTTTTTTATTAGTAGATTTCGGCAGTATTGACTTTTTAACAGTCATATTTTTAGTAAATCAGTTTTTTTTTTTTTTTTTTTTTTTTTTTTAACCCTTTGTACCAAAAACCGAACCATGCCTTCACAGCCAAGGTATATACCAAACCATGATTCTGTGTACCGTTACACTCTAACGTAGATTGACGCTTGCAGTGGACGGGTCAAAACAACTATGGATTTAACAAACATGAATATGCACACACAGTCATTCTATTTGGCTGCCTTTCTGCCTGTGTATGCGCCCTGTGATTGACCCGCATCCCGTCCATGATGCACCCCTGCATTGTGCCCTTCATTGCCGGGGATTGGGGCCAGGCCCCCCCTGCAACCCTGCCCTGCATAAGAGTTTGGAAGATGGATGTTTATTGTTGTTCAGATTAGCAAAGTTCGAGTATACAGTGAATGTACAGGTGTGTAGCATAGGTGATGAACACCTGCTTAGGCCTGATGGATGTATGTTGCCCTGCAGGACTGCAGCCATCGCCATGGCAAGCAGAATGTCCGACATGCAGCTCGGTGTGACTGTGGACATCGGACAGCTCCTCACAAAGAAGGAGGTGAAGCAGGCTCGGTGAGTGTGTCTCATCGCTCATCCTGCTATCAACATTTTCATATCAGAAAATACGAAAAAAAGATTACAGATGTTGGGTGTGTATGCTTGTATGTGTATTGTATGTGTTGCTTGCAATATTGTATAGGTGTTATGGAGTGCTGCTAATCGGCTTTTCACCATTCCATGAGCAGTGACAATAAAGATCCTTTTTTATTCTGTTCCATTCTGAATGTAATATACTGATCCTTTCATTGAAAGCTGATCATATGTGATGCAGCAGTGGTTCTGGAAAATAAACCTCACTTTCATGTTGGTGACTAAAATGTCACATGAGCCAGTCAAACTCGACTTACTTTACAGTAAATTCATTTGCTTGCGTAGCCCAGGTTGGCTGGGTTATGAAGGCAGCAGTTAAGTTTACGGCAGCTACAGGGTGTCAAAGTCTGTAAACCTGCTTCACTTGCTTGTTTACCCACCCAGATGGAATCATAAAGCACAATTAGATGTATTAGAACAGCTTCTCTTACTAACAAAGGATTGATGATACCAGATAGAATTTGACATTTTAATAGGTACATTTCAGACTTTAGGCTGAGGCTGTTTGTTCCAATGTATAGTGACCCATTTCCTATTTTGCGGTTTAATTGACCTGTAAGCCATTTCCACATCAGTCAGTGGTTTGGATCTGTGGGCCTGAAAAATGTTTCTGTATCTTGTGACATGTTCTGTCTGTCTGCATGGGCTCAGGTTACAGTGTGACAAGGACTGTGCTGCTATGGAGAGAAACAGGTGAGCCAGCTGCCATTCAGTATCTGCTATGATGATGACTGTGTTGATTTCTTCACACTTTGAAGTTAGCTGTCAAAATCCTTTGTGTCCCAGTGCTTATATTACACAGCATAATCATACTGTAATCATGTATTTCTGCATGTACGGCAATTGGCATAGTTCTGTGTTGTATGCCCCTTGTCTCCTGCAAGGCGATTGGCTGAGGCCCTGCAGATCGACCAATCAGCAGATCCTTTCAACATCCGGTCCAGCTCCAAATACAGTGACAGTCTCAAGGATGATGCCAGGTTTTCACCTCCTAAATTTCTTTTCTTTGTTCAAACAAAACGTTTTACTTGCTTTTGGGCTGAAGTTCCTGAGCAGCTTAGCCAAATGTCACTTATTGAAAGACTTTTCTGAAAACCTGGAAAATGTATTATGGGGGAGAGCTCTGTTGCCTCACACCACTGGGACCAGGTCCCTCCGAAGTTCCATGTGTGTAGAATCTTCATGTTCTCCTCATGTCGTCATGGGGTTTCCTCCAGGTAACTCCTGTTTCTCCCCACATTCCAAAAATACACTGTGGTTAATTGCAGTTACCAGATTGCCTGTGTGTGTGTGCGCGTGTGCGTGTGTGTGCTGGGTTGGTGCCCCGTCCCGGGTTGCATGCCAGTTAGTGGTATGTATCAGCTATAAAGGAGGTCTGACTCTCCACCCTTTTCAAAGCAATATGAGGCAGCTGATAGTCTGCAGAGGTCAGGGAGTCATTGTCTGCATTCCAGGTATGTTGGAGACATAAACCTTAAACTCATTTTATGTGCTGTGGGGAATAGCTTCAGAAATCATGGTAATATATGTCAAACCTGGAGAAACTCCATCAGCAAAGAGGCACAGTGATCACAAGCTAGATGTATGGACACATAGATGTATAGACCTCTTAGAAGCACAACAAAGACATTGCAGAGCTGGAATTTATGATAGGGCTGCTGTTCAGAAATGGCTTGTATCCAAACCCAGTGCAAAAAGACTCATTTTCTAGCATAAAGAGAACAAATCACGGACCCCTGAGCAATAGAATAAAAATGTTTCCATTTGGAGAAAGCCAAGGCCTGGTCCTCAGTAGGTCCTTCACACTCACAGGTTTATTTCCTTCAAAAGGGTGACTAGATGCAGCTCTGTCCTTTAACCCCGAGTGTCTTGTTTTTGCAATACAGAAAAGACTTGAAGTTCGTAAGTGAGGTTGAAGAGGAGATGAAGAACTTAGTGGAGCTTGTGAACAAGGTGAGAAATGCAAACCTGACAGAAGCCGCCTTGCTGGAGGATCTGACACCAGGACGTCACTCCCCACCTCCACAACTCTGTGTGTTACTTTGGATTTATTGAACAAAGGACTCCAGTTCTGGACTAACCTTGTCCCCTGATGCAGGGCAAACAGTCAAAGAGAAGCCACTGCTTCCCCCCCATGAACCGAGATCACCGCAGGATCATCCACGAGCTGGCTGAGGCCTACAGCATCGAATGTATCAGCTACGACAATGAGCCCAAGCGCAACGTGGTCATGACGGCCATCAGGTGAGCCGGAGCCTCCTGCTGAGCAGATAACCTCGATGGTGGGATGCTGTATACCAGGGGTGGCCAATCTTATCCGCAAAAGGCCGGTGTATTTGCAGGTTTTTGTTGCGACTCCTTAATTAGATTATTAATTAGAGGATCGATTAGCTGAAGAGTTCTCACACCTGGGTGTGAACAGCTGACCTAAAGGTTACCCCAAAAACCTGCATATACACCGGCCCTTTGCAGATAAGATTGGCCACCCCTGATGTATATTGTTACCTAATGGCGCTAACATAAATTGTGCTGATAGGTACATGTGTTCTGTGCTCTTCCCTCCTTTTTTACTTATTATGTGATGAAAGCCTGAAATGCTGTGATGGAAGGTTCTGATTTTCCATTGCAGTGTTCGTGCTGAACCGTTTGGTGACCTCGCTGAGATGAGAATTTATAGTTCTCCTGTTGCATGACGGTTCTCCAGTCACTCACGGTAATGTTCTTCCTTTCCAGAGGGAAGTCAGTCTGCCCCAGCTCCACCCTGACGGCCCTGATCGAGAGAGAGACGGCCGTCCGAGCTCCACCACCCATCGCCCACGTCAGGCAGCAGGTCGTCAGGTATGTAACCCTAATGAAGGCCTCGCGCTGGTATTGGGGTACCGACCGCGTATCCCGACCGAATACCTCACGCTCATACCGACCGCGTATCCCGACCGAATACCTCACGCTCATACCGACTGCGTATCCCGACCAAATACCTTATGGGCCACATGTTCACGAGTTGCTCTTTGCAGGAGCAGCAGCCAGAGTACAGCCAGCATAGAGCCTGCAATTGACTACTTTGATGTCCAAGACTGAAACAAGGTCTCCACGAGGGACACTCATCCAAATGTATCAATTGAAAACTAGAAATAAAGCTCAGAATTTGCACCCTTTTTTTTGAGATGTTTTTACTTTTAAACATCTTTCCTGATGAGACAGACTGTGTTATGTATGCTGCATGCTGAGGGAGCTGTTTGGTTTTCCTAACAAAGGCCAATAGATCTAAAAAAACTGGAAAATGCTTTTTTCTCTCTCTCCCCTACTGTGATCCTTTGCCCATGGTGGAAAGGCAGGCAGGGTGCATCCTTGGTGTCATTCCATCACAGGTTACATGGGTCCACACATACAAACTATAAAATCACTAAGGACCATTGTGAGACACCAGATCACCTGAAGGGCATGTCTTTGCACTACATCTGGAAACCTGCGTGCAGGACACTCAGCTGAAGACAGGAATCCCCCACAGCCTGGGAGATATAGACCCGCAGTCATCATATCACATCCACCCAATCGGGAAGATGACAGACTAGATCAGACTTTGATTATATCAGAGGCAGTCACAACTGTTATAATAACATACTCTATTATCGTAATGCTGCTGTATTGAGGGAAAAGGGAACTAACAACCTCCCGGTTAAGTGTGTCATATTTTGTGGGTTTATATTGTGTAAAAAAAAATAAAAAAGGTTTAATAATTATTCCTGGACACAATACATATGCTTTTGGGACCGCTACCAGGGCCTCAGATACTTTTCTCCTTGACATTCAACGATAACTGAAAAAGTACTTGATGGTCAAAGATAGCAAACAGTATCTTATGGGTAAAAATCTGGAACTTCTGAAATATTGAGACAAAGGGATTCAAAACTGAAGCAGCACCACATAGTGGCAGCACATGAAAGGACAGATACAGGTGTTGATGTGGGGAGCCTGATTACATTCAGGCAAGTCACACAAAGTTGGGATGTTAATGAAGACTGCGGAAGAATGTACGGTAGGTATGGGTGGTATTACAGTAATATTTTCAGTACATCTTGGTATTTTCTCTAGGCATATTTTTATGTGGAACCTGCCAAATACAGGCCATGAAATTAGCATGAATGTGGCTTGTAATCAAAAGTGCCTCGTAAAATACTGAATTTGTAGGGAATGAGTGAAACTTCCTAATATATTACCATGAGAATAATTTTTGCAGTATTTTATAGCAATAGTTTTAGGTCCTCATCCATAAACTTTGAACCAGATCTGCCAGATGGTTTCTATCACCTCACCTCACCATATGACATTTCACCTTGTGAGTGTGATAAAGTATTTGATGGATCTTTGGGCACTTTCTCACCGGACCAGTTACCAAACATTTGGTGCTTCAAAAAAGTACCAAAAGCACAGTATGTCAAGATTTTCCACTGGCGTAAAAAAGGTTACTGGTGCTGAATGACATAAGGTGAGATGGGGTATTTTGTACTGAATTCCGAAATGGCTGTAATATATTATAGGGCTGGATGACGTGCGATATTAACATCAACACTGCATGTTATGCACATCAAGTTTGTCCATTGTTTGCTGTAGTTTTGAATTTTATACAAATATCTTTTTTTTTTTTTTAAAACAATTGTCTTGGGATCATAAGTTGGAAGCCAGCACATTATCCAAGGATCTCCCAAAACCTTCAGATGGATTTTTGGTGGTAGTTCAGTTAAATTACTTTAGTTAAACTGATGGCATCTGGTGATTGAGACTGATTAACAAACTATCACCCAGCACCAACAAACAGTTATGTATCTGTCACACCAGATGATGTATTCCAGCTGTTAGGGTTAGAACACTGGTGCTGGATAGCTAAAGATTTCCTTATGATAAACAGAGAGAAAACAGAAGTGCTGCTAGCTGGTCCTAAGGCAGCTTGAGGTAAGTTTTTCTCTTCAGCCTAACACATGATCTTCATGTCCTTGTTGACTCAGATTTAAAGTTTTGATTCTCACATAAGAACTATTACTAGAACTGTGTTCTACCATCTATGCAATATAGCCAAGCTTAGGGAAATGCTCTCCTTCCATGATGAAGATCCACAATCCAATGCTAATCATAACTAATCCATGCTTTTATAATCTCCAGATTGGACTAGTGTAAATAAAATAGAATTATAGGTAAATTTTTGTATATTCACCAATATGTTTTGAAATTAATTAAATCCGAATTATTATTTAATGATTATTATTCATTAATTGTTGGTGTAACTTTTCATACATACAGTTTCATGGTGACCACTGACCAGATTTGGAATCAGGAGTCATTGTCCATCAGTTGGGCACCAAACAGACCGTACCAGCCTGTCAGTTCACACCGCAATTAATTTCTTCTTGTATGATACTGACTCACATCAGTGTACGGTATAGGTGTTTTGGGTTGCACCTCGGGGCGGCATGGTGCTGCAGTGGTTAGCACTGTTGCCTCACACCTCTGGGACCCGGGTTCGAGTCTCCGCCTGGGTTACATGTGTGTGGAGT
>JAODJX010000001.1:28348691-28358935 GCA_026776945.1 Isichthys henryi
TTTTATTTTTGCAAAATTGGTTTAAAAACACCCCCCCCCCCCCCCCCCCCAAGGAAAAAAAAATAAAAAATTGAGTATTCCGGTTTTTCCACAAAACAAAGGTGGCAATCCTAGGAACTTGCCGCTTCCAGTAAGTAGCCTGACCAGACCTTAGGCTATATTCTTATAGAGCAGGGGAGGCCATTATGTCGATCGCAAAGGTAGTCTGGGTACAGTAGATCGTATGGCCGAAAAAAAACAGAGGATTGATGACGCGTTCAACCGCGCCAGCTGCTGCAAAACTCTAGAAAGCTACAGAATCGCCTAGTTAGCCTCCAATTTATTTATACTAAACTTAAAACCACACAAACAATTTAACTGATTAAAAGTTATAAATTAATTATTTAAATATTGACATGAGAGAATCATTAATATGACTAATTTACGCTGGACTAATTAAAACAAATTATTGAAACGCACGTTAGCTTATGTAATAATTTAAATATTGTTAATACATTCTAGGTTAACGCATTCCGATCCTGTGTGCTGTCTGGTTAGTAAGGAAAAAGTAAAGTGATTTAGCTAGTTAAAGCGACTTTGCGAGATTTTCGTTTTAAGCAAAATGGCACACGCATTAATTGTAACATAACATGATCACCACACATATAAAAAAGCTTTCGAACTAATGGAGCAATCTACGTAAATTACGAAGAAACGTCGTATTAATAATGTGATGGATCCATATCGGTAATCATTTCCAGCTGAACTACAATAACTCATCCATGAGGTTATTCTTGTTTATTATCCCACTTTTCTCAACAGATTATATGATAGTATGTTAATATGTTAATTTAATAGACATTCATAATTACTTACTGCGTGTTTAGTCGATTCTTTATGAAGGTTACACTAGCGTACTGTGTTGAGAAGAAAATCTTTACTTTCGTTTTCACCTTCGATTTACCTGTTTTGCTGTAGAACAGGGTAAACAGAAGTGTCACAGTACAGATCGGGAACAGCACAACTGTCACGAACTGATCACGCCCCCGAGGAGTCCCCTACGAGGATTACCTTCCTGAGAATGGAAACTGTCCGGTTTACGTGCTTCTCCACCGGTTTATCTGTTTTCCCCAGTTGTTGAACTGTCTGACCTCTCAGCTGATTCCTAGCAGTTTAATCAGTGGAAGCCTATTTTAGTTTGCCTGATCCAAGCTCCGACGCAAGATCTTCACGGCCAGTCCTGAGTTCGAGCCATTTCCTTTCTGTGTGCACAGTTTTCGCCCTCAGACCCCGAGACTTGCCTGTTCCCTGACGCACATCGCCCGACCCCTGCCTGTCTGGTTACGTTCTCTGCCGTCTTCGGTAAAGCGACGAGTGTTATTTTTCGCTCCCACCGCAATTTTTGAGCGTTTTTTTTCGTCTACATTAAAGCTGCTCCTCACTCCTGATTCCGCGATACCTTACTCTTGACGTAGTAAGGGGTTAGATTTATATGGGGCTATTACTGTAGCAAAATTATTTGCAATTGTGTATGGAGAGTTGTGTGACTGTATCTGTGTGCGCAATCCGATTTGTAAATGTGTGAAGGAGTTTGTGAACGCGTGCTGTGTCAGGTCAGCACCTGTCCTCCTCAACATTTTGTGTCCCCCCACCCTAATTTGGCCAGCCTGTTCTCCCTGTTTTGCAAGTCCGTGGTGTATTTCGCTACCTCCTTGGACTCCCCCTGGAGGAAAACGGCAAGAAAAGGCTAAGCGTTTGGCTCAGAGACTAAAACCCTCAGATCGTGGTTTTGAGGTTTAAACCTGTCTTAAATGTTTTGGACGATTTATTGGTTTTCTGCTTTCCCTGATGTTTATTAATCATCTGTTTTCTCTCTTGTGCCCGCTTGTGTACAGTTTGCCCCTGCTTGTAGTTTTCTGTTGTTAGTATCATAGTATTGTACTATGTAAAGTTAAGGCTCCATAGTTTATGGTGTCTTGACTGTTAGTTCATTTCACCTGCTGCTTGCATGTTGCCCTGTGCCTCAGTTAATTTGGATGACTGTTCATGTTCCATACCTGCCCCCTCATTAGCTTGGTTGTCATTCTGTATTTAAGTGCCTGCTCTGCTCTGTTCAGTAGTCTGTCGTGGTCTCGAATGCTTACAGTATGTTACTATATGTGCTTTCCTTTCCTACCTCCTTCCTGTGTTCTCTTAATACTTTAGTTGTTAGTTCATGGTTTTAGATTATTTATTTTATTTTTTTATTTATTTATTTTTGGATCTTTCCCCTGGTGTATTAGGGTTGCCGCCTTTGATTATTGGGAAAGACTGGGACACTCTGACTTTTTTTTGGGGGGGGGTCATTAAACCATTTAAACTAGACAAGCCTGCAGAAGGCTCAGTTAACACGCTCCAGATACACAGGTGAACTGTATCATTGAGGTAACATGCTAAAAGAAGCATACAGAAGTGCAAACTCAGTTTGTGATGCTGGCTGAACGTGTCTGCTTAACAAACGAAGGAGAACCTGAAACACAGAAAAGTGAGAAAATGTTAAGGCCAAAAATTCAGCAAACAATACGGAAAATGGAGCAAGACGCATTTGCATGGATGAGAAAGGTGTGTAGTGCCGCTTTGAGACAGAATCAGAAACAGTACATGATCAAGGTCTTGCTGCTGTGACGGGTAACGAAACACAGTGCTTTCCTGTTAATGGGGTTACAGGGGGCCATCTTTGTAATCGCAGGAGACCATTACAAGAGATTCCCCAACTTGACCGTGCCCTTGAGTGGCGCTCGTCTGCTGGAGAGGTCAGGTTCATTTGCGTCTAATTGTTTCTCCTGTGTGCACGGTTCTGTGTCGGTATGCGTTCCTGCTAAAACGTCTCTCTCAGTAGCACCTACTCAGGTTGTCAGTGGTATTGCAGTGTCAGCACACCGTAGGCAATCAAGCCCATGCCTATGTCCATCCATTTTCCAAACCACTTATCCTACTGGGTCGTGGGGGGTCCGGAGCCTATCCCAGCAGCAATGGGCACGAGGCAGGGAACAACCCAGGATGGGGGGGCAGCCAATTTCAGGGCACACTCACACACCGTTCACTCACGCATGCACTCCTATGGGCAATTTAGCAACTCCGATTAGCCTCAGCATGTTTTTGGACTGTGGGGGGAAACCGGAGTTGCAAATACACTATGTTAAATAATCTCTATTGCTACTCATACCTATTTGGTCTGACGCAGTTGCACTCATTCTTGACTCCTTTGTCTGCTGCTGTCCCTTTCCATGTTAAATTTTTTTTTTGCTTTAATGAATAAATATATATTTACAGAAGATTACATTTTCGTTCCCTCATGTCTGGCTATTTTGATTCTTCTAAGCCGCAGTTGAATTCGATTAGAAAAGATGGACTAAATCATCTAAGATAATTGCACTCTTCAGTGGTGACTGAGTAGGATACATTCACTATGTGGACAAATGTACTGGGACACCTATGCATATTTCATGACGTCGCGTTCTAAATCCATAGGCATCAATATGCAGTTGGTCCCCCCCTTTGCAGCTATAACAGCTGCCATTCTTCTGGGAAGGTTTTCCACAAAGTTTTGGAGTTTATCTGTCGCAATTTTTGCCCATTCATCCAGACAAGCATTTATGAGGTCAGGCACTGATGTTGGGTGTGAAGGCCTGGCTCTCACTTTCCATTCTAGTTCATCCATTTTGATGGGGTTGAGGTCAGGTCTCTGTCCAGGCCAGTGAAGTTCTTCAACACCAAACTCACCCAACCATGTCTTTATGGAGCACAGTGACATTGAAATGGAAAAGGGCCTTCCCCAAATTGTTCCCACAAAGTTGGAAGCATATAATTGTCCAAAATGTCTTGGTATGCTGAAGCATTAAGAGTTCCCTTCACTAGAATTAAGGAGCATACCCCAACCCCTGAAAAACAACCCCATACCATTATCCCTCCTCCACCATACTTTACAGTTGAAACAATGAAGTCAGGCAGGTAATGTTCTCCTGGCATCCAACAAACCCAGACTCGTCCATTAAACAGCCAGTCACAGACGCATGATTTGTCAGTCCACAGAACACATTTCCACTGCATCAGAGACCAGTGGCAGTATGCTTTACATCACTCCATCCAACACTTGGGATTGCACTTGGTGATGTGAGGCTTGCATGCAGCTGCTCAGTCATGGAAGCCCATTCCATGAAGCTCCCAGCTCACAGGAAGTTTGTATCTCTGCAGTTATTGAGTCAACAGAGTGTTGCTGACTTGTATGCACCGTGTGCCTCAGTACTTGCCAACCCCACTTTGTTGCTTTACGTTGTCTCACATTTCATGGCTGAGTTTCTTTTGTTCCTAAATGCTTACACTTCGCAATAATACGACTTACATTTGTCCATGGAATATATAGAGGAGAGAGGTAAGGAGCATGCACTGATACAGTGTCTTGCTGCACCCACTACACGATAAATCACCTCAGGGCTGAGAATCTGAGTGCATCCATATGGCGGGTGATACCTCAGCACTACACTAGCCCGAATGGACCAGTGTGAGGTTTTTTCCAGTCACTGGAGTTCCAATCCTGCAACCAACACCCAAGTTTTTCCCTGTAAGTTTGGTTTATGTTTGATTGGTGAGCAAGTGAAAGCAAGACAGGTCTTGGGAAGAAATCCATCCGCAGCACTTCTTCAAAAAACTCGGTCATAAATTTGACAGTGTCTGAACTTTCCAGATTCTCGGGAATGCTGACCACCCACAGACTGGATCTCTTCAACTGATTTTCGAGGCCGTCTGATTTCCCTTTCAATAATGTTTAGACCATCTTCCACCCCACAAATGCGTTCATCTTGTGACTCGCAGTAGGACTTCTTTTGCTCTGAGGTGGTGTTCACCAGAAACGAGGCGTCTTCAAGTTCTCTTATAAGGGCAGATTTCACCACTTGTGTCATATTGGTATGAAGTATTAAACAAAGCTTCTCGAGGTTCAAGTAACTTAAGTTCACTACCAGGCAACAACATCATAGTTGTGGCCTCAGCTTTCTTGCTCAAGGCTTCACTGTCTTTTTCACCGGTTTTACTTCAGTGCATTTTATTTGCCATTTTGGTGCCCAGAAACATCATGAGTTATACACAGCATTGAATAATGAATTACAAATAGAGAGAGTAACAGTCAGGAGTCTCTGTATTACCCCTAACCTAAATCTGAATACTGTGTATTACTTCTAACCTAATTTTGAATAGTATTAGTTACAGTTAAATTAATTTTCTTTGTAGTAAGAAGAAGTAGGAAGAAGGCAGGAGTGGCCAATTCATCTTAGACAAAGGAAGGTCATTGCACATATTTCTGTTGTATGCAGTACAGGTGTGGTTTCACTGGCATATTTGAGGTGGGGCAGTTGCAGGAATGCCCCACCAATGACTGAGCAATGGAATGGAGACCTGTGGACTCACTGTCTGACTGCTCTAATAAAGAAGAGGTGAGGCTTTTTTCCAAAATCATGAAGCTTCAACGTGCTGTAATATAGGTTAGACACACAGTGTTTGGCTTCAGCTATACTTTTCTGACATCTAGTGGCTATTCTGGGAAACATGCTTTGAAAGGGATGAATGTGTCGATTCTACTGAGTTGCTGTCATGTCACAGGAAAAGAGTAGGTCAGCCCTAATGGAACACCATAATACCAATAAAACTGACAATCATCGCAGTTTAAGAGGTATCAGAGGCAGGTTTACTGTGGGCTACTTGTACAGTAGATAAAACTTATGAAAGACGTAACTGACTGGGAGGATTGTCTGACTTATAGCATGTGGAATTTATTGATTTTGTTTAAAAAAATACTTGATTTGAATTGCAAGATGACAGTAATGTGTATGAGATGTTCATATAAACATTAGAGATTAGATTTCCTTTCATTTCCAGATCATACAGGGCATTGAAAAGGATTTAGTTTAATATTCAGTTTAACATCAATGTTGCTTTATCTGATACAATTTAGCAGATGCTTTTGTCCACAGCGACATACAAGTGAGGCAAATAGCACACTACAAACATTCATGCTGTCGGAGTTCACTAGGCAGCACAGCCTACTGCAGCTAGGCTGCGTTTCCAATGAACGCCCAGGTAAAAATGTAAGTAGTTATTGGTGCAGGAGCTACACAAAAACTCATCAAAACAACAACCCAATACGACTATTCAAAGACCAGAAAAGCAACATAAGAGCATTCAGAAAACGTAAAGGGGTATCAGACTTCTTCAGTTTGTGCAGGAAGTAGAACCTCTGGAGTGCAGGCTTGGCCTCTGTGTTGAAGTGGAAGGACCAGGATAGATCATCGGTGATGTACCGAGGAATTTAAAACTTCTGACTCTCCACTTTAACTCTATCAATGTATACAGTGGTATGCAAACCCCCTTGCAACTTTCTAAAGTCCACAATCCCCTCCACGGTTTTGCTGATGCTGAGGTAGAGTATTATCCTAATACCACTCTGATAAGGCACTTGTTATGTTCCGGAAAAACTTTTGGAACTTGTAATGTGCACGAATAAACACTCAGGACACTTGCAATCTATGGTTTTCTTTTACTCGACGTCCCCATAAACTAACACACATTTCCCAATTCCCATCATACACCTCACTTCTCCTACGGTAAGCACAGTAAGACATAACAGCACTGACCTCCATGAATGCTCTCAATGCTGTTGGTGATAAGGACCAGAATGGTTGTATCATCAGCAAATTTAACAGTAACACTGGAGCTATGTTTGGCTGTACAGTCATCTGTGGCCAGGGGATACAACAGGGGGCCACGTATACACCCTTGTGTTGGACCAGTGCTCAGGAATTGCATAGAGCATCCTCACATAGGCGTTGCTCCTGCCCAGGCATATTAGAGCAGTGTGCATTGCCTTAGCAAGGGCATCATCTGTGCATCTGTTTGAGTGGTAGGAACATTGGAATGAGTTCAAGATGGCAATAAGAAAAGAACATTCAAGGCACTTCATGACAGGTGTCAGTGCCATAGGATGGTACTCAATCAGGCTGGAAACATTGACTCTCTTGAGCAAGGGTATAATGGTGGTTTCTTTTAAACAAGTGGGGATTACTGACCAACTCTGATTGAAAATGTCAGTGAAGACCCCGACTAGCTGGACGGTGGATTCTCTGAGGACTCGGCCATGTATGCTGTAAGGGCCCAGTACATTGCCTGTGCTGACTCTTATACCTGTAAAGGCTCTGCACACTTCAGCCTCTGCTAGGATGAGTGAGGAACAGGCCTGGGTCACAGGCAGTTTCTCAGCAGTGTAGTGTACTTGCTTTCCTGTAGTATCAATAACTACTCATCTACGACAATCAGGTGTGTACAGCTGTACTCAGTAAGTATAAACAGGTGAGTATTGCTCTACTCAGTAATAGACCTGTATGGGTCCTCTGCTGATGTCATCTTAAATCCAAACCACATTATTGTGAAAATAGGAGAAAAACACAGTTTTGAGGTAGAATTTTCTAGAAGTATGTGGCATATTAGTTGGCAGCTCTGTTGCATCAAGTCTCCAAGGTTCGAATCTGGCCCCTGCCCTGTGTTGGCTGTAGTTTGCATGTTCCGATGTTCTGCCTGTGTTGTTAGTATTTTGTGCCACATGGCACCTATTCAGTGTGTGGTCAGTATTCATGTTACTCTGGTGTGTGTGTTTCTGCATTCCAAGCATGTGTGATGCCCAGGCCATTGGTGCTACTGTGTTCAGCAATGACCACATCTGGAGGAGCGATGAGGGCCTCTTCACTGACAGAAACGCTCTTCTGGTGAATGCAGTGCATTTTGGGGGCACTCCTTTGAAGACGGGCTTTCACAAAATCAGCAAGCCCTCCTGTAGGGGCAGAGGTAGGATTCGGACTTCCTGTCATATGACTAAAAATGCGTCATTTTTTGGTAAACGTTTAAATCCTGATTTGTTCAAGTAGTGACATTTATCTATTAGTCTGTCCCGCTGCTAAAGGCAGTTTAACAACACTAGATTTTCACTTGGATTACTGCAGTCCCCTTCTTCACACTACTGGATTTGGTTTCCTGCATTTTTCTTCAATTTAATATATCGTGAAGTATGACTTCGTCATTATGGGTATATTATAGCATCGTAAAGCTAGTGGCCTTCTTGGTTATTTCACCCACTTTTACCCAAGCTACGAGATATCAGAATTATTTCTTCTTGTAACTGCAAGCCTGGCCACTGCTTCCATGAGAGGCTGTTTCCTCCATTAGCCACTTTCTCCAGCTACTGCATAGTGGTGCATTGGTCAGGCGGCAATAAATTGGCCAGAAAGGGTAAACTGCCTTCATTTAGATGAACAGCACTCTGTGTAGATGCTGGTAGAGCAGCTTGCTATGAGCTTGAAGGGCCTCAGCCTTCCTTTGTCGATGGCTGAGAGGTGATCTCTGCCTGCCAGGACACAAACGGCAGCAGTAAATCACAGGGTAAATCCCTGCTTGTATACCAATGATGATCAGTGCTATAAGTGAGACATCACCCACCCATCGTCACTCCTCTTTGGTGTCTTGGTGCCGAGGCCCGTTTTCGCAGCTCTCCGTGCTCCCTCTCCAGGGCATCTGCTCAGGCGCGATGTAGTAACACCTCAAGCTGAAGCTCATTCGTCACTGACAACACATAAGTTCTGTGGTCCAGGGAACCTCATTTTCATTCTGCAGTATCTCTCTACAGTGACTGGCTTGTAGCTGGTCTTTACCTTTTCTGTTCCAGTGTGTGGCTGGTAGTCTTTGCCTGGTATTGGTCTGTAGTTAATCTGTTGTAGCTGGTCTGTGATGCCTACCATCAGCAGTTCTTTAGCCATAACCTGTGTGACAGCATTGCTAGAGACTGGTAGCCAGTTTAAGTCATAAATTTATTATGGAGTCAAACTACTGCAAGCCCAAGTAACAAGAGAACACACAGTAACCCTAGAAGCAATAGTCTGTATAGTCTATATAGACATCACATTGCATCAGTTCAATTCAATGTAATTTTTTAAAGCACCTTTCACCACAAAGTTGCTTCCAGGCACTTTTCATGGGTGTGTTCAATACATTCCTACATCATTCATACATAATGATTCGAAAACAGGGAAAATGTATGACAAAGAAATGGATGTAAGAAAGAATGTTAGATGACAACAGAGAAGGGGAACAAAAAACTACCAAGTAGGGAGAAAGAAACTTCCAGGTAAACTGATTGCCCCCCCCCCTCCAGGCATACTACCATTATGTAAATAGACTTGCTTGCTGAAAGCAAATTGTAAACTGTGGTCAAGGTCAAAGCCCATTTCTGTCTGAGTAGGGTGGTAGATTGAAGTCTGTGTGTTATAGGAAATAAGACCATACATTATACTTATTTAGCAGATGTGTTTCTGCAAAGTGACATGCAAATGCAAAAGCAGGGTCAGTAAGTACAACCGGGTCTAGGGCCTTGCTTAAGGACTCAGTGGTATAATCACTCTGCTGGCCACAGGATTTGAACCAGTGACCATATGATCACGGATACAGAGTCCTAACCCACAGAGCCACACGTTGTTCCCAAATGTTAATGGGATGAGCTGATTTGGCCAAGGAGGAGATGATAATATTCATGTCACTGTGCAGCTTAAAGCATGTTGAAGCTGAAAGCGAGCAGCCCAGTGACCATCCATAAGAGCTTCCTTTCCCTGCCCACTTGTCAGCTCCTCATCCAAGGTTCTCTACATTTCAGCAGCAGAGTGAGCAGCTCGAGGACCCAGCACCTGGCCTTCCATGCCAGAACCATGGAGAGCATCCCCAAGCATACAGGAATCACACAGCTGCCATCTACTCCTCCCACAGAGCTCCAGCAAGCCAATCTGCTAAGAGTTTAGGCCTTAATTATAGGGAATTCCAACAACTTGGATGACATCACATTCCCATAATCCTTTTTGGAGATTCCCAACTGGCATACTTGGAAAGAAACTTGGACATTGCACAACCTTTCCTAGTCAAATCCTAGGATTTCTTGACCTTCCCAAATGCTTCATTCCTCTTACCATGTTCATATTGAGAAATTGACCGGGAGTCAATAGCAGAACCTGCTGCTCTAAGGTCAAGTCTCATGGTTTGGAACTGTAACTTTTCTGGTTCTTTCTGTGTGCCTGTTCTTCACGTAACGTTTTGAGGATTCCCAGGGTAGGGGCGGCATGGTATTGCAGTGGTTAGCACTGTTGTCTCACACCTCTGGGACCCAGGTTCGAGTCTCCGCCTGGGTCACATGTGTGTGGAGT
>JAODJX010000001.1:28369504-28396948 GCA_026776945.1 Isichthys henryi
TATGGGGACATTGTGTCCCCATAAGGATAGGTATACCCGCTCACACACACACACACACACACACACACACACACATATATATATGCAATTTGTGTAACCTTGTATCTTTTCATGTAACGTGTTTTAACTTTCAACATTTTCTATGGTTTGTTTTTGCACTTAGGGGAAGGCTAAAGGAATCAATATGACAAGCATTGTCCAATTCAAAATCTCACTAGTTACTAGCCTCCTGTCACATTTAAACCCAAAATCAGACCTGTCAGTTAAGCCCCTCTGTTTGAAACTAGTGTACCAGCTGAAACGGGTCACATCCAGTTCATCCCGGCCAGGTCACTAGCAACCTGATGCAGGTGTGATCATCTTCCTGACCCACCTCCACTTGATTTTAATGCATAATCACCCACACCTGCAATCAATATATTGCAGCTTGTTCAGGCTGAGGTTTCCTGGCTTGAGTTTTGGTTTTCCTACTCAAGCTTGTTAGTCCTGTCAGGATGGAGAATTCAGAGGCAGGACAGCTGAAGGGTCTTAAAGGGAAATATTTCCCAAATCGGTCCTCAGGGACCCCCAGACAGTCCGCATTTTTGAAGGAGCAAAAATTTGAACTGTCTGGCAGGGAGGTGGGAGGAAGCAATAACATGGGGGTCTCTGATGACCGGGTTGAGAAACACGGCTATAAAGCACTGACAGGTATTTCAGGACACACTCTTTAGCCTGGGACAGTGTACCATGCTCAAGCCCCCATAGCAATGACAAGACCACCTCTCCTATGTATTAAAAACCCTGGTTGGCATAGTGAGTGAGGGACTTCCTGTCCCTCCCGCATTTATTGCATAAGTATAATACTGTCTCCTGATTTTCTGGGTGAATGTCTTTACCATATCCGTTTACACGAGCAGATATTTTCAATATCTCAGACTCCAAAAATGTGAGAGTGTGGTTTCTCAGTAAGGCAGCCGGACAGGAGGCTGAAAATAAGCACTATATTTAAACCAATCGCACTCACCATCGTTTCTGAGATGTCCTTGGAACCTAACTGCTTTTCCTGTCCTGTGAAAATAAATCTTTTTATTTCAGAGCTTTCTTTGTTGTCGACTTTGTTTTTTGAAGTACTTACTTCTCAAACTCTGAGAATATTTTAAACATGTTTTCAACTTTATTTCTTTAAAAACCCCAAATAAAAATCAATATCTCCATTCTTGATTGTGCCATACCCACCATTTTATCTTTTAAAAAAGTATCTATTCATTATAGTTTTCTGACAATTTTTACATTTTGATGATACTAGAAAGTTAAGCCAGCGATGCCAACTCTCACACACTTGGCGTGACACTCGTGCTTTCAGACTCTTATGCTCGCACAAGAAATCTTACAGCAAATCTATATTATTCCATTCTAAACCTAAAATTAGTTACATCAGAAGCGTTGGGGTAATTTGCAAACCCTACAGACTATTTACAATAATAAAACTGTTACAGACTTGTAAATGCGAGTGCAGACTAGTTTTGAATAACAGACAATGACTACTGCTCAAATATGCAACTATACTATTCTAAGAAATATTTCTCAAATACAGTACCAGCCTTAGATCATTTACATTTTAACTGATGTAATGGATTCTTGTGGTTTGGCAATTCAGCTGTGACCAACCTTCAGTGTTCATAAATTCACAGGAAGACTATTTGAAAAGAATATAAATTCTTTAGCAGCACAAGGCGCATAAATGTTTCAAAATAACAAAATCCCTTTTCTTCTGAAACTATCAAAGTTGCTGTTTTGTGTGAATTAGAATGTCCTTTGGATATGAAGGAAAGTTCTTGCATTTCCCTTTAAATATATCCGGAAAAAAAGACAGACTTCAAACCATGCTCCTGGTCTATCTGTGATCTCAGGAGAAAAGAGTTACATTCGAGTTACGTTATCTTTCGCTGAGAAGATTAGCCACATCGAACAAATCTCTGAAATGGTGTACATTTCCAGCTCAAAACAGGTTTAATGTTTATGAAACTGTGAGATGTTTTTAAAAAAATTCAACAAATGTATTGAAAGACATTTAAAAAATTGATATTGAAATTAGTTTTAAGAAGAATAGCCTCCTTTGGCCGTTGTTGTATAGAGCATCCATACACTTTGTCCAGTCCATTTTACAACTTAGCTGTGTGTTTCAACACCAGCAACCCTGTAATGCACGGGTTTACCCGGCCGGAAGCCCAGGGGCCTCTGCTAAAATGGGGCCTCAAACTACCCTTTTTTAACCAAATTTTAATCCGTCAACTTTCACAGTTACCATCCCCCAGTCAGCGACTACACAATGGCAGAAAGGTAGTAGGGTGGCCTCTGACAGCTCCGCCCAGGGCAATCTGATGTGACTCTGATGAACACGCTTGCTGCCCTTCTTCTCCCTGGGAAGTGAACATTCATATAGGCACCTTGGCATCACAAGTCCACCTCCACTTCCCTTTGTCTTACTAATATTAAGGCGCAGCCAATTTTCACTGCACCATGTGAGCAAGTCCTGCATGAAGTTCCTGCATTGTCATTCATCTCCAGCGTCAGTGGACCTGTCATCAGTGGCGTATAATCAGGTTGCTAGAAACAATGAAAGACAACATTACGATCAATAATATTAACAATACCCACTATAGTTAGAGAAGAATATGTGCTTTCATTTTCTAGAAGGCGTAACAAAACTGCTCTTAGTACC
The DNA here is from genome assembly GCA_026776945.1 of Isichthys henryi. NCBI lineage: Eukaryota > Metazoa > Chordata > Actinopteri > Osteoglossiformes > Mormyridae > Isichthys > Isichthys henryi. The sequence continues at coordinate 28,372,209 of JAODJX010000001.1, forward strand.
AGGTTGAAATATAATGCATTTACATTAACATTTACTGTACTTGGCAGATGCCTTTAGCCAGAGTGACTTACATAAGTGCTTAGAAGTTTCATCAAGGCAAATAGCACTGACTGGTAAGTAAGCAATAATATTTGGTTTCAGAAAAGAGAGGTGAGAAGGTAAACGAAAATCTAAAGAGTATAAAAGTCAAGATTTGAGACAGAGGACAGAATGACACGAGGAACAAGGTTCAGGAAGCCATCCTTCATTTCCAGGAGCGGAGCAGCTGGTGTAAGTCAGAATGAACCAGTCTGCATCACCTAGACATCTTCAGATGTCATGGAGATCTTTTGAAGATACTAGTGAAGAATGATCGAAGTCAACAGATTAATCCATCTGCTTGAAAAGCAAAGATTGTACGGTAAAGTGACCACAGTCCAGATAACTGTGAGATCAGGGCAAAAGAGAGAAAGAGAGAAGATAAAGGTGTGTTTGAAGGACAAGCAAAAGATACGAGGGATGGGGCAAGAAGGTAAAGGAGCTGAGGAAGAAAGACGCCAATAATTTGAGTTATAGACCAGGTAGGCAGTAAAGTGACCGTGTTTTATATATAACATAGTCATACAATGAAATCCACAAGCTTTTTTCTGCTGAAATGAAGATACCAGAAAATATCAAAGTGAAACATTTTAATGCACCTATCAATGTTCAGACCGGGTATATTTTATATGTTCATCCAAGCTCCATTTTGAGCTACCCTGCTCCGTTGGTACTGTTTTGAAAATATGACTCTTGTAATAATTCTGTGGAATGTTGCATGGTCACTTTTATGAGTCCATTAAAGGTAACTGTTAAACCTGAGGCTGGAGCAGCCTGCAAACCGGGGACTCAACATGAAAAGCATATCAGCATCGGAAATCATCAGAAGCTGCATCCAAGGAGAAGATCCACAATAAAGCTTTTATAACGCATAGTGTTTCTTTTTCATCTCAAAAGAAGAGAACCTCGCTAATTAATTTACCTCACAAATGTTTACGAGAGTCCACATAACTATGTTTAACAGTCTAACCTATTGTAAATTTCATCTGAAACCAGTACAACTTAACACCTGATTTCAAATTAATTCAAATGACAGTTGAACCTGCCATCGTGATCTGGATACTACGCCTAGTATTCTGGTTGCCAACAATGCACTGTACTGCTATTTCCATTTGAGGACTTGTCCTGTACCGACAAACTGATTATTTATAAATACTTTTTTTCAGGAAATTGTGCCATTTGGCAGATTGAAAATCTACAGTAAACTAACTGAGACAGGTTTATATAGTTTAAAATCAAATTGATAAGATGTACTGGTTGCAAGAATAGAGTTGGACATCCACCAGGAATTAACAATTCCATGTAGCAGGTTCTAATTTTTTTAAATGCCATGCTGTCCATCCATCCATCCATCCATCCATCCATCTTTCATCCACTTTTCTCATTTTTTTCTTTATTCTGGTGAGGGCCATGTCGATAATACGAATATATATTTTATTCTATATTCTAGTTCATTTAAGTATATTCCCTTGATTGAAACTGGCAACATGTACAAATGATTAAAAAAGGAAAACGCATTAGGTCAATTTTCAGTATGTACAGGTTCCGAAGGGCAGCATTTTGCATTTTTTTTTTTTCCTTTACGGTACTTTGTACACACGCCCTAAGTGTTCTTCGCTACTTTCTCGGAGAGAGGCGCTAAAGAGATCTTTTCACTCGGCCTCTTCTAATTTGCGATATATTAACCGTGCCAAAGGTTCCCCCCCTCGACAATCGCTTCACTTGTCAGCGCTCCCGGTGCATGGCGCCCGCTGTCCGGGGGGTAATTTGACGACGCTCCCTCTTTAACCCTCTTGGTTTTGACCGTGCCTTTCTGCAACCCGCGCCTGCGCCACTGTCACAGCCGCACTGAGCTCCAGCGCCCGCTTGCCCGCCCGGCTCCATCCTCCGCACTCTGCCCCTTTCCGAGCCGCTACTCTATCTGTCTAACAGCGCAACTCACACCCAAAGGGGGGTGTTTGGAGCTGGGAGGAAGTTCAGAACTAGGGCCCCGGACAGAGACAGCCATTGCCACTGTGATCGCTGCAAACATCCCGGAGACAGCAGCCTGCATTGCAGCCATGGAAAGAAAGGTAAGGAGTTGGCGCCGACATCGCATTGCACAGCCTTACGACTCATCATCCCCGTTTATATAACAGTCGCCTCTGCGATGCAAATTATTTTCTAGCCCACCATTAAGAGTGAGTGCCACTCGGCCCAGCCCACTCTGGCATCGCCGGGCACTTTTTCGCTTCCATCTACTTTGTCCGTCTGTTGAAGCTGCGATCAGAGAAATGGGACGATATTCAATATTAAATATTTCAATGCACACTAGAATATGCACCAGATATATGCTTTTATTTGTTTTGCATAAAAATAATTCATTATAAGAACTGAAAAACATACAATAACGGGAACATTGGGTTGTTTTCTAATGTCTGCGGTATTTTCTGTGCAAATGGAAATATTAAAATACTCGCATCACCCACCTCTTTCACTCTTAACCCCTAGTTGCCCCCTGCACAGCCCTTTTTGCCGTTTTGCACAGCGCTCCAGACAAAGAGTCTTATTAACCCCGGCTAGACACTTGATGAGTTGCAATCAGCTCCCCTTGCAAACACACAGAGACAAACACACACAGGCTCCATCTGTTTTTCTGTTTCCTAAATGACGGGGAGGTACCTGTGCTGTCATCTTGCCCTAAATACAGGGCAAGTGATCAGGAGTGCAGCAGCCGATAAACAGGTTGCCGTACCACAATGCATGATGGGCTCTTTGCCTAAGAAGATTACACAGTATAATTACTGCCGACGTACAAACTGATCGCAGTAAAGGCGCCAGGAGCCCAGGTTTCTCTCACTGCTTAACTTTAAAAAATAAGGAAAATTTTAGTGTCAGGGCTCTGGTCCTGAATTATGCCATATTGAAAGACTGTATATTAATGAATCAACAGCTATACTGTCAGAAGGAATGGCCGTGTGCGTTCCGTGTGATCTTTATGAAAATATTGCTGGTTGCAGTGCGGTAGATCTTATCCATAGCTCTGTGGGGATGCGGTGGAGGACCTCAGAGAGGTTGGTGTTTTGTTCTACAAGGCTTTCGCTTTTGGGAGGAGAAAGAAAAAAAACACTATTCGTTCATTTTCACCAACCCAGGACATGGCTGAAAGGTGTTCAGGGCAGAGCATTTGGGCGTTTGCCTCTGTGATATGATCTGTAAGTTTGGGAAGAAAGAACTCAGAGATTAATGCTGTTTTACACGTAAATACAGTCTCCATTAAAGCAGATTCTTCAACGTCCAGGTACCTTTAGGGTTTCTGGAAGGTCGGCTTGATATATTGAGTTACTCACCTTCGTCTGATATGGACCTTGTCCAGTTGTGGGATTAAGAAGAAACCCAGGGATTATAGTTGACTGACTAAATGTTTATTCTAAGGCTGAATTAGAAGGTTTTAGAAACAGTTTGGCATCAGAAAAACAGTGACTACAGTCTGATTTTCTCTGTTCATTAGATAAGTTCTTAATATTTCCGTGGACAACAGTTTCGAGTATGAAATATATATTTGATTTTTATTGCCAAGCAACATTGTTTTGAACAATATGGCTACCTAAACAACTTTTATGTTGTTTGAGTAATATTTGTCATATTTCATTGTTTTGTACTAAAATAAAGCTGATGTGTCCCCAAAGCTGAACTTCATTTTTCAGTCCAAAAAACATACAGTTGGGTGAGTTTTAATCTTGCACGTGCTGTGAGTATGCTCTGTGATGGACTGGCATCCCATTCTGGGCGCCCCCTGCCTTGTTGCCTGTAATGGACTGGCATCCCGTCCAGGGTGTCCCCTGCCCTGCCATGGACTGGCATCCTGTCCAGGATGTTCCCTGCCCTGCCATGAACTGGCATCCCGTCCAGGGTGTCCCCTGCCTTGCGTTGGGTTGGCATCCCGTCCAGGGTGTCCCCTGCCCTGCCATGGACTGGCATCCTGTCCAGGATGTCCCCTGCCCTGCCATGGACTGGCATCCTGTCCAGGATGTCCCCTGCCCTGCCATGGACTGGCATCCCGTGCAGGGTGTCCCCTGCCTTGTGTCGTTCTTTTTTATTATGGACCAGGGTTTCAATTTTCATTCATAGCTGCACAATACTAGGAAAAAATTCAAATATCGCAATGTGATTTTTTTTTTGCAATAAATATTGAGACATTTAGCCAAAAGAAAAAAAGCGTTGGAAATTCACCCAATATACAGTACATTACTATCTACCGATATAGTCTATTACAGTTTTATGGTATTCCACCATATTTTGGATCTTGGATCTCTTGGGAATTTTTTTTAGGGCTGCTTTTGAAAATACTGTCAAAATACTATGCACCACGGTATAATGTATGAATAGCATAACACTATGAAAAATTAGATACTGCTCAAGCCTCATTTCAATCCAACTGAGTGTAGTCCTTGTACGTTACAGTTGCATAACATGTGATGTTTGATTTTAACATCACACATTCTGCAGGTCTAATATACATCCAATCTTGGACCAAATATCATATTGATACTGGAGTCCACGGTTATAGTGAATGAAGTTAACATTGTCAGCGTTATTTCCTTTAACTTTTGCAGGAGTTTCTTCTCTCCTCTGGCTTCCTGGCATTTTTTCCATTCAATTTATTTGCGACTATAACATGTGACCTGTTATGTCTGTCTTTTATATATCTGTAAAGGGCTCTAGGGCAGCTGTGTTGAGTAGGCAGCTATTTTAGTAGAATCTTAAGGTGTGTTAATGCAGACTGATACTAAAGCATCATGTCTGGGTGTTCAGCAACAGAAACACTGCCTCACATCAGCAAGCAGGATTTTTCTGACATTATCGCAATATGTTACACAGTGTCCAATATCGTAGTCAGGAAAGAGGGCTTCAGTGAGCCTGTTTTTTCAATACGATCACGTTACATCGCATCTAATTATCTGAACAGTGTTACTAGGTGCTGGGTCTTTGCCATTGTAATATTAATGTACTGGTATTTAGCCATTCATTTGTTCTCCGTACCCTCTTGGTGTCCATCCTAGGCAGCACAGGGCAGAGGACATGCCGAATGGGATGCCAGTCCATCACATGGTACACACACTGGAAAATGCAGGGATGCCAGTTTACCTAACGGCAAGCATTTGGATTGTGGGAGGAAGCCCACACAAACATGGGGAGAACATACAAATCCCACATATGCAGAGGACCAGGAATGAAACGCATCACCCTGGAGGTGTGAGAATATAGAGGTGGCCACTGAGGCACCGTGCTGCCATCGTATCCACATCGTATCCACATCGTATCCTGTCGTCTTATGAAACACCCTCCCCCAGCATCTGTCGCCTTTAAGGCAGCTTTTCAGTCAGTTACTTGCGATAACCGCCCTGTAATACCTGCTCTTGCGAATCGTTGCTTAAGCGCTCCGATGGTGTATTTTCCATAAGCCACTTAGAGCAGCATCAAGCACGATTCCCTTGCCAGTAGCTGGAAGTCCTACTTTAAAGCAGCATAAAAACGTTTGAGGATGAGATTCTGTAATGGTAACATTTTTGCCTTTTATTTGTGTTATTTTTTATTTCTGTAGAAAAGGGAGGCGATTATGAGAGACTCGGAGGGGGGGGGGGGGGATGAAATTGTACCGTCAAACTCAAAACTCTCCGTGAATGCTGAGGAATGGATTTTGTTGATTAATACTGACGTTACTGAGGCATGACAGTTAGACTTTTGGCATTTTTTAATTTATTTGGTAGATCCTTATCTAAAAATAGGGTCAGCAATCAAACACCCTAACCCTAATAGACCACACACTGTCCCCCAGTAAGACCCAGATGTTTTTGGGTTACACACCACATCTGGGATGAGACCCACCTTCCCACAGCTTCTCCTGACCTCTCGCTCTTTCTGCGTAGCTTCCTGTGTGTGTGTCCGTCACCCACCTGCCCCTTGCTGTTTGGATTTTGCCATACCATAGTAAGTCCCTCTGCTGTAAATTCGCCGCTTGTCCTTCTTCTGGTGGATTTGGTCTGGCCTGGAATATCGATTTTCCATGTCATGTTAACGAGAATGATCCCGGGTTCAGTTTGTACCTGCAGCATGATATACATGTTTCCAAGCCCAGCAGGGGGCGATGGTCCACCCTATGCTGCTGCTGTGTGTGTGTGTGTGTGTGTGTGTGGTCCAGGTATACATTACATTGAGGGGACTGAATGTCCCACCAAATGTGATAAAAAAAACCTGTTATTCTGACGTTGTTTGATGTTAATGTTTTAAAAATTTGAGACTGCAATCAAAAAACTAAAAATACAAAAGACTTGCATTTTTTTGGTTACTTATGGTTAAGGTTAGGGCTGGGTAGGGGTTAAGGTCATCATTGATGGGATTAGAGTTTTTCCCATAAAAATAAATGCACAGTCCCCACAAAGATAAGAGTATAGGTGTATGTTTGCGGGTCTCTCTCTGTGTGTGTGTGTGTGTGTGTGTGTGTGTGTGTGTGTGTGTGTGTGAGTGAGTCCATCTCCTCGGGTCTGACTCTCCCTGTCTTGCCTGGGATATGTTGTCTATATTCTGATTGGCCTGTGCGACTGTGCTTTCTCACTGGTTCACGACTGGCCAAGAGGAAATTGCTCTAGCAGATTAAAATTTATTATTGAATATATGGCATTTCCATCTATCAGGCGTCTGGTCTTAAATTCAGGCACACAGCATCAATCCAATGTCAGAATGTGATTTATTTTATCTGGAGCCAGCAGACATTGGTGATTCAGGCTTTACTCTTAAATCTGATGCAGCAGAAAACCGTTAGTGCTTCATGTAATTTGAACTAGACAGAAAACGACAAAGGAAATTTAAAAAGTGAATTAAATGTTTGACTACAAATCATAAAAATATTTCTATCATGTGTATCTTTGTATCATTTTCCAGAGACCATCATTTTAAATATTAGAGATGAACTGGTTTCAAATAAGGTTAGGGTTAATTTTTTTTTTTTAATATACTATTTGATCGTCTGATATCACGGTTTTATTTGAGAACCAAAAGACCCTCAATCCTCATGTAATTCAGCGAAGAGCTTTCATAAAATTTAGTGCACAGAAATGGTACATACTTAAAGACCTGGGAGTGTTTTGGAAATTTGCTTTTCATTAATGAAAATCTTGCGTGACTGTAGTGGGATCCCTATGGTGGGATCCCTATGGTGGGATCCCGTTACTCTGCGTGCAGTAAACAGTGGCAGAGCGATCACTTCTGTCACTTCGGCCCGGGCGTGCTGTGACCCCCGCGATCCGCTTTGCCCGGCTCTGCTGCTTGCTGCAGATCCCAGGGGAGCAGATCTGTGCAATTAGACACTTGGCAGACGACTGCGAGTAAACACGGCGTGACTGTCTCGGCTCGCCGCGTTAATTGATAATTAGGGTTAATATGAATATGAAAGGCTCTCATTAAGTAAACTTTCTGGGGGGTGACGTGTACATTACCATCAGCCCCAGGAAGACTAACGTCGCTGATGCCCTCCAACGCTTTGTTTTGATGTTGGTCACATTCAGCCGGACACAAATAAGGATTTTCAGCATGTGTTGCTGATATTGCCGGAATCGTCATCATTAATTTAGAACATTTTTAGGTCAATCTTAAGTTTGACTGCAAACTTGGTATACTGACAATCACATAATACCAGGGGCCAGACTTAAGTGCACTCTGGAATAACTAATAAAACCACCTAAATGATTAAAGAACCCCCTGGGAATGGGTGGATGGTGAGGAAAAGAAGGATAGAATAGAGAAGATGGCAGTTTTGGATGGGAAGATTAGGGAAATGAAGAATGTACTGAAATTTCAACCCCCCCTCCTTTAACACATGCATGTAGACTGTAATAACGGCTACATTTCCAGAAGGTTCCTCCAAAACGGAAGGCTTACCTGCAGGATTCCGTTTTTGTATTCTTGGAATGGCCGAATCAGCTACTTCTTGTGAATGGAACAATCTTGAAGATCGATGGAGATAAAGAAGTTCGGTGGAAAACGGGCAGGAGTTTGAGTTTTTTTTTTTTGAGTGGTAGCTGGGAAACAGGTCGGGAATGGAGGGCTTAAGCTTTGGGGACTTTGGTGTTTGGGTGGAATAACGTCTTTGTGGTGCAGTCACTGATGTGACGTCTACAGGGAGAAAGGGGACGGAACCACTCCGATAGGGGAAGGATCCTCCTTGCATCCTTATCCTTCCTAAATCAGAGGGATGCATGAAGCTACCCAGGGACTTTTCATTCTCTCCATGGCACGAACCGAACATACCAGCACTGATGGATACTTCATGGACACTCGGGTAACCTGCCTGATATACCACCTGCCTTCCAGCTCTCCAGGTCCTCAGACCATTGCGCAGTTTCCCTTTGAGGAAGCAGCTCATTTAAATACTCGGCCGTCTAGTGAAATAAGTAACATTCGGTTATTTTTTTGTTTAACTTCAACCAGAATCATTTGCACTTCAGCCTCTATACATCATCAGGCTCTATCCCTCTATCCAGCTTCCAGCCACTGGCCAGGGTTGTAGGCTGGCATGTATAAAATATGAGTCATTTAATTTGTTCAGAAGGTGCTTTTATCCAAAAATGTGCATTTTTTGAGAAAGCAGGATCGGGCAGTCCCTGGATTAATTGGGGTTAAGGGCCTTGGTGAGGAGCTCAATGCTGAAATGACTCTGCCGATCTTGGGTTCTGAACCAACAACCATCTGATCGCAAGCAGAGTCCCAGCCCACTGAGCCTCACACCATCCCTGGCTATTTATTGATTCTGACCAATGGAGCTTGAAATTGAAATTACATGCACTTGCACAGCTGGAAATCTAGAAAGGCTGTGTGGGTCAGGGCTGCTGCTCATGGGTGCAGTTTTTTTCTCGTTGGAATCAGAAACCCCCCCTCCCCCCATTCACATACACACCTGCACCTATAGTTGTCTATAGCTTGTCCTTTGCTACTGAGCAGAGCTTTAGCTCCTTTTTATGAGTGCGTGGGCGTGCCCTGGAAGGGGAGGGAGGGGGGCGCGGTCTGGCTAAGCCCTGCTCGAGCCGTCCACCGCTTTGTGTCCCGGGCTCCTGGCAGGGGGACGCGGACAATGCACTTCCTTATTTGGAGGGCCAGGAATTCGGTAATGGCGAATCGGGGCTTTGCGCTCTGCCAGTCAGGAAATATCCCACAGCCTGGCGCTCCTGAGGAACTGGGCTAGGATGCAGGGCCCTCAGACAATGAGCGAGACACAGACTTCCGCCTCTAGGAACATGTACAGGGCTCCTCATAACCGGCGTCAAATCTAAATCAGCTTTAACCTTTGTGAAAATTATTTCAGGCTTTATATCATTTGGGATTGTATGGTTATTTAACTCTATACCAAGGAACAGATGTGACATGTATTAAATCTCCAGAATAGATGTATAAAATCCTTCTATTTTCATGGAGGTAGAATAGCCCAGGACCTGCACTGCATGGTCTGCTGGAGATCCGTCTGCTGCATTACTGTAAAAACGGTAAAGAAGTTGCAGAGTTTAATATGCTACATTTCTCAGTAACCTTCAGTGCTGAGCTGCACGAGGAGCATTAAAATCAAAAGCTTTTTAATTTATCTGTCGAATCGGATGTTAGGTGGGGTGTGAAAAGGAAGCATCTGATTAACTGGACATTTAAGTCGGTTATATATTGTATACTTTACATGCATGTTGCTGTGTTTGGATAGATGTAAATGTGATTTATGAAGAGCCTGTAATTGATGCGAAGGCTAGAAACCGCTTGTAGCAGGAGTGTGATGTGGAGAAACCCCTGACTTCCAGCTCTTCACACTCTGTTTCGGAGCGTTATCCACATGGGAAATAAAAACACCAGATTTCATTTTAACAAGCTGCAAACGGCAGAATAAGCGGCCGGACCATGACCAGCCCGCCCCTGTTATTATGCTTTTTGGGCACATATGAGCGGACAGGACAGATCTCAGGAAGTAGTGGAAGATCAGGAAAATTGCACAGGTGATTTAACCTGGCAATTTAAACTCTCCGGTATGTCGGGCCGTACTGTAGCACGCTTTAAATATTTATTTTATAATTTTACCCATTTCACATTGTGTTACTCCTGTTTACTGCATAAACTCTCTGCACTGGCATCCTGTACAGGGTGCACCCCACTCCTACCTCCTATGCTGCCTGTGATAGAGTCCAGCCCCCCTCCTTTCCACAGTCCTGACACCAGGAGATGGATGGATATTTCAGCCACTGTAAAGAGGACATGTGATGCCTCGGGTGCACGTGTGTGTATCGGCCTCTCCTGGGCGGCTTTGGGCGTGTGTGACATCGAACAATCGTTCGGGGAGACCTCCGCTGTCTCGGAGGGTCCTGACCGCCACCTCTGAGGCAGACTGTCTGCTTCCTCCATGGCTGACCCATTTAAACACTAATGCGCTATAGACAACCCGCACCGACTGGGCCATTTTCACTGCAAAACCAACACTAAGCACATGATTTAACATGATGCATCTTCAGTTAGAATGTTATATTTATATACATATAAATATGTGCGACCTACTATAATATTTTCAGGACGTATATTCTTTTTTAATTATTTATTCTTTTTACCAGCTGTTTTTTGTAAACTCTCCTTATGTGGGGAACTGAGCACACTCTTCTCTGGGTATTTAACCCTGTAACAGCAATGGTGTAGTGGCCGTAATAGGTTTTTGATGTCCCATAACTATTTAATTTGAGTAAATTCGGGTATTCCAAGCTTTTTTCACCCCAGGGTCCGATGGGGGCCCCAATGAACGGTCCACACCCCCCATCCCCTCCCCCCCCATCTGCGTGTTCCTCTCAGCCTCACGTCATTCTCCTGACTGCATGCATCTGAAAGATTGAGGATGATTTGTTGAACAGAACTGCCGCATTGCAGGAGAGGGGAAAAAAACGGCGAGGCTTTACTGAGGGGGTTCTGCTACGGAGTGCCAGTGGATTCTTTGGCTTCGGATCAGCGCGAGTAACCGGCTGAAACACTGTTTATCTTCAGCGGTGTTGATACAGCCTTTCAGCAGTGTCTCTGTTGCTGCACTCACTAGACATAATGTTTGGGAGTCTGCAGAATTTGTGTCCCCATTTTGGTTTTACCAAAGTATCCGAAATCACATATCTGCTCTAAATGGAAAACCACTACTGAACCACAGCAAGGCTTTGTTAATCGGTGTACGTTAACGAATATATCTGCTGAACTTTACAGTCTGCTGTGTCTGGCACTGATCTCTTGGTGGAGGACAAGCCCAAATCGATCCGTTCCTCTTGTTGACACCTTCGTCGGCCATGTTGGGAGACAAGAGGCGGTGATTCGCATTCTCAGCAGCCTTCAGGCGAAACCATGGCTCAGAACATCGTGGAAGGTGCTTTTAAGGCGTTACAACATGTCAGATTTCTATGAGGATAGTTCCTCCTGTGAAACCACGCCTTTCTGTTACGGTGAATTAGGCACAGACCGAGAAAAGGCGAAAATGAAAACCAAAATCCAATTTCAGCCTCCCGTTCCCGTACGACGATCCCACCCAGCCTGTTATGCCGAAAACAACCATCACTCACATTGGCGATTTTTTTTTTACGCTCCTTTAAAGTTTCGGAATCACGATCGGATTTTGTGAGCACTGACCCGAGTAAATGAAGAGGAGAGGGGGGCCCACGTTTAGGGGCTGAATCTGAGCGCCCTGTCCCTGGGCCTCTTCCTGTTCAGCCCCACCCCACCCGACTGTGACCGCAGTGCAGGTATGCACGTGTGACCTTTAGGATCCCTGTAGGGGTGGCCGTCCAGCTCAAACTTAGCTGTGACTTTCTTTTGCAGTGATTTTTTCATTTAACAGAATGAGGTTTTTAACATCGATGGGTTTTTTTCCTCATGTGAAGCTGGATTTCGGCTACACAGTCCAGCACCCCATCCTCCATTGACAAAGGCCCACTTTTGACTGGGAATTTTTGTTCAGAAGGGGAACACTTTACTGGTGGTAATATTTGTTTTCATTTATTTGTCTTTGAGCTCATTAGGTTGGAACTCTTTTTCCAGATTTTCAGTCAGCGTTCAGGAGTGGTTCTGTAGAATAGGGGTCCATATCCCTCACCCCTGCAACCCTCCCCCTCCCCCCTCCCCGGGCTGCCTCAGATAAACCCCAGGCTCATGGCTGGAAGGATGGAGGGTTTGATGGTACGGATCCGAGGTGGCCAGGCTCTCTGTGGGATTGTTATCCTCACTAAACCCTCCCTGACCGCCTGTGCCAGCATTCAGCCTGAATCGGCTGGGGAATCTGGGAGGGAGGGAAGGACTTGGATTCCGTCAATGCCGCTTTCAGACTCAGCGGGAGCATTTTCCGATGGAAATAGGTGGGAAAATATGTGAGAGATAATTGCAGTTTTGAAGGGGAACTGGTCCTGAATATGTCACAATGCTTTATTGTCGTCTGTGTTTTTTATTGTGTTGGTTACGTTACAATCAGTGTTTGAGACAATTAGTGTGTGAGAATTTAATTTATCACGGTCTGCATCTTTAGCGACGTGGGCGCCCCAGATTTAACAAGGCTGGTCTCATTTCTGCCCTTTCAAATTACTCTTGGCTGCCCGTTCTCATTCTAGACTATTCACTGCTCCGGCACAGCGTGCCAAATCGCTTCAGGTTTCACTCTGCCATTTGCATTCTCTACCTGCTCTTAAAGAGACAGTATCCATTGTTCCTCGTGTCGCTTTTCCTCTGGGTTTGCCATGTAAGTGACCTCAGCTGTACTGAATTATTCACTCATTTCATTAATATTTTTTTTTTGCTTCAGCAAAAAGTGAAATGCAAACATGTCTTTCTGACTATTTTTAGTAATCACTATGAAATTGGTGCTTTAGTCACCAGAAACCCTTGAATCAATCTAGATTGTTTAAGGTGTTAAATGTGAATAATTTATAATTAATTAAAACGTTCGTGGTAGTAATTTTGATCATCTTTCTGTGTTTCTTAGCATATTGGCAGATTCATTCCTGAACACCAATGAACCGTAAATGTTGAGCGGTCATCAGAAATCCATCCATCCATCTCCCATTAACCGACACAGCGTCACAGTGAGCCAAAGGGGTTCCCCAGGGGCACCCTGAACGAGATGCCCGTCCGCTCATTTAGAGACACCAGTACAGCTAAACTTTATATCTTATCATTACAGATAAATTATGTTTGTTTCACTGTATAGACCTTAATTCGACTGTATGTAAAGTATTATGTTTAATGTTTCTTCTGCTTGTGATCTTTAAACAAATGTACACATAAAACATCCACCCCTCCATTATCCATCTCAGCTTGTACAGCACAGAGCCTTGAGCCTGGAGCAAGATTGAGTCACACGGCAGGGGACACCCTGGATGGGGTGCCAGTACGTTCTAGGGGACAGGCTCACACACACATTACGCACAGTTTGGAGAGACCAATTAGCCTAACTGTACGTCTTGGTTCAGCAGGCGGAAACTGAAGCAGCAGGAGAACGTGACAGCTGTACCTACCCAGCAGGGGGCAGTATTCAGACCCTCAGCCCTGGAAGTACATGGTTTTGTACTTGTCTTGCATTCCTCCTTAGGCTAACCTAGACATTTCAGACTGCCGGTCTGAACTTCTCAGAGAATATCGCTAATTAAATGTTAGCATTGAACAGAATGCCTACAACCTTCTCGCCATGAGCAGTCTTTGTTCAGTCTTTGTGGTTATTTTTTCCATTTATACCAATGCCATTCCCACAGAACACCGCATTTTGATTGGATACGATGCATGAAAAGGAGTTTTTAAATGTTAGGTATTGGATATAGTGAGGGAAAAAAATCACTCCGCGCAAGTATGAAGAGCTATGATTGGGGGGAAAAAATAACAATGAAACAGCGCCCTCCAGGAATTCAGAAGCCTCTCGGACTAATGCATCGCAATTCTGAGCATGCAGCAGGTCCCATTTCTGACCAATCAAACAAGTCAGACTTGAATCTTTTTTAGCACAACCAAGAGTCTGATAAACTTCCATTAGTTACTCATGGATTAAACCTTTACTACAATTATTTTTTCAGCATGTTTTTGTACTCCTGGGAACACGGTATCACTCCATATTGCACATTCTGTGAGCTTCAACCATAATGGGACATATCTGCAGTTCACATAATTGTTTTCAGCTTATATTTTTGCCATTTTATGGTGAAATCGATGTTATCTATAAACCGTAAGTTATTTTCCCATGACCCTGACCAGGATAAGTGGCTATAAGATGGATGGATGGAAGTGATTTTGATCTGAGAGCGTGCGTTGGGTGCTCTCCAGCACCCTCTGTTGGAGTAAGGGGGAAGTTGTGAGAGAACGTGATCTGTCTGGAAGACGGTTATGCGACCTGAACACTGCCAGACAGACAATAGAGTTCATGAATAAGTAATGTATATGAATATGGTAATGAATGCGGTTTAGGAAATTCAGCGCGTGGGTTTTACAGCCAGGCCGTTCTGAGGTGCTCATTCCACGCTATCATACTCCGCTGAAAGTAAAAAAAAAAAAAAACACACACACAGTAGCCCACAAGGTCATGCTAACTGGTGACAAAGGAATACATTTCGAAGACTGGAAAACAACAGATGGGGTGAGAGAAGCAGAAACGGTAGCGGGAAGACGGCGCGTGGGGACCGGTGGCAGTGACGTATTCCAAGTTTTGACCAAACCCTGAAGTTAAACAGTACACAACAATGTTACACAAATATTTTTTCATAGCTGGTAGGCAGCTCACAATCAGAAAGATGGCGGAATTATTTCTGTCCTTTTAAAATTTTCATTTGAGTCTCCCTATAATCTTGGTGCACTCATCCTGCTTCCCCGTTATCGAGGACAGGATTATCTTCCATGGAATACACGCCTGCTGCCCCAGGGACACGGAATGAGAGGGAGAGAGGCAGCATGGGTCTCCGTGGTCTTTCACTAGCCACAAAGATCCAGGGCCGTCTCCTGCTGGGCAGGAATGCCCAACGGAGGACCGGTCTCGGCTCCCCCTGCAGGCCTAAGACCTAATTACAGCTGCCTTCCACGGCTTGTCCCTTTGAAGCTGTGCTCTCCCCCCCCTCTCCTCTTACGGAATGGGATATTACCATTTGGTGTAGTTGGTTTTGGAGAGTGAAGGAGACAGGGGGGATCCGGCAGGGGGGATTTCGACACACGGAGTGAATTTGCCTATGTAAGGCCAGTCCCCTTCTGCTGGCGGTTTTCTCCCACGTGGGACTGGCAGGGTCACTCGTGATGTTTGTACTGTCGCGCTGTTGACTTTAACTGTGTACTGTGATTTGCTGCTTAAATAAACTTAACAAGGGGAAAATGTGCTCTTGTGCACTAATGCGCTGTGTTTTCTAGACAAATTTCATTGCAACTAGACTAAATTATTTAAATGCACTGCTGTTATCAGTTACAATTCCATTTTTATATACTAATGCTGTATTGAATTGTATTGCAGTGTGGCCAAGCTGGTATGTTTGTGTCATAGAATCAGGGAATCTCAGCTCTTTGTGTGTATTTAGGGTTTGTCTCAGTTTTCTTTGAATCTTTGGTTATTTGGCCTGGCCATATATCCAATGTTTAAGGCGAGCCGGTGAGCTGTGAGTTTCCCATCAGTATGAGTGTCTTTGCATGTCCTGTGATTGGCTGGCGTCCCATCCAGGGTTGTCATGTGATTGGCTGGCATCCTGTCAAGGGTGACCCCACCTTATTGTCTGCTCCAATGCTCTGGACAATCCGTAAATTTGACAGGGTAAGTGCCCATTGAAATGGCCGAATGCGTTATATTTCAGCCTAATATGAAATTCAATGCAATTTAATATGATGCACAATGCAATTTAAAGAATTCAATTTAAGAGGAAATTTAATGCAATATGGAAGATATACTTGATAGGAGAAACTGGATTGTTATTATTTCCTTTTGAATATGATTTTTTTCCCACTACAATAGCCACATATATTATAGCATTTATTGAGTCACAGTAAATTCATTAGGCTGAATGTCAGGTTACTGTGTTGTGGGTCGTATTATTCAGATGATGGCTCTCATTCATAGGAAGGAGGCCAGTCTCTAAGCATATTTTTACCCATTTAGCTGGAGTGATTTGTCTGAAGTACAGATATCCCAGGGTATGACAGCAGGGCTGCTGGCAGGGACTCAAACCAGCGACCATCAGGATGTGTCGCTACCTTGCTACGCTACTCGCTGTGTGACAGTCACGTTTCCTGCTCTGTCCGAGCCACTACTCACTTTCGAGCGACACTGCGTTAATTTCCCTTTAAAAATACACAGAATCTTGAGTTCCTTGAGGGGAATGTTAAGATTAATTAATACATGATTGTTTTATCAACATTATGCCTTTTACTAAATAACATATAACTGAAACAGACGTATAATGCGACTTGTATCAGGTAATATAAAGTCAGATTTGAAACGGTTAATAATAATAATGAACGGAATGGTTAATAATAAAAAATTATCATTTTTTGCTGCTTTTTCTGGGGAGGGTCGTTAAATGAATGACAATAATTGAAATTAAATCTGATGTATGAGGCACATTGTTCCCGACTTGAGGGTTTGAGTGGCCAGTGGCGACCTCTGCTGGTGTTTTCCATAAATTGCAGCTTTGAAACCTGCCTCTCAAATATGTTTCCTGAATTTCTCTTCAGTCTTCTTATACCGATTATTTTTTTTTTGACCATAAGTGGCAGGTCAGCTGTGTATGTATACCTGTTGACCACATCATGAGGTTCTGGAAGAATTTTTCAGTTCATCTTCCCGACTCCTGTGATTGTGCTGGGGAGCCTCCAGTTCACTTTGTAATATTCATGTTGTATTGTGTTGCCATGGTGACAGACAGCAGCATCATGAGGTGAATGAAAGTTGTCTGTGGTCTGGCCTTTCAGACACAGGGGTCAGCCGATGGTGCTGATGGTGCATTTACCGCTTTGTTGTGGACTACAGCTCCTGCTTCCGGTGTGAGTTATGTGAGGCATTGTGGGTAGAGAATCAGGTGGCAGGTAACTGGTATGTCGAAATCACTTAGCATTTAGGTCACTACTGCTGAGTGCTACATAGAAACGTCACGTCTGCCCGTTTGCTTGCATTTCCTCCATACAAAGGGATTAGCCAGGTATCTCAGTGGACTCACTGTTTCTTCTGGTTTCAGCTCCAAACCCCCGGTGCCTCGGCACTCTTTCTCCTACTGAGTTTGGTGCTTAGACATTCTGACATTCTCCACGGCCACCGCTTTGCTGTAAATGCCATAATTGGCCCATGACAGGAAAGGTCCAAGCATTCCCAGACCGGAGGTTTGGCGGAAAAGTCCCGGCACAGATTCTCAGAGCACGACTTTCCGACTTGAAGGACAGTGTCAGTCGCTCAGTTCGAACAAATCTTTAATATCCACTGTTAGCCTAATTCACGCAACTACTACAGCACAACTATAAAAAAATCGAGGCTTTTAAACTACGTTAAAGGCATATGGACAGTCGTGTTGCTGCATTAAGCACAACCAGCCTAGCATAATTATATCCTAAATATTGTTCTCCATTTTTGTATAGTGAATCAAAACTTATATACCCAGTCAGCTTCAGGATTATCACGGGTTAGTGATACTAACCTTCACATATAATGTTTGCTTTATCATGTGCGCAGAAGAGTCACAGCGCTATCGAATCTTGCAGTGTGGTTTGGTGTCTAGGGGTTCATGTTCGTTTGTCCCACTTTTAGGGCCCTGGGTGATTGGTTGGGAGGAGTCCAGGGTGGCAATCATATTAGGGAAAGTCTCTTTGGCCCTGGCCAGTTTAAGCAGCCCTGCACCTGATTGGCCGGAACAAAGGCCCGCCTACTCGGGTGGTACTGCCCTTCTCTCAGTTTTAGGCAGGCCAGAAGACTCTCTGAGTCCCTGGTCAGAATCTTTGGGATGGACACTACTACCATAACTCCCCTCCCAACCCCCCTCCCCCAAATGTTATCAAGTATTTCTCTGTGTTCTTTTAATATTTTAAATTAGTCTGCATAATTTTTTTGCTTGTCATTTACAGAACTGGGAGGCCAGTGCCACCGAATCTGAATTTTTCGCCATTGGCTATGTTACTTTGTAACAAATATATCAAGTTAGATTTACATAGAAAGTGAATTAAAGTTCACCTGTGACATTATATCACATTGTAGCCAAACTTATTACTATTGTGTAAGTTTGTAAATCGTTATTTATGTCAAATCTGGATCAGTGCTTCAGTTAGAAACATTATGAACCTGCCATAGAAACAGCATGAGATTCTAACAGAAAACATTTTTAGCCAGGGTAACTTGATAATGCCTGACAATTCCTGGTTGTTTTAGAGTAAAAACTTTGGAAGCACAAGTGTCATCAAACCGGGAGATTTTGGGAGATGCAGGAAAAGGGCCATGGCCCCTTTAAGCAGCTTGGCTCCTTTTAGAGACGAGCGCTTTCTGGCGGGCGGCTCGCGACCTGGCGGCTCGTGCTCCTCAGCAACAAACCGTCAAGGAGAACGGCGAACTTCCCCAGCCGGCACACAAACAGCGGGGGGGCGGCAGCCAGTCACACCGTGTGTCCTTATCAGCCAATGGAATGCAACAGCTGCGCATGGGGCCCCGAGGGTGGGCCGGCCGGAACCCCCCTGACAGACCCCCGCCCTCCCCTCCCCTCGCGGGGCGAGTGAAAGGCAGCTCAACTCAAAAGTGCAAGAGGCACTGAGAGCGACTTGGCTGGGTTACACATTAAAAACAGTGGAGGAGAGAGAAAGGGAGAGGAAGGGGGGACGGGAGCGAGAGAGCAGGGCACTTTGAAAGGAGGAGGAGGAGAGACCACACTGAGGGGAAGAAAGAGAGGGAGAGACAGAAGGGGGGCAAGGAGGACTGGGGCAGAGAGATACGGGAATACTCAATGGCTACAGAGGAGACGGCCGGGGGTGCCCGCAAAGCCACCAAGAGCAAACTGTTTGAGTTCCTGGTCCATGGAGTGGTGAGTTGGTCCCGTCAGCGCGCGTGTGTGTGTGTGTGTCGGTGTGCACGTGTGTGTCGGTGTGTGCGAGTGGGAGAGCGAGTCCCCGCGAGCGCCGATAGCTGGGAAAGCCGCGTGAAGGTTATTTCCAGCCTCCAGAATGCCATTTCGCTTCTTTTTAAAGACAAGGGGGAGTGGAGAGGAGCAGAGAACGAGGGAGGGAGCAAAGGAGAGAGGCAGCGATGGGGAGGCTGAGGGAGCAGGAGAGGCAGCCGGATCCCCGGGCGTCTGAGTCTCTGCCGGGACCCGACAGGAGATCCGCACGGTCACTTTGTGCACCTTCAGAACTGACCGGAGCCCAAGCGCCTTTGAGTGACTCTGGTTCTGGTTCAGAACAGCCTGTACAGGAGCCCCCAGGGCCAGTCTGATCAGCATCTGGGGAATTAACCGTCTTTTCCTGATGCATCGCTTTATATAGGAGCCGGACAGCCTCCCGCTCTCACTGACTGAGTTAAACATAGTGTGGTGGTGGGGGGGGGAATAAACTCAACAGCGTCTCTCTATTTTGGTACAGTTTAAGTTTAGATGATGTTTACCTCATTAGTGACTGGCTGTCTGTGTATTTTTTATTGATAAATAACTTTTTGGTTTAGCCTCTGGCACTGGCTCTGGACCCCCCCCCCCGCAACCTGGAATTGGATAAGTGGTTACAGAAAATGGATGGATGGATGGATGGAAGGTTTTGGTTCAGTTTTGAATCAGATGTACCACGTTACGGGAGAGGTGGGGGGGGGGTTCAAACTCAAACACTCGGCTGGAATCCAGCAGAATACTAACAGTGTCTGGCTATTTAGCCAGTGAGTTTGGAGTTTAGTTTGTTAGGGAGGTTTCAGCTGAAATGCGGTAGAAGGTTCACCAGACTGCTGTATCTGGGGCTTTTGGTGAGAGGTGCGGATGTTAATCTAGTAAAAATAGGAATATTATTTATTAATATTATTCATATTAATTGTTTCATTATTAAATATTCTTAATATTATTAGGAATAAAAATATTCTTTTAAGCATGTTGTGTCATGATTCATGCAGAACTATGTCCACAGCTTTCAGAGAATAATTTGTTTTTATACCGCACATATTCCTGGTTCCTGGAACATTTCACTGCTTTATGGAGGGTGTAAGTGTATCTCATAGACAGAGTTCGACAGTGGGGGTCAGTTCTCTGTTAAGATAACAGCCGTCCCTGGTTGTTTAGGCTCCTCCGCCTCATTCAGCCTTGCTAGGTGTCCTCCCCGTCAGCGGTGCCCCCCCTCCCCCGCGATCAAACACCGCGTCACACTAACCCACTCTGTAAGGACTTCCTGTGACGCCGATCATGCGTAATCAGGATCGAGATCGATTTATTTTTATATAGCGCCTTTCCCCACAGGGGGGATTCGAGTTTGGCCTAGAGGTGAGCGGAGTGTGTGTATCATGGATATCACACGCTGTTAGACATATGACTGCGCAGAGATTCGGCATGTCTGTTGCACTGCCGATAATGAATTCGGTGTCGTTTAAATTGTGTATATACTGAAATGCTAAGCCAAACGCTGTCACTTGTGAGCTTCCTGGGCTCTGCTGGGCCGTGTTCTGGAGGGGCAGGACCCAAATGATTTATGGGAAGATTGTACCGGGTCGGTGCGCTAATTAACCTTGATGAGGCTTTCGCTACTTCCAGGCTGCTTTCCCCCCCATTACTCTTTTTGACTTCCTGTATCTCTGCTGTGGTCCCTCACCTCTGAAGGTGTGGTGACATGGTGACGGTGACAAATGGGTCGGTGCCACAGCTGGGCTGCTCCGGAGACCTTAGAGAGCAGAAGCAGTGACTCTGGCATCCAGAGCCGGCAGGTCACCTCGCCGTTCCTGTATGCGTGTAAACGCCCTTATTCATGAAGCTAAGTGACTGTTAATTGGTTCTGAGTTAGCGCACTGTGACGATTCTCCAGATACTCACCCAGAGAACGATTTTGTCCTAACTTTATGAGTCATGTCCCCAGTAATGTCCTATTAGAGACAGTGACAAGAATGCAAGCAACTACATCCATGGACATAATGACTTCTGTCATCGTTTTTGAGCAAAAACGCATAGATATAACGGTGCTATTGTTACCTTAAAAAATAACATATATATAAACAAATATATATAAAATATTAGCACCCCCGTTTGTCAGCATAGCCATCACCAGGGAGCTGCCAGCGGCTAAGGCCAGTGCAAGCTGAGGTGTGCTCTCCAAGTGCCATTTGAGCGCTGTTGCTATGGCAATGGGCGAAACGTGGTTTTTTTTTTTCGATTACTTTTGCCTATTCTCCCTTGACTTTTGGTAGATTGGACCTGCTTTTCTTTTGTAGTTTATGCCTTTCAAAAGGGAAATTGTGTAGCCTGTTGGCAAGACGACTTGTCCAAGTTTGACTCAATTTTTTAAAGAAAAAAATTTTTCCTTCAGAAAAAAATGGTTCCTGGTCACATGTTCCCAGACTTAAAGCTCTCCATACCTGCCACATCCAAAACCCTCCATGACCACTGCCTTCTCCGCCCACTGTGCCTGCCACATTCTTCATCCTTCCTGCACGCCATGTCCACATCTTCCATGTCTTCCAACCTCTACATCCAATATGGCTTCCGCATCTTTCATGTCCACCTCATCCTACATGCTCACCATGTCCTCCATCTTCCTTGCTCACCATGTCCTCCATCTTCCTTGCTCACCATGTCCTCCGTCCTTGATGCCCACCATATTCTCCAACTTCCATGGCCAATGTGTCCTCCATCCTCCTTGTCCATCACATCCTCCATACTCCATGTCCCCATATCTTTCTTGCCCACTATGTCTTCTATCTTCCTTAGATAC
The DNA here is from genome assembly GCA_026776945.1 of Isichthys henryi. Lineage (NCBI taxonomy): Eukaryota > Metazoa > Chordata > Actinopteri > Osteoglossiformes > Mormyridae > Isichthys > Isichthys henryi. Next base: position 28,394,181 of record JAODJX010000001.1, read on the forward strand.
CGCATCTTCCATGCCCACCTCATCCTCCTTCCTTTTTGCTCACCACATCCTCCATCCTCCATGCCCATTGGGTCCTCCACACTCCATGACCACCGCATCCTCTATGCAAGCCGCGTCTTTCATGTCCACTGCATCCTCCATCCTCCATGCCTGTCGCGCCCCCCATCCTCCGTGCCCGCCATATCCTCCATCCTCCATGCCCACTCCATCCTCCATGCCTGTCGCGTCCCCCATCCTCCGTGCCCGCCATATCCTCCATGTACTCTGCATCCTCCATCCTCCATGCCTGTCGCGTCCCCCATCGTCCATGCCTGCCATATCCTCCATCCTCCATGTACTCTGCATCCTCCATCCTCCATGCCTGTCATGTCCCCCATCCTCCATGCCTGCCATATCCTCCATCCTCCATGTCCACTGCATCCTCCATCCTCCATGCCTATTGCGCCCCCTATCCTTCGTCCCCGCCATATCCTCCATCCTCCATGCCCACTGCATCCTCCATCCTCCATGTCCACTGCATCCTCCATCCTCCATGCCTATTGCGCCCCCTATCCGTCGTCCCCGCCATATCCTCCATCCTCCATGCCCACTGCATCCTCCATCCTCCATGTCCACTGCATCCTCCATCCTCCATGCCTGTCGCGTCCCCCATCCTCCGTGCCCGCCATATCCTCCATCCTCCATGCCCACTGCATCCTCCATCCTCCATGCCTATTGTGCCCCCCATCCTTCGTCCCCGCCATATCCTCCATCCTCCATGCCCACTGCATCCTCCATCCTCCATGCCTATTGCGCCCCCCATCCTTCGTCCCCGCCATATCCTCCATCCTCCATGTCTACTGCATCCTCCATCCTCCATGCCTGTCACGTCCCCCATCCTCCATACCCGCCATATCCTCCATCCTCCATGTCTACTGCATCCTCCATGCCTGTCACGTCCCCCATCCTCCGTGCCCGCCATATCCTCCATCCTCCATGCCCACCGTGTCCTCTATGCTCCATGCCTGCCACGTCCTCTATCCTCCTTGTCTGCCGCGTCCTCCATCCTTGGCAGATCTCACTATGTGGGCCTGAAGCTGATGATTTGGTAGTGAGCCCGGCCTTCTCTGTCATACTGGCTGGGGTTCACTTTGGCTCTCTTTAGGCATGGTGCTCTATGCTCCGTCAGATTTGGAGCAGCACGGCATGGACGACGGGCACTGAGGATTCACACCCCTGTGGTTCTGGGTTTGGTTTCCAGCCCTGCTCTATACAAGTGGAGGCTGCAGGTTCTCCACATGTTCATGTGGGCTTGTTCCAGCACCTCTTGGTTCTGGCTCTTTAGGATGAGTTCTCCTCTCTGTATTTGCCCTCTGATGGCCTTGCGTGCTTGTGTCTATTTCAATCTACTATATAACACACCCATTGCTACTATACCATGCTCTGTGTGGTCTTGCCTAATGGAAACTTATTTTTGTGTTTGCCCCCCCCCTTCTTTTTAATTTTGGTGCATGCACCTCTTTCTCATCCTACTTATTTTACTTATCTACCTCCTTCGCATTTTTGTGTACGTACCCTTCTCTTCCTCATTTTAGTGCATATACCTCCTCCTTATCGTTTTACTTACGTACCTCCACCTCCACCTTTAGTGTACGCAGCTCCTCCTTATTTCCGGGCACGCACCTCCTCCTACTACTTATTTTAGTGTATGCACTTCCTCCTCATTTTACTGTGCATCTTGTCCTCTTCCTCCACATTTTAGTGCATGCACTTTCTCCTCCTCATTTTACTGTAGGCACCTCCTCCTTCTCCTTGCCATTTTACTGTGGGCACCTCCTCCTTCTCCTTGCCATTTTACTGTACGCACCTCCTCCTTCTCCTTGCCATTTTACTGTACGCACCTCCTCCTTCTCCTTGCCATTTTACTGTAGGCACCGCCTTCTCTTCCATCTTCCTGTGAAGGCTTTATCTCAGTCTGGTATAGAGGTACTAGATACTCAGTGCTGGTCTATAGAAGGAGACATGTTTGCATATGGATATTCCACTCCATATGGGGAAACTGCAATTCCCTGTTTATTTTATGCTATGATAACCTGTTATTTCCGTCGATTCGCACAGCATCTATGGTGCCACACCCTATATTTCCCAATATTTCATGTTTCTTGGTTGTGAGCCCCACTGGACCGTGTTATACCAAATATGGAGATGTTGCTGTACAGTTAATCTCGACACATTCCCGCACCGCTGGAATCTAAAAGCTTCTAAAAGCTGCGCATTGCGATCGTTACCTTTGCGAGTTTTACTGCAGGTGTCCTGGGAAGGTGAAAAGAGGAATAAGGGCAGCATTTGATTCCGTGTTCCAGTAATGAAAAGCTGTATTTAAATGTGCTCGGTCTCTTACTCCCCCTCCCCCGCTAATATGCCCCCCCTTGCAGCCCCATCACCAACCTGATTACCGCGCTCACCTGGGGATGTGGGGGGGCGCCGTCAGGCAGGGGAGAGCTCTCTGACAAAAGGCAGACGGTTGGCTTGTTAGGGGTGTCCCCAGCAATGAGCGCCCCCCTCCCCTAGTGACACGCTTCAGGGGGTGTGCGGCTCTGCCGCACCACTCTCAGTAATGGGGTCGAATCTCTCTAATTATCCGTGGTTTAGGAGCCCACCGGGAGCCCGTTTATGGGGGGGGGGGGGGGGGGTGCACTTTTTTAAACCAAGCCTTTTTTTTTGTTTGCAAACGTATGCTTCCTTAAGGGAATTTTGCCCCTGTTGTGTTTTGTGGGGTTTGGCACGGG
>JAODJX010000001.1:28442085-28458314 GCA_026776945.1 Isichthys henryi
CACACACGGTCCATCATTTATTCAACGCCCCAGGAAAATTTTGGGAGGGGGTTAGGGGCCACATGAAGTAACCTTGTGATCAGGCAGAGAGTCCTAGAGTCCCCCTCTTCCGCAGGCGCGGCCGGCTTGACACAGGAGCTGGATGAGTTCGAGCAGAGGTAGACGGAGCCGCGGGCCGTGACGGACATTGCTGGCCTCGCATCCCAGCAGCACAGACGTGCACATCAGCAGCCTGCCCCTTACCTTCCATGACCAGGAGCTGCTCGGTGATACAAGCCTGGAGCTCAACTCAGGCCGCCGCCATGGCCTCATCGGCCTTAACGTGTGGATTATGTTTGTATTACATTGTGGGGACCAAATGTCCCCCACAATGTGATTTAAAAACCTGTTATTTTGACATTGTGGGGACCATTTTTCAGGTCTCCACTAAGATCTGCGAATGCAATCAAAAAAGTAAAAATGCCAAAAGGCATATTTTGCTTGATTACTTATGGTTAAAGTTAGGGCTGGGTAAGGGTTAAGGTCATCATGTTGTGATTAGAGTTTTCCCCATAGAAATGAATGGAGAGTCCCCACAAAGATATAATTACAGATCTGTGTGTGTGTGTGGTAACAAACTCAGTACCTAATGAACCTTTACGGAATTCAGAGGCTTCATCCAAAATGCCATCTCCTGGCTGTCAGCCATCGGCCACCGTGAGCTGCCCGTCCCAGAGCACATCGACATCTTCCACCTGACGCATGAGATGCCTCCCAGCCAGAAGATGGCGCTACAGTGCGTCATGGAGGTGGATCAGAGAGGATTCCAGGTATTATTTAAAGTTAAAGACAAACAAATCATTACATTACATAAATATTGTTTAAAAATCCTTATGGAAAGTATTTGACAATTGTTTTTATTTTTAGTTTCGGAAACAATATTTCTAGTATTAATTTTACAGTTTTTTTAAATTCTATTTTTGTATCATATTTCAGTCACAAAAATGATTTCTCATTGTTTTTGTCTCAATAATAACCCTGGTCTTTAAGCTATCTTCCCTGAATATTTGCTCTCGAATGACTGAGCTGTCAGCCGCTTCAAATCAATCTCAAATCAATCCCAACAGGTTCAGGCGGATCCTCGTCCTGATCTCCCACTCGCGGGATTTCCTGAATGGCGTGTGCACCAACATCATCCACCTGCACCAGAGCAAGCTGAAGTACTACGCGGTAGGCGGCTGAGGCTGGCGTTGAAGTCAAGTTCAAGATGAAGATCAAAACTTTATTGATCCCATAGTGGAATTCTGGTGCATCCAACAGTGAGAACATAGTGTATAAGCAAACGTACATTTAGTGCCAAACACAAAGCGTAAAGTACATACAGTGCAAACTAATAAATGGGGTGCAAACAAACTTTAAAAATACCCAGTACGCTGATAGGATATCCTGAATAATAGAATATTGTATGATCATATAAGTAGTAATAATAATAATAATACTTTGGTATGGCTGCTTTCTGGAATGGCTGTGTGATGTGGACTTGGGGGTTAAAAGCAGATGTTCCTTTAGGACAGAAAACCATGAAGCACGAAACTTTATGGGCTCACTTACCTTATAGGGATAAGGGTGAACTTCAGATGTGGTTAAAAACAGATGGGGGAGGTAATGGTATCTTTAATAGTACAGACGAAGCCACAGGTTTCTAATAATAGGACTTTAATTGCTTAGATTTTTACTGCAGGGTAACTATGACCAGAATGGGAAGACCAGGTCAGAACTGGATGAGAATCAGATGAAGAGGTACAACTGGGAACAGGGCCAGATTGCCCACATGAAGGTGAACACCGCCACCTGCTGGACGGCAGTAGGAATTGAAAGTCCCATTTGTATAGTTGTCTTAACTGAGCGTGTGGCTGGTCGTAGAACTACATTGCACGGTTTGGGCACGGCTCTGCCAAGCTGGCCTGGCAGGCGCAGAGCAAAGAGAAGACCTTGAAGAAAATGGTGACATCGGGCCTTACGGAACACATAGTGAATGACAAGGTATATCTTGGACTGTAGTTACAGTCCTTCACGGGGTATGAATACACCCTGATCAGAGGACCCTGTGATCTGAGACTGTATAGATGTGCAATTATATTAACAAATCATAATCCGTCAGCATTCATAATTATTAGGTTGCTCGGCCAGCCAATTCATTTTGAAAGTGGCAGTGTAACTCCAGAAACCTGAATTGCCACAATGAAATACTTAATTGTCTTGTCTCCTGCAGACCTTGTCATTTCTTTTTGGGAAGATCCCACCTGCACCATGATAACCGGAGAACGTGAGCTTTAGATACTCATGGAAAGTTCACCTGGTGTGGTTTCAAGTAGGTATTGGCAAATATTTAAAATTGGCTCAGGTTAGAATTGATGTCAAATGTTTTATTCTTTAATGAGGTTTGAGATATGACTATTGGGGTATCCCCTGACCTGATGAGTGGGGACCTCACCTTCATGTCCACAGCATTGACTGTGAAAGTAACTTTGTTATTCCAGCTTTACTTTGGTACCTAGTTTAGTGGGTTTTTTGTTGGGCTTCTATGACAAAACCGAGGGTGAAATTAACCAATGTTTTAGTTGAGAACTTCTGAAAAATTTATGAATTTATTTCAATGGATAATTTCAATAAGGCATCAATAAGACATTTTGAAGGCATCAGGTAGCAAACTGAGTAAGAAATTATTTTAATGTGTTTGGGATAGTTTTTACACTATTTTCCAGTCAATTAGCTTACCTGCTGGTGATGGCGTTTATATGGCTGCCCTGGCTTTGATTTCTTTGATTCTCTTTTTGTTTCAGTCATACATATATAAGAATCTGGAGTTCGTCGCCCTTGTGGGCCCGAATGGGGCTGGAAAGTCCACACTGCTGGAGTTGCTCATGAGTGAGGTGAGCTTCAGCTTCCGTCCCGTCACATGACGATATTGAGGTGTGTCTTCAGCTTCCTTCCTGTCACATGACTACAGTACCTAGAGCACATAATTGCATTCTCTCTGTATATGATGATATTTGGCCTTATGAGTTTATGTGGAACTGCTATGTCATCAGTAATGTTACCTCAAACTGCTGTCCTCGTTTGTCATGTAGTTGATTTAGTATGCTTTGTCTCTCCCTCCACACCTGCAATAACAGCTTCTGCCCACAGATGGTATGTTCAGGAAACACTCCCATGTGAAAATTGGCAGGTATCACCAGGTAGCGTTTATCTAACATCAAATCCCGCAACTCAAGAGTTCTTTTATTTCTACTCATGTTCCCTAAATGATACACAGAAATATCACCTCCCCCATTAGTCATAAGAAAGTTAAGGGATGTATAATATTGAAAGTAACAGCATGGGTTGATATCACCTGAAAACTAAACACATTAAACTGTCAGCAGTTAATATATGTTTTTGAGGGCAGTGTGTGGCTCGGTGGGCAAAGCCCAGCCTCAGCACGTCTGCAGGTACTTGAGCAAGGCCCTTAACCCCCAGATCCCTGGGCATCGCAACTGGTGGCTGCCCTCACTTACAAAGAGCAAATTGGGGGAGGCGTAAAAAGAGAATTTCCCCAAAGGGATTAATAAAGTATTATTCATATATTTTTTCCTTAATCAGTTTGTTTATCATGGTGGATTAAATCGTAAGTAGTAGCTTAGAATTACCAAAATGTTTAATTTCTAAGAGCATTTTGTGTATTAATTTCCCTGAAGTTATAATTAAATGTATATATGTATGTATGTATGTATGTATGTGTATGTATGTATGTATATATGTATGTATGTATGTATGTATGTGTATGTATATATATGTATGTATATATACGTCTGTAATCTGTTTCTTCATTCGAGTGAGATAATGGTTCGTTTTGGGGATTCTGCCTGTGCTTGATCCCGGTGAGTTCACGGTTCAGCTTGGGGTTGTCTTCTCGCAGCATCTGACTGAGCAGCTTGAGCTGGACCTGTCTCCAGAGGACTACATGATGAAGTGCTATCCTGAGGTCAAAGAGAAGGAGGAGATGAGGAAGATCATCGGGCGCTACGGCCTCGCCGGGAAGCAGCAGGTGAGCGCCTAACACTGGAAATGCTCTCTGAATGTCACCCCGAAAGGTTACCTGAATTCTGCAAAACTCCAGCGTTACACGACGAAGCTGTCGGGCAGCTTCAGATCACTCTGACAGCGTGAATCAGATGCAGGGAGTCCTGCTGCTTAGCGAGTCCTCTTAGATGACTGTGGTGTGGTTAAGAAGGGAATATTTTGCTAGCTTTGATTTGGCAAGTATTAAAATAGAAAACTAAAAGGGATTTTCTGGATCTTTCTGTTAATATTAAAACCGATATGCCCTTTTTGGTAAGTTGTTGGCACTGTAGCCTAACACCTCCAGGGGTGTGATTTCTCAGAATGTCTTTGTGTCTCTGGCTGTACGCATGTTTGTTTTGTAATGTTATGTTATAAGGAGGGACCATTTCAGTTAGCTGTCTATAGCACTCATGGCACTTTTCAAATAAATATGAAGAATCTAAACCTTGTTCTGTTGCCACTCTTACCCCCATGGGGAGAAAGGGCTAGATGTGCCTTTTGTCAGGTGAGCCCCATCCGGAGCCTCTCTGACGTTCAGAAGTGCCGGGTCTGCTTCTCCTGGCTGGCATGGCAGTGTCCTCATATGCTGTTCCTGGATGAGCCCACCAACCACTTGGACATCGAGACCATCAACGCCCTGGCAGATGCCATCAACGACTATGATAAGTGTCCTCGTCAGATTCCGTAAATCACACAGCACATCCTTACTTAACATGCCTCACCGTTGCCATGTTTTACATAAACCATGGTCATTTCAGACTGCTTTTGGCTTATTACCACTGCTGTTTCATCCTCCCCTCTCCAGGTGGCACAAGAGATCTGGGTCTGCGAGAATCAGACGATCACCAAATGGAATGGAGACATCTTGGCGTACAAGGAGCAGTTAAAGTCAAAGTTCAACAGGCAGACACACGACATCTAAGCTCTTCAGATGTCACTGGCTTTATCACTGGACTCGTGTTGTACACTTTTATAGACTTTTTTTTCTTCATTTTTTTCCTGCCCTGAATGAAAGCCAGTTCCCATTTTAGCATTGTCCTCTGGCTATACTGTCATTCGATTGCCATGATCCTAATTAAATTCTTGTTCTTCCAGTAAAACGTCATCACTGTTTGAACAACAGAATTTTATTTCTCCTTATGACGTCCTGAACACGACAGATGACATTGCTTTATCTCGCGGAAAAATCAGCTGAACTACCCTTTTAAAATGTTACGATGTCACAGGCGAGTGGGAGAGGCAGGCAGGGGAACAAATGGACACAAAGACATGATGTAGAGAGAAATAATGCTCTTTTAATGCCTTTAAAAAAAAGATAGTTGGGTGTTTACACCCATACCTTTCACACATCAGTCACCTCAATGGCGGGACACTTATCAGGTATGCAGTTACCACTTAGGGTGATAGGAAGGGGGCCGGATCAGACTTACTCAATCCCCTAGCGCTATGCGCTATAAAATATACCTTTTAAAATGTAAATACAATAATGGTTTGTCTGAATAAAAAATATTTTGTATCTAAATGACACAGGTTCTGTTTATTCAGCTGTAAAAAGGGTTGATTGCACCTGGGTGGAGGTATCGAGTATCTCGCTGTATCTAGCATTTTAGCAGCTGTAGTTCGCTGTCTTTAGCCTCCTGAATGAACCTCTTATAGTGTACACACTGTAGACCATAACTAGAACCATTTAGAACACGATCCCTCAAAGTATGTAAAGAAATAAAAAAATTAAAGATGGTGAGGAAAGACGTCACATACCATTCTTCTGAAAGTCATGGTACATATGTAGCCATGAATATTGTTGGCCTGCCTTTGGCTCGGATTGTCTGGGTTCATTAGCAAACGGCTCCTGTGACCAATAACCTGAAAGCTGGCGTGGATGTGCTGACCTGCCTCTGCAGTGATGCAGGCCATCGGAGCATGGCTGTTGTCACGTGCTCCAGTTTGCTTCGGCCCGCTAAATGTTCTATTGGGCTGGAACTGGACTTTGGGCCTTTGAACCGGATATTAGTATTTGTTTGTAACAGAACAGGTGTCGTCACTTTTGGTAGTGTAGTTCTTGTTGTGGCTTCCAAGCAACAGGCAGACCAAACACAAATCACTAGCTATGTGACCATATCAAAACTGGCTAATACAACCCTAAATGGGTGGAGACCTCACCCCCCCCCCCCATGTTCAAACCAAAATTACGCCCTTGTGTGTGTGACTATCTAGAATGACGAATTTCTCCTTTCAGTACAGTTGCACAGGTATTGGGGGGAGGAGAGGACGAGTTCACCTCTGACCATACCTGTTTCAGCAGAAGGAGGGGAAAGTTTTTTCGGAATCCAGCCATAGTTTCTCCTGAACCTGGGTGCGTCGTACAATTCTCATCTGTTCATCGCCGCGCATCCTGAGTCATGTCAGCTCCGTGCGTGTGCAGCCTCCACGGCAGCGTCTTGATTATCTTCTGCGACCGCTGCCGGGAGCTGCTCTGCGAGGACTGCCTGAGCAGCGACGAGCACAGGAACCACGGCTTTGTCCGCTTACGGGACGCCTGTAAGGAGCAGATCGTAAGTGCGCTGTTTTACCTGGGTGCCTGTTATACTTCATAACTGGGAGTGTAAAAATGCGGTATCGTACTAAAATTGTAATCGTATCAACAAGAAACAATACTACTCTTACGTTATTTTGATTGCTCTTTGCAGCATTAATTGTAACTGCGATCAGTCGTACCAAAGCATGAAAAGAGACTCATTTATTCATTCAGATCGTTGCGTCCTAATTGATTTATAGATGTGACATCTCTTGCTGTCCATTTCCAAATTATTAAAGTTTCAGCTAAATTGCAGGAATGCGGAAAACAACAGTAAATGGCAATCGTGGCTCTGAGCGTTTTCTGCTTGTGTCCTAGGACGAGGTCACAAAACAAGCCCAAAAGCTGTCGATCAAGTATACAAAAACGAGCGACGTTATCGCGCGTGTATCGAAAACGAAGAAAGACCATGAGGTAAACGTAGATTACATGCATCACCTTTGGTTACAGTTTAGTAGTTGGTATGTCCGCAGTTCCCAAATTCTGCCTGCGTTGTGTTTACAATTATGGTATTGCATAAGCTTAGACAGAGGGTCCATATATGACTGGCTTTTAAAATTATGTAAATATTTAAAAAGATACACGGGGTATGAGAAGGTACTCACTTTGTTAAAAAATGACCGAGATCAAGGGCCTAGATTTCGGTATGGATGGCAGGGACATTTCCATGCCAGTAATGTTGGGATGCTTTGTGTGTTTAAGGGGGCTGGGGCTATCAATGCGAAAATCAAACCTTGATTGAGATACGTCTGTAGTGTTATTGCTGACAAGGGCACAGCATTAAGGCTGACAGGATGTTTTCACACGATAACTGTGTATTTTTAATCATGGACAGGAGAAATTTGACAAGGCCACAATGACTGTGAACAATTTGTACGAGGAACTAATAAAAGTAATAAGGAAGAACCAGGGGCAGGCACTGCTTCTGATCCGAGGGCTGAAAGAGAGCAAGGGAATGGGGCTGGACAGGTTGGCCCAGGAAGTCGATAAGACCAACCGGAGGGCTGCTGACATCAGCAAAGCTGTGGCTCAGCTTCGACAGAACCTGGAAGGCAACAGCGTGTCCACATTATTGGTAAAACTGCCAGCTGGTATACCTACACGCCGAGGGTACACTGTGTCCAACCGTCACACTGTCAGAACAAAGGGTACAGCCCTGCTACAATTTTGATCCTCAGGGTACAAACAGCATCATTGTACCCTCAATGGCACAAAATGTTCATCAGAATCCATTTCTGTACCTTATATTAGACTAAAAGTCTTGAGGGCACCATCTCAGTGACAAGTAATTATACCCCCAAAGGTGCAAATTAGAACTTTTTTTTCTGACAGTGCAGTCCAAACATTTAAAGAGAAGGCAGGCATGATTAGGAACAACCATGAGTCCAGTACAGGGTTATGGGGATGATTAGCAACTAGGAATGGGAATTTCTGTCAGATACTCTTTGGATTCAAGCTGAGAAAGGTTCAGCACATACACAAGTTTTAAAATGTAAAGCAATAATATGTTTTCCAAATGAAGTGTGAAAACGACCATATGTGATGAGTATGTTATGTCTGCACACTACTCACCTTGTTTTGTTGTTCTTTCACAGGAAATTAAAGCACTACAAAGTAGGTATGTGTTAAGTTCTGCTTCTTTTGGCTGAAAATTCCCTAAATATAAAAGTGATCAGTTTCATGAGGAATCAGAATTGCTTTATTAATCCCTGTGGGGAAATTCTCTTACATTACAAAAACAAACTCCTGGTGAAAATAAAGATTTAGGAAAGTTATGTACAGGTGATAGAATAGAACTATAGTACAATAAAGTAATTAAAATGAAAATAATACAAGTAATAAAATAACCAATAAAAATAAAACCTGTAGCGGCAATAATATTAACAGTGGTATAAATAAAACCCTAACCCTGGGTTATTACAGCAAACGTATACAGCGTATACATGGTTATTTACGGTGATTTTGCTTATGTTTACGGTTTATGGCTTGGGTGATCAGATATGTGAGTTAAACAGTTTTATTGTGACCGGCAGGAATGATTTCCTTTGTCTCTCAGTTGTGCAGTGTGGAAGTTTTAGCCTAAGGCAGTAGTAGGGGAAAGCGTCTACCCTTAGCGAGTTTAAGTAATGTGTTCACAATTAGGAGCGTTAGATTGACAAGCCGCTTCACTCAGCATTGCCCTGCTTCCCATACGGGATGGCCTTGAATGTGCCTTGACATCTTGTCCATCACTGACTAGAGAGTCCAGCTCTGATTAAGAGGTTCCAGCACCAACAATATGCATAGAAGATAACCTTATCTAACTGAGAGTTTCAGTGATTGCAGGTTTGTGGGCACTGAGTAGTTATGAAAGAGGAGAAAGGCGTGAAACCAGTCTTTTAGATGATGCTTGCAGTATGCTGGCCAATCCCTCTCCTCACCTATAGTAATTAACAATAAGTAATGACCAAAAAGAAGAAGATCACAGGTACAAGCAGCCAAAATAAGATTTAGACCTCCTTGCTCTTCGTGACAGGGTGAGGAAGATCCAGACGGACATTAAAACAGAGCTCAATCCTCCTTGGGATTGATAGGGGTCAGCTAAGGTTCTCATGACCATGACGACAAGGGATCTGTTCACATATGACTAGGCAGAAGCTCCATGGAAGACTCAGCAAGCATTATGTCTCCCAGCTGGCTAGGGAACATTCCATCACTGCGACTCTCAACTGGTTTTTGAATTTGTTATTTCTGCAGTATTGAAGCCGTGGGTGATTTCTACAAGATGCTTGAGGAGACAACAGATGTGGACACCACAAGGCTGAGGGCACTAGTGAACTCTGTAGAGAAAATTCTCCAGAAGAACCAGAAGCTGCTGCCCCGGCCATGGGAATGTAAGAACAGCTATAACTCTCATTATTTTCATAACATGTGATAAATACAGGCATAAGTGATTTATTTGAATTTGTACTGTCCTGTAATGTGCAGTACAAGAAAGGATTTGGTATGTTCCAGATTTGTTTATACGTTCAGCATTTTTGCACGTAGACAGTCAATGTAAAGTATATAGATTATGTCATCAAAAGTATGTGGACAAGCATGCTTGTTTAAAATCACATTCCAAAACCTAGGGTATTGATACACTACATGGACAAAAGTATTGGGGCTAACTTCTTAATCATTGAATTCAGGTGTTTCATTCAGACCCATTGCCACAGATGTATAAAATCCATCACCTAGCCATGCAGTCAGGTTAACAAATACTTGTGAAAGAGTGGGTCATTCTGAAGAGCGAGCAGTGAATTCAAACGTGGTGCTGTCAGAGGAGGGGCGGCATGGTGGTGCAGTGGTTAGCACTGTCGCCTCACACCTCTGGGACTCGGGTTCGAGTCTCCGCCTGGGTCACATTTGTGCGGAGTTTGTTGATGGATGGATGCTGTCAGAGGATGCCAGCTTAGCAATAAGTCAGTTCGTGAAATTTCTTCCCTGTTAGATATTCCACAGTCAAATGTAAATGGCATTTTTGCAAAAACCGGATAAAGTAACAGAGCGGGGTCACCGAGTGCTGAGGTATATTGTGCATAAAAGTCGCCATTGCTCTGTTGACTGAATAACTGCAGAGTTCCAAACTGGCATTAATCCCAGCACAAAACTATGCACCAGAAGCTTTATGGAATGGGCTTCTATGGCCAAGAAGCTGCATGAAAGACTCACACCACCAACCAGAGTGCAATGCCAAGTGTCAGATGGAGTGGTGTAAAGTATGCCACCACTGGACCCTAGAGAAGTGGAAACGTGTTCTATGGAATGATGAATCACAATTTCTGTCCAGCAGTCTGACAGACGAGTCTGGGTTTGGCAGATGCCAGGAGAACGTTACCTGCATGACCGCATTGTGCCAACTGTAAAGTTTGGTGGAGGAGGGATAATGGAATGGGGTTGTTTTTCAGGGGTTGGGCCTAGGCCCCTTAGTTCCAATGTAGGGAACTCTTAATGCTTCAGCATACCAAGACATTTTTGGACAATTCTAGGCGTCCAACTTTGTGGGAACAGTTTGGGGAAGGAAGAACCTTTTCTGTTTCAGAATGACTGTGTCCCAGTACACAAAGCAAGGTCCATAAAGATATGGTTGGGGAAGTTTGGTGTGGAAGAACTTGACTGGCCTGCACAGAGCCTTAACCTCAACTCCATGATACACCTTTGGGATGAACTAGAACGGAGAAGCCAGGCCTTCACATCCAACATCAATGCCTGACTTCATAAATGCTCTTCTGGATGAACGGGCAGAAGTTCCCACAGACACACTCCAAAATCTTACAGAAAACCTTCCCAGAACAGCTGTTATAGCTGCAAAGGGGGGGGGGGCAACTCCATATTGATGCCTGTGGATTTAGAATGGGATGTCACAAAAGTACCTGTAGGTGTAATGGCCAGGTGCTTCAATACTTTTGTCCATATACTGTATGTTGGACACACTTTGTTGCTATAATATTCTGTACCTATCTAGGATTTTGGAACATTGCTGGTGGAATTTGCTGCCATTCTTGTTGGATATTGATGCTGGTGATCAGGTCCCATTCTGTGAGCTTGTGTGGCCAAACACTTTAAATTTCTCCCAAACGTTTTTCACCTTCACAGCTATTTCACTTGTGATTGACCAGGACAGCTCTAGAAACGCATAAATGTGCTGACTTGTTAGACCAATGGAGTCCTGTGATGGTGCTAAGTTGAAAGTCACTGACCTCTTCTATATAATTTCCTATTCTTCTGCCAGTGTTTGTTGCTAGAGGATTATATGGCTGTATGTTTAAATATTTTCCATTGTCTGCAATGGGTGTGATGAACTGGCCATTTTCTCCAATTAATTAACAAAACCAAGAACTGAATAGACAGTTAAGCACTGTATTGCATCCTGTTAGCTTTGGGGTAACGGTATCTCATCTGTTCTTTGAAGTTGCAGAGAACCTGACTTTTGATGAGAAGACAGCCGACAGCAATTTATCCACATCGGATGACAAAACCCAGGTTCGCTATTCCAACAGGCTTCCAAACAAGGGAGCAGAGAGCGTCGCTAACATCCTGGCAGCTCAGTGCTTCACAAATGGCCGTCACTACTGGGAGGTGGAGGTGAAGGGTGCTGAGAGCTGGACTGTAGGAGTCGTGGAAGAAGGCTGGCAGCAGAAGGGCAATAGACATGCGCTTGGTGAAGACTGCCTGTCATGGGCACTGCAGCTAGATAGTGGCAGACTGCTGGCCTTACATAACGATGAAGCCATAAGCCTTAAAGGGTCTGAATTTGAGCGTCTAGGCGTTTTCCTTGACTACGACAAGGGACAACTGCAGTTCTACAACGTGGTTATCGGACAGCCTTTGCATATTTTCTACAATAAGTTCAAGAATTCCGTCCACCCTGCTTTCAGCGTTGGCTATGAAAGCGGTATCATTTCGCAGCTTGTTCTCTGTCACCTTGTGCCTCAGCACCAGCACCTGCAGGCAAACCTGAACAATGATTCTGAAACCTTGGATTGAAGTGATTGTTGAAAGACCCACTTGGACAAAACTTTTTGACCTGGGACATCAGCGCTCTCCAACTTAGAGGTCATCAGCATTATAATAGCAATTATATCATTATACAAATGATGTGTATCATATGTGGTATTAACAAATTACACATAGTATTCTCATGTCTTAATTTGATTTCCTTCATATTCACCAATTTTGCATCTGGTGAGTTATTTTTGATAATTTTAATTCCTAATGAGATGAAATTATAATTAAACTTTAATTTTTTCAATCGTGGTAAAGGTGTATTCCTATTATCTTTATAATGTGAACAGTGCACAATTTTTTTCTCATTAAGTAATGCCAGTGAACACTATGAAATCAATGAAGCTAAGACATTTAAAATAATTGTACTGAAAACTGAATGATTTTTAGTTTTTATGAAGTTATTATGGTATTGCAAAGGTATAATGTGTGGCGAATAAAGGCTTTTGTCTTTCCATTATTCCAAATGTGTTTGGTCCTACAGTTGAGCCTTGGCAGCCCAAAGTACCAGCTCACCAACCTGGAGGCTTCACAGGCAGGCTTTAATCACCCAGTATCACTCCCTGGCAGCCTCTTTCTGTCTGAAGGACTCAATTGACATAGCCCACTGTTTTCCAATCCGACCCATGTTTTTGCTCCATCCAAGCTCCCTGCTGGGAGGGAGCAAAAATGTGGACTGTCTGTGGGCCCTCAAGGGCCGGATTGGGAACACTGTCATAGCCTGTTTAAGCATAATATTAATTGTAATACAGGTACCTTGGTGACATTTACGGAATGGATATATGTGGTATTTCTGGTTTGCTGACATAGTGGATGATTGTAGTCGGCATGTTTTATGGTATGTTTAGCGCTGAGATGACACAAAAACAGCAATATATCGAAAAATAGCTTTCTCAGTCTTTCTATGTTTTCACAACTTTGTATTTTCTTAATATATTCTGTTTTGAACTTCAGGGCCACCAGAAGTTTGTTGTGTATAACAAAACAAAGAATATAGAAGATATAAACCCATTTTGGATATGTAGCATGTATTTTAATGACACTAGTATTAGTATTTTTGGTACTTTTTTTGTATAGATTTTTTAAATAACTAAAAGAGAATCTGGATAATTAAAATTCCCACTTTGTCTTAACAATAGTAAATATCGCCTGGTAACAGAATCACTTTCGGGATGTGAATAGAATGTAAATATGTATCTTAAAATATATGACTGTACATGATTGAAATACTAGCTGAATATGTGATTTTGATTTAGAAGTAAATAAAATATCATGTTATTTATAAACAGTTGAGCAGCCTTTTGTCCTTGTGCTTAATAGTGCATCAAAATCCCATTATCTTCACTGTGAACATTATTGAATCTTATGTCACATAAGAAATTGTTACTATCCATGGCATTTTTGGCCCGATCAAACAATATCAAGCCCATTCCCTTGGTCAATAATCCCTGAATTTGCATAGGCTACATTTTGAATCCATTTTTTGTTGAAACGTCACAAAAAAACACATGACCTAGCACTAGATTCTGGCTTGGCTAATTCTAAAAGCTAAATCATCACAGTTTTGTTTCACTGTGTGTCATTTCCTTGTCTGGAAATACTGACTATTTGGAATAAGCTGGAATTTTTCAGAAGTGTGTATATCATGCTTTTAGGTGGTGCTGGTATCTGACCATGGAGTAATGTTAGAGCAGAGGCCTGCACGCCCACAGTTAACATTTCCTTTCATTTAGTAACTGATTTACATGTAAAATGCCAATTTGGTTGTTCATAATCTGTAAAATGACTTACTGAAGCTGGCCAGTTTCATGAGCCTGCCCTACACAAGTGTTAAATACACACAAGTGTAACATTTAAAAGCCTTAACTGGCACAGCACTGTCACCTCCACGGTTTGGGGTTTCAGCCCTACCCCTGTGAACATGTGCAGTTCACATAAAAGGATCCCAGGGCATCTTTAAAGAGGAGGGATGGTACCCCAATGTCCTGGCTAAAATTTCCCACTGTGGCCCTTTCAAATCTGGCCTCCTAATCATCCCTTATGTATAATTGGTGAATTCTCTCCTGCCCCTTCACCATCTTACCTACTGTGTGGTGAATGTACTGGCATGGAACGGCTGCCGTCACATCATCCAGGTGGGGGCTACGTAGTAGTGGTGGTTGAAGTGGCTCTGCATTGCTTCTGTAAAGTGATTTGGGCGTTGTAAAAAGCCCTACATAAATGCAACATACATCTGTTTTTCTGAACCCAGTCCTTGGTGCTCCCGAGACGGTCCACGTTTCTGCACAACATTTTTGAAGAAAAACTCCAAAAAACACAGACTGTCAGAGGGTCCTTGAGGAATCGCCCGAGAACCCCTGCCCCATGACCAGCATAAGCAGTTGGAAGGATAACATTCTTGACTTGACCATCAGCCTGGTAATTAACAACCCATATTCTAGTGATCATAATCTGGCATCATGGGCCCAGTAGTAAGCTACCCTTAAATTGCCTAGTTCAGCATTTCTCAGCCCAATCCTTGGAAACTCCCATACCACATTTTTGCTCTCTCCCAGCTCACACCACATCAATACTAGGAATTTGGTGTTCTTAGTTTCTTGGTTCAAGTGTGCTGGGAGCTGAGAGCGAGCAAAAATATGGAGCAAGTCTGGGGCTTCCCAAGGACTGAGTTGGGAAACATTTGCTTAGTTCAGTATTGATTACAGGTGGCACTATATCCTTATACTGCCAGGGTTGGCTGTGAGAGATTCCTGTAGCTATTTCCCTGTTCCTAAATGTACTCAATTGGGTAAATTGGTGTCTTAATTTCTCTTGGTGTGGGTACTACAGTCCAGGATGTTGAGATGCTAAGTGCCATTTTGGATGAGGTCCTGGTTCACCTAGACTGCGTATTCAATCCGAAAGATTTATATTACATATACAATTACATATAATAGTCATATACACAGTATATTTACATCTGAATCTGCACAGGAACAGAATTATCATCAATATCCAACGAACTGCATTTCAAAAGAATCTTTTTTATTGATTGAGAATTGTCACTGCAGAATGTGTTACATATTTTAAACAAACAATCTGGTACAGTTTAGAAAATATACTATATTTGAGCTAGGAAAACGGTTACATATATGCCCATACATTCTGGTTAAACATTTTTGCGGGTGCAATTTAGACAATGATAGTCATCCACAAACGGTAAAGGGAAAGATTTGCATTACAGCTAAATTATCTGTAGTTAATGGATCAGTTACTGACACATGAATTGTACCGAAGAAAGGTCTGGTGAGCAGCTGTCCTGCATTTTACCAGAAATAAAAACACCACTGGATGAACAATTTGAAGCACTTCCCTAACAAGACGCCAAATGATTAAAGAAAAACATGACAACTTGTGGCATCTTCTGCTTCCTGTCAAAACTTCAAATCTTGGACAACATGATGTGCTTCATACAACATTTATCTGTGTCCGGAGGATCAATATTTCACAGGACTTCATGCCAGTCAGACAAAAAAACAAAAAAAAATCAACATACAGTGATTTTCTAACCTGGTTTTGCCTAATGAATGAGAAAACATTGAGGAGAGAGTTATTTTCCTGATAGTATTAGAAATCCACACAGAAATTTAAGCTAACAAAGAGCAAGTCTCTTTACTCTCCTCAAAATACAAGCTGGAACCCAAATAACATTCTTGGAACACAGCATGAAAATCGGGAACACTGTGCAGTTACAGGAAGATGTTCTGTAATTGGTGTGAGCAGTGGCACATGCATGTCAATCCCAGCTCTTCTGTGGGCTTCACGACCTCTGACTGAATGAAGGCAGCTTCATATTTCGCTTTGATGGGCACCAATGCCAACACACCTGCAGCTCTGCCTAAACCCCCAAGACAGAAAGGGCCACTCGGACACAAATAAGGGGTGGCACCCACTTCCCGAGGGGAGCTTCATTTACCAGCTGTGCTTCATTCATCCATCCATCCATCCATCCATCCATCCATCCATCCATCCATCCATCCATCCATCCATCCATCCATCCATCCAT
>JAODJX010000001.1:28458414-28476165 GCA_026776945.1 Isichthys henryi
TCCCCCTCTCCATCCCTCCCTCCCTCCCTCCCTCCCTCCCTGGGTGGACTGGGGCCCAAACACCAGACAGTGTGGTTTATGAGATGCACTGGCCTCATCCAGTGCTGTGCTTTAGTCTATTTGCAGTTATGCAGTTTACAAAAAAAAAAAAAACAACCCTTTGTGATGTCGGGTTCTACACCGCCTACTCTTACTGATCACACCATGGTTTTTCGTTTGTCTTTTAAATCATATAATAAAACCTTTAAAAAGAAAAATTATAGAACCCAAATTAAGTCAAATTCGAGAATCTTAAAAGTTAGAGCTTGGAATTAAAGCTGCTATAACTATTCTGATATTGTTTATATAATCTGAGCAAACAGATTTTGCTCATAGACTTTAAAGCCATTTACTGGTTTGCAGAAGTTACTTTTATTAGCGAACAGCGTTTGTTACCAGCAAAAAAATATATAAAGTTTGTTATTCTAGGCTGGAGAGAGAGCGGACGTTAGTATGAACTGCTTATTGCGGAGGAGTATATAAACAGGACTGTTTTTGCAGGAGTGCACTGTCAAGAGACTTAGCCAAGAGCTGTGAATATACTGCACACACAGCTCACCACCACTGGGGGGGGGAAATGATGAGGCTTTCCCCCCCTCCCCTGCCCACTTCACGACGCGATGTCAGCGTCATCTTCATCGTCGGAGACCTGATCAGGCGCGATGGCCCGAGTGTGACTGGCTCGGATGCTGGCTACGTGCAGGCAGGATGAGATGAAGTTCGCAATGCCCTGCAGACTCACGCCCGTCCCATCCAGATTCACCTGGCTGAGATGCATCTGACGCAGGAACCTCAAGCCTTAAGCAAAGAAAAAGAAAAACACAAGCATATTCCAACACGCCCTGCGTGGGACGGCATTTCCCGTAGTGCCCTCTGTGAAACAGCACATTCCAACATGCTTTCCAGGGGCCAGCACACATTTATGTCTGTTTATTACATTTCTTTCCATTTAGCAGACACACTTAACCAAAGTGTGTCTTAACCAACCATCGACATACAATTACCAAAGCTCTAACCTAGACCCAGCACAAGGCCCTGTTTGCAGATGACAGGAAGTTTTTGGGTCAGAGCACAGTTTAGCCAAGCAGCAGCACCCCTGAAGCAGTTGGGGTTGCGGTCCTTGCTCAAGGGCACCAACAGTGATACAGTTATTCTACCAGCTGCAGGATTCAAACCAACAACCTTCCAAACATGGGCACAGATCCCAAACCTGCTGTGCTACACACCAGCCCACCAACACAAAAATGGTAAAGCCATGCTGATAGACAGGGCTTAGGCAAAGCACTGACGGCCGGCATACTGACCATGATCGGTGATGCGCGTGCGACTCAGATTGAGCTTGACCAGCTGGGGGCAGTGCAGAAGGCCCCGCTGCACCACATTGTCACCCACCTGTGTGCTGGCCAGGCCGAGCACCTGCAAAGCAAGCACCACACGCACATTAGCAAATATGGTGACGCAGAATGGGCAGACAGGCTAATTGGGATACAGAGTCTGACGTCCTCAACCATCGTCTGAACTAATGAACAGAGATCTAACAAAAGGGGCGTAGCTCAGCTATCCACAAATCACCTGCAAGTGACACATTAACTAATAGCTAGACTACATTTGGAAAAGGGAGTGGGGTCACACTACATACTAATTACATGAACTTTCAGCAACACAGTATTATTTATGACTATCTGATGACAGGGGCCCTTAGCAATCCAGGGGTGAATCTCAATACCACAAACACAAAGACCAGTCTTGGTATCTGGCCTCCCAAGAACGAACTTGGGAATTACGGGATTGGTCTCATTAGGCGAGGGTGCAACCGATGTAGACTTGATATCTGGGCCGGAGCAAGAGCGGCACCTATGTATTTTCAATGTCCTCTGTATTTGCGTGCTTGGAACCGGTCTTCAGAAGGTGACATAAAACAGGCACATGAGAATGTAGCTTCTCCGACGCACCGTTTCTGAACTGTTGGGTTGAGGGACCATTTTCTGCGGTTCACAGAGAATAACAAAATAATCATTTCTTTCATTTCAAAGGAGGTTATTTCTTCCTTGTTAAGTGAAAATGTTTTACCCCTCCCCACATACCTTCTTTTTGACTCAAAACAGCAATAAAAAAACTCTATACAGGTTTGGGGTGCCAAGGGCACCAGGCAACAGATGAATGAATGATTTATATACAGGTAGCACACGTGCATACGCATTTCATTACAAAAAAAATGATGTTACTCCAAGGCCTCCAGTTTTTCTTCATAACAAAAAGTAGTACAAAAAAAATAACATGCAGTTTGCAAGATAAGGTCAAAACTCAAGTAAAAATAAAAATTTGACCATACAAGGAAAACGCATTTTCTGAGCTTTTCATCGAGCCATAGCTGGACCTTGTAGTTCTAACTGTATGAAAATGACAGCTCATAAGAAAAAAAGCATTATATCTCAAAGTGAAACTTTTTTTAAAAATTAAAAATCATTTCTGAGCTATGGATGGTATTGTATGTACAATTCACATGGCAAGTTTAATCAAAATCAAAAAAGGTGATGTGTTGAATTAAAATGGAATGACCTTAACTATTACTGCGCTGTTTTCTGAGAAAACATTGTGGTTCAAAATTTAAAAAATTTCGGTCACGACTTAATGACCAAGGGAAAAATGTGAGTCCTAAGGTTAAATCACTTGAGAAGCAATGCTGTGACACACACCAACCACTCCAACCAGCCCTGCGACCGAACGTCAAACATGTAACAGGGGGCACCACTCTGGTTAAGTGACGAAGGGGCGTACCTGCAGGTGGGGCAGGCAGGTCACACAGGCTGCCACGCCCCTGCTGGTGACGGCAGTGCGGTCCAGGCACAGCTCCTGCAATTCCAGCAGGCCACGTAGGAAAGGGAGACCCTCGTCCGTCACCAGTGTGTTACCAAGAGAGAGCTTCTTCAACCTGGGGGCCATCAGGAGACCATCTCAACGTTCACCTCGAGGTACAGACAACCTGCCAACTCTATTCAGAGAGCCACCATTAACTTATGTTTCTCCTGCGAGGGCTTACGGGTATTCAGTTAAATTCTATACCATTTATTTTCATATCGTATATACCAGCATAGTTTTGCATGGCTGAACAAGCACTCAGCAAAGCAGTTGTCCAAAGCAGAGTACAAGTGAGGAAGGTGATGCATCACAAGCATAGAGGGATCAAGACGCCAGGGGCTGCAGGTGCTGCTAGGATGAGCTTCCAGCAAAGGACCAGAAAGTGGTGTGAGGTAGCGGCAAGAACAGAGCTTAAAACTTCATGTCCATAACCACAAACATTATAAATCCAAATCACGGGGAAGCTGCCGATAAGGCAGAAGACAAAGGCCTGACCTGGTCATGCTGGCCAAATGAGCGACTCCCTCATCCGTGACACGCGTGTAATCTGTCAGGTCCAGCTCTGAGAGCAGCGCCAGCTTGGACAAGGATGCCAGGCCGTTGTCAGTCACCGAGTGGCGGCCCGGCAGCGTCAACTGGCTCAGCCGGAGACCTACGGTCACCGGGTCACACACAGAACACGGACATCACAGCGTCAAACTTGAGGTTCAGAAGAATACAACAGATCACGTTTGTATGAATGATGCTATCAAGCACTTTTAGCACTCTGCAACGTTACATTTATCATCTTCACATGAAGTGATCTTACATTGTACTGTACTGTAATGTTCTATCTGCACTTGTATTGTATTTACGATGGACTGCATGTTTTTTTAGCACCTAGCTGTGACTAAATTTACCCAAGTAGGATAATAAATTTGACTTGACATGTATGTACTCAGGCACATGTGCTGTTTTGATGTACATCTTCATATATTACTCATCATCATGACCAAGAGCAATAATTAAGCCACTCACAGCCCTGTACTGACAGACTACATCCACAGAGAGTTCAAATAGCTTTGATTAAGTTTCGCATTTATTAATTATCCAAAGTCAGATACATTTCAGATAGCAGGCTAAGATGATCCCTGCTGCAATTGGGCATTGGCTTCCTTGCTCTGGAGCCCAAACAGCGACACCACCCCGCTGATCATGTGACCTTCCTACAGTGTCCTAACCCACAGAGCCACAAACATTTCTGCATGGCGAAAAGATACAAAGCAACAAAAAAAAATGAATCTAATATTGTACATACAAGATTTTTACTGAAAAGAATATACTGGGATGTAACCCCTCAGTAATCACCAACTTTAGTAACTATAATTCAGTTACATATTTTTCCCAATAATGGATTCCAGTGACATTTGTTTTGGTAATTTCTAGTGATGCACCGAAATTTGAACTGAAAACATTTGGCTGAAAAACACTTTATGAAATTCGAAATTGTAATGTTTAATATAACTTCCCTTAACTGCCAGCTACAGTATTATGCAGTGTGTGGCACCTTTTCCTTATGCTGTTAACATAACATCTGCCCATCAAGGAAATAATTGGTCAGTCAATAATCTCAGCGGCAGCTGTCACCCATAATAAAATTGTGTTTGTCTTATATGTTTACTTTCATTTTGCTCTCCTTATCTGACATTGGGAACAAACGGCTCATTCCAGTTGTACTGAAAATTAAATCCTGTGTAAAATGCAATCAGTACATCTGTGGGAGTTGTTCAAAGCCAGCAAAGACCTGTTATGGACTGCGAGTAGTGGCTGTGTGCATTTGTTTTGCTTTATGTTTACTGCAGTGGGTTTTATCTAATATCTAATACATTTTACAATTAATTTTAAACGCATACTTTTTTAATGAAGTGTTTCATCAGATGTTGCTTTACACAGTTGTTAAAAAGCAGAAACCAAAGAATAAGAAATCATCGATGTCCCTAATTCAATATAGGACACAATTACATTGAAATACCTAAATTGCTATAAAACATATCTATTTATAGCCAATAGATTACATGGTAACACTAACACATTTCACTACACGTTGCAAGTGTACAACTGTGTACGTGACGAATAAACCTCTTGAACTTGAACAGTTGAGAGGGCACAAATACTTAATAGTAACTCAGTTACTCTTGATGACAAATTATATTTGTTCATAATTTGTACTTAATGTGTATAATTCATTAATGATGAACAAACATGAGACCAGTATTTCATGTGCTTTTCATTACTTGTTCCCTCACTACTTCCCTGGTAGTTCATTCAGTAGGTCAGAAATTTAATTAAATGAACAGGTATAGTAACTAAAACAATAACTGCTTGAGATTAAAGTGTCACGATTCTTTAATGATGAATTAACATGAGATTAGTATGTACCCAAGACTTAGTGGTTAATTAATACTTAAGTAACAGCATACTACTACATTTTAGGTGACCCTTGGGGTAAAGTGTTACCGATTACATCCATTCACGAAATATTTCAAACTCAGTCTCTATCTTACAAAAATGTTGCGGCTTTACGATTTCCTGAGAGCCCCCCCACTCTATTAGGAACATTTAACCTTTCTGGTTTAGGATGTCAGATTCATTGCTGCTAATGCTAATAGAACATATTCACAAACAAAAGGCCTGCATGCGTATAATGGCTTGCAATGTTCAGAAGAAATAAAAACCTACTTTACCTTGTGGCATTCATAATTTCCTTTAAATAATAAGCTGAAAAGCAAAATTACTTCATAATTTAGTTAAATACTTTAAAATCTAATTACATTTCCGTTTCGGTGTTTCGGTAAAAGATCCATTTCCGTGCATCACTAGGAATTTCATTACGTAACGTCGTTACATCTAACTAGTTACATCTCAGCACTGGTTATTACACTCTGCTCGTGTAAACCAGGTCCTGCTTCACACTGTCATTGTGTCCTTAAGCACTGCAAGAAGCTGTCTAAAAACTGAGTGCTGCACTGCTGGTAAGACCATTGAAAAAAAAAAAAAAAAAAAAAAAAAAAAAAAAAAAAAAAACCTCAAGCAGTAGAGTATCCATTCATGCTTCTTCGGTATTACAGATACAAGGCAGAGAATAACGTGTCAGAGGACACTCACAAACCATTCACACCAAAGGACAATTTCGCAGCTCCGATTCACCTCAGTATGTTTTTGGATGGGGGGGATTACATGGATTAAAGTCCACGAGGACATGGGGAGAACATGCAAACTCCACACGCAGAGATTCGATCCCTGAAGGTGTGAGGCAACCGTGCCAGCCACTGTGGTGCTCCGGACTGGAGTATACAAGCATAAACATACACGAAGGAGGAGAAAGAGGTGCTTTGTGCATTACAAGCACAGCTGACGAACACCAAAATGCAGCCAGAATAGATGCACCAGTAAAAGTTAAATCACTGTTCAATGCCACCTACTGACTCTCCCGCAAGCGACTCATGCTCAAAATCATTTATAATACTTAATGCATTCAGACTGATTCAGAGTCAAACCCTATAAAAAGGCAATTCAAACTGAAAACAACATCAATGCCAAACTGCACTGGTACTCAAGACCCCAGGCCCTGGGGACACTGGGCTCGGTAGCAAGTCACCTGAGATGATCTGGAGAGCATGGTCGCCATTGGCGACCGGAATGCCAGCAAGACCAAGGCCAGAGAGGGTGGGGTGGGAAGCCAGACTCTCCAGCGAGGCCTCCGTCACGGCGGTGCCGTCTAGGTATAGCGTCTGCAACGCAGACAGCTCCGCCAGGGCCGACACCTCCCTCACCTGGGGGGAGGTGGGAGAGGAGCACCGCGATCAATCACACTCATAGGGACGGCATCTGTCCTCTATACACAGAAATTTACAAAGCTGCTCACGCACTGAATCTGCATTCACACACTTTGGTTGGGGATGGGGCCTAGTTAGTTCAGTCGGTGTTAATGACTTTCAATTTTCTGCTTTTTATGAGTGAGCCTATAGCCTTCAGGAAAACGTAAAAACTATTTAAAAGTTTTTAAACGACAAAACTATTTAACCCCGACCACATTATCAATCTAAAATTAGAAATCTAAATGGCTTGAAAAGGACAAGCCTGACAACCAGTTTATACTTTATAACATGAAAGATCTTAAGATTAAGGTATAAGCATTCAACAAAAAAAAAAATATATATATATCGCAAATTGCAATTTTATTCAATGTATGCTTTCTAATGGTTAGATTTTAGCTTTGAAATCAGGAATTCATAGCAACGTCACAACCTGAACTCATGCATTGTTTACAAACAGGAAGGAATATAATAGGTTTCTATTAAAATCGGTGGTCATACTATTTTCCTATTTGGCTCACAAAATACTGCATGCCTTAACACCAAAGAAATGACACACTTTGACTTTGAAATCTTAAAACGTGTAAAGTCTTACAGAATCCCCATCTTACACTGTAACATCATCCTGACATGTCAATGTGAAAACAGTCAAATGCGGTCAAGCCAGAGTGATCTTTCTGCTCGTGCCCGGATGTGGAGCAAGTGCAGTGCATTATGGGACGAGGGAGGCTGCGGCAAGGGCACCTTAGTCTGCTTGATACTGAGAAGGCGCAGTTGGGGGACGCAGACCGGCAACACGGCCAATGTGGCCTCGCTCACCGACGTCTGGTTCAGGTTGAGCTGCACGAGTGACGGTGGCGCCCCCTGCAGGAAGGGCACCATGCCTGCGTCACTCACTTTGGTCTGGTCCAGGGATAGCGAGGAGAGTGCCTTCAGCTCTGTGGGCACACGGGGAGGGTTAAACTGATAAAGCCACATTACAGCAGGGTGCTGAGGCTGGGGGGGGGGAATAAATATAATGGTATTTCATTTGTCATCTGTATAATTACAAAGAAATTCAACAGTTTGAGTCACGCACACACACAGTGAAGCCTGGAGTCAGAGCACAGGTTCAGCCATTTATCTGGTGCCCCATGGAGCATTTCGGGGGGGTTATGAGCCTCGCTCAGAAATGTAACTATCCCACTCACCACAGGATGCGACCTAGAGACCTTCCGATCACCAGTTCCGATCAATGAAGTATTAAGCAGAATTTGACAAAATTCGGGTGAGTTTGGCAACCCAATCAAAGCACCCCCCCCCCTCCCCTCCGGGACGTACGCGAGCGGCTGACCTCCGATGTGACGCAGGCAGGAGTCCGTCAGCTTGCTGCAGGAGGAGAGGTTCAGGTGCTGCAGCTTCTGCAGGCCAGGGAGCACCGAGAGGCCCGAGTCTGCAGGGTGAAGACATAGGAGGTGCCCTGAGCACACCGTCCCTACACTTCCCCTCCCATTGGGGGGGGCTGGGAGACACCGACAGCGGCAGAGGTACCCGTAATGAGGGGCGAGCTGACGAGGCTCAGGTGCTTCAGTGCCGTGAAGGCCCGTAACTGCCGAAGCAGCTCGTTGGTGGAGTATGGGTAGCAGTTGAGGACAAACTTCTGCAACGGGCAACCAAAGAAGAGCTCCAGGGTACGGGGCCGCAGCAGCCTCTCCCGGGCTATCTGGGTGAGCAGCAGCTCGGCCAGCTCCGGCGTGAGACATGACAGGCTGCTGCTGTACTGCATGCTAGGGGCTGTAGGGGAATAATAATGTAAATGTTACTAATAATGTTAGGGGGCAACAGCTAACACGCTCATAGTACACTACAGGAACACTGGAGGAACACAGATTAGGAACATATTAAATTTAGTTGTGGAGAAGAATGTCAGAGGGGGTGAAATTAATATAAATACAATGTATGATAAGGTTTCTGACCTTTTTGTACATGTGGAACAATCCCAATAAATCCAGGCAGAGACTGTGCACACAGAGGTCAGCTGATCAGCGATGACAAAAGCATGTGAGGAGCCCCAGCTGACCTGTAACGAGGGTCACGGCAGCCCGGGCTGCCATGGAGCAGAGTGGTGGCACACTGGGCGTCCGGAAGACCTTCTTGGGGGGGGATGGGTGCCCAGCCGACCCTGGGGACTCCTCGTGGGGCGGGGCTCTCTGGAGGCGCTCGGCAGCCGCCTGTCCCGCCACACCCGGGGCCACCCTGCCATCTTGGGGGCCTGCGCCTACGGGGCCCTCTCTGGAGTGAGGAAGAGTACGAGGTGTTACTCACAAGCAAAGCTCTGCCTGGGTCGCCATAGACAGGAAGCATGTTCACAGATCTGAAGCTGCCAGCTACTTCCTCTGTGAAACTTCTCAAAGAGCCCTGCGGTTTGTGCATTGTGACATTGGACCATAGTAATTACTATTATTATTATTAAGTTTTTATATTTTTTCACTTTTCAATTAGCATGTATAGTTTCATTTACTTTAGTTACATTTCCATTTGGATTTAACAGTTTTTATTTTAAGGATACATTAGTTTTCATATTTATCTTTTTTAATTAATACTTATTTATCTACAAA
Organism: Isichthys henryi; assembly: GCA_026776945.1. NCBI lineage: Eukaryota > Metazoa > Chordata > Actinopteri > Osteoglossiformes > Mormyridae > Isichthys > Isichthys henryi. The sequence continues at coordinate 28,467,764 of JAODJX010000001.1, forward strand.
GTTGTAAAACGTTTGATCTTTGCGTCCGATATTTTGGGAAGTCTTACAGGAATATTGCAGGTTATATACTAATGTCCTCAAGATATGCAAAACATTAATGGTCATTGAAAAAAAACTATTATTTTAGTTAAACTACCACGTTTAAAATACAGCTATTTTATCATCCAATTTTATTTCAGTTTACAAAAGTATTTTATTTTAAATAGTTATAGTTTTCATTAACAATAACAACCCAGCAATGCACTGGAGAATATATCACGCAGGGGGTGTAAAGGGGCTGCACTGCTCACCGCAGTCTGTTGCCCTGGTCTGGCCAGTGGTGCGGGGGCTCAGCCAACCCCCAGGGCCGGTGTTCGGGAAGGAAGGGAAGCTGAGGAAGACCTGCCAGGGGTCAAAGGTCACAACATTAGCCCAGGATCCAGGCGAGAAGCTGCTGATGGTGATGCTGGTGATTAAAACCTGGCACCCACAGGAAGTGACATCATAGGCGCAGTGGGTACATAAACCCTGACCACAGGCTAAAAGGGCTGCATGCCTGAACACAGACGGGAGCTAAAGCACACCCACAGCTACAGCCGCACTCACTGCTTTACCCCGATGCTGTCACGCTCATCTCGGCCATGGCACAGCAGGGCTGCACGCACTACCAAACCCTGAATAGTCAACTACGTATTCAGAGACTTTCCCACATTTTTACGTGAGAGTAAGCTAAAGGAGGTGCCCAGAGACTCAGAGCCAGCCTGAACAGCCAATCATATTATAGGTGACAGACGCGGAGCGGCCAATCAGGGGAGACAGCAGATTTCCCATTGGGCCACTTAGCTGTTGTGGCACTCGGAAACAAAAACTTTAGAATGATAACCGCACGCACGCACAACTGATTTCCCCCTCCTGGGGACCAAAATGGTTCCTTAACCATCAGAACAACAGGTTTTATCACATTGGGGGGACTATGCTCTGCATAGAGAAACGTATAAATATGCAGCACAGTGTGCAGTTGAGGAGGAGCCACAACTGATCACTTACTATTGCTAATCACTGGAAATTTTTCAAATGATGGATGGTAAAGATACCAAGAGGGGCTGGAAAAAAAAAATCACTGCTTAAACAGTTCAATGTGATATTCGTTATTTATTTTCTTCTTGAAGTGTCAGTAATAAATTTATCGGTATAATAAAACTGGAACTGTGGCATCATTTATCAATAATTCCCTGCAAACGAAGACAAATCGGATGGTCTTTGGCATAAAACTCCCGGGCCGAAAATTAGTCCCACTCCATGCTTGATAGGAAACATCGATTCTCGGAGGCGGCTGGACTGAGCTGTACCGGGGATGGGGATGGGGGGTGGCCCATTCTCCACTAGGGGAACATCTTCCTCCTCTTCCCCAGAGCTGGAGCCCTCTTCCATGTCACCTGGAACTAGCTTTTGACCCCGTCCTGCCCATGAAACAGAAGTCCAATTAAATCAAATTGGAATTAATTGGAATTGATATTTCAAAATAGCTTTGTGTGTTCGATGTCTACCCATGCATGACTATATTTACTGCCATTGTCCTATATGTCGTACTACCCGCAGCAGTGCTGGTAAACAATATTTCACTGTTCTGCATTCAGTGACAATAAAGATGATCTTATCTCAAACCATGCCGGATCATTTAAGAGAAACAGAGCAAGCCGCTATCAGCTCCCAGATCTCTTCCACAGCATGAAATCATTTAAATAGCAATACTGCAAAAACACAAAGACGACACCGTAATGAACCTCTACACTAACATACTTCTCACAAGTTTCCTGATCATGTATGCAAAGTAAGACCTCAACGATAAGAGCCAGAACACACCAATAACACACCCCTTATCGTACAGGAAGTATATCAAACCTGAAGTTTACATTAATATCTGTTCCTGGTTGGCTCTTCTTAAACTCGATTTTAATGGAGGGGGCAACTCATTTTAGGCTGTTTCGTTAATAGACAATTTCTACAAGCTGGTAGACACCAGGGCGGATAACAGGGGTAGCTTTAGGGTCAGTTCTATGAAGCTGTCATATATAAAACACTATGCTGTCATAATGCATTATAATGACCAGCCATTATAATACATTATGAAGGTTACTTATAGTGAGAGCTTTATAGAGCATTCATAATGCATAATAAACATGGCTATAAAGTGTTATTTATGCCTTTTTATAAATAGCTATAGCTGTGTTTATAATACAATACTTTACGATTACATTATAGACGCTCCTCTACTTACGAACTTTCAACTTATGAACTTTCAGACATACAAACGAAGAGGACTGCAAGTCCAAATTGTGTTCATTGGGCTCCTGTTTCCTGTCCGCAACATCCTGCAGCAGCGTAGCATGCGTACTCCCAGCATCCTAGTTCTTTGTATTCGCGTATACCCTTAAAATGATGTTGAATAACGACTTACGGACATTTCAAGTTGTAAATGGCCTTTTGGAACGTTTCTCAGTCTTAAGTAGAGGAGCGTCTATATAATGTATTACGAATATCATCTATAATGCATTAAACGTGACTGCTTTAAGTAAAGTGTTACCGAAAATCTTTACTATGGGTCAATATAAATGCAAGAGCTAAGAGTCAAAATCAGTCCCACTGACCTGAATCTTAGCTTACTAACAAAATGTAAATAGATCTATCCTACTTAATCTGCCCTTAACCAGTTGTGTAATACCTCAACCAATCACGCACAGAGAAAAGCGCCTGCTGGATAAATGTAATGAAAAGTAGGACAGGAGCGAAGGCCCTCAAAATGTTACTATAAACTCTCAGACGCCCTCGCACAGCTACCACATTTACCTGTAGACAGACTACGCAAAATTAAACAGCTTTAAACAAAATAATTTGGGACCTCCTCTCTAAGGCCTTTACATCACAGTTTCTTAGCCCAGCCCTTGGGGACACCCAGACAGTCCACATTTTTGCTAGATCCCAGCTCCCAGCACACCTTAATTACTAGGAACATGCTAGCTTATAAATATATTGCTATAGTCCCAAGATCCAGGGCAATTTTTTTTTTTAATATTGATTAACAAAAAAAAAAAGAACTGGTCACCAAAAGATATTTGACTTCTACTGCAAGGAAATATTTTGGACTTTTCGGAGACATGGGATTTGTCGGCACTATTGATCGCAAAAACTTCCAGTATTGCGATGTGGATTCTTTTCCAATATCATAGAGTTTTATTTGGAGCTGACCCCTAATGCTGTAACATGGTAACAAGGCGCCAGTGTGATGTTTACCCCAGAAGTGAGGCTGGCCGCCCAGAGGAGGCGGCATCCCTGGGATTCCAGCGTACCCGACGGCCTCCTCCCACAGCTGCCGGGGCAGGGGGCGTGGAGGCGACAGTGACGGAGGTGGCGGCTGCTGCTGCTGCTCCTCCACCTCCTCCTCCTGGCCCCGTGTGCCCACTCCGGGCGTCTCTGGTGGCGTGGCCTGGATGCAGAGCGCCGCGTTGGGGGTGAGGCCCAGCTCACGCAGCGACAGGGAAAGCTCGGCCTCCCCAAAGCGTTTGCGGGGGAAGCTGTGCAGGAGGATGAAGGAGGCCAGCGATGGGTGACGCTCCGAGATGTGCTCCACGACGCAGCGGAGTGGGGCCTCAGCTGGGAAGCGCTCCCGCATGGACTCCCCAGATGGCAGCCGAATCTGGGGGGGGGGGTCAAGAGAGAGTGGAAGTGAGCAAGCGAGGCACACTCGAACCATCCAATTATCCACAATCTGACCCCAAACCCATTCAGAAAGCAGGCCGGACACCTGGCCTCACCATGAGGAGGCACTGATTGTCCACGCTGGTCTGCACCCTGCCCCCCAGCCTCTGGCCCTGGCCAGGGGTGGATGCAGGGGGGGACAAGGCTTGACCTCCTGGCTGGCTCTTCTCCTGTAGACTGCGGCGGTCTTCGGCGATGCGCCTCAGCGCCAGCTCTCGCTCCTGTTTACAGTGAGGGGAGATCCGGTGAGCGTTCCCATGAGAACGCCGCCTCCCCATCTGTAACCAGGGGTACCAGCAGACACCAGGGCCCGGCTCAGTCACCTGCTTCTTCTGCCTCCTCTCAGCTCGCGCCTCCTGGGCCACACGCTGCCTCTGTTGCTCCTGGAAACCACTGCGATCCTGCTTGATCCGGGACCCAAGGGGAGGCAGTTCTGTTGTGGGACCGGAGAGAGCCACGACCCCTGAGAATGCATTCAGATGCAGGGAGACAGCTGGTAAGAACAGCCTTCATCAGTGCAATTCACCTGTAGCTAATAGCTATTATTACGACAGACCAGACGTCCGGACGCGAGGTCCGTTCCCTTGGAAACCAAGGAAGCTGACACTGCCTTGTTCCCCAGCCAGTTTCCCAGCTTGATTTTGCCTGCTCTTGCTTTCACTCCACCCTCAGTCCTTGTTCCACCTCTAAATCCCACACACTTATAACATGGATCTATCTGCCAGGCAACTGTAGTGAGTATCACATGGAGTTAATCTCTTTGGAAAACATCGAGTCATTTTTCAAGAAATAGACAAGGTAATTTCCTTTTGGTATGCAGAATACCGACTGCTCTACTGGCACAGTGACCCCACACCCATTCGAAGGAGGGAGGACTCTCTAACCAGCTATTTATTTATTGAATAAATAAATAGGCAAAAGTACATCTAGATTAGAGGGGGGGAGCACAGTAATATAGAGAGAGATCGATAAATCTTTTAAACCTCAAGGAAAACTGGCAGGGCCCACAGCTTCTGAGACCTGAAGTCCAGCAGGACCAGTCCAGTGATTTAACTGGAACTAATTATATTCTGGTTTAACAGTCAGCCTTCTTTCTTTAAGGGTAGAGGGGACGCCAGGATGTCTACAGAAATCCTGATGTGAAATTTTAGACTTTTAAAGACCATTCCGTTTTAATGCTATTTCAAGCCGAATTTAAGACGAAACTGTAAGCATAAATATGCTTTACCAAAATCAATACCCATACATATACACTACAGTGACTGCACCCACTTTTCATTCAAGTTAGTATCAAAAGATCCAGCAATATGTGTGAATAATCAATCATGAAAAATCCTCCTACCAAGAAACTTCAATCGAACCAGAGGAACAGCAGACTTAGACAATTTAACATCCCAATTCTCCAACATTAGTAGCAATTAAAGTGGCAGATAACAGATTCTTGAATATTTGAATTTATCCTTTCCCATGGGTTGCTGCTTCAAAGACAATGCCGTAGAAAAACACCTAGCGAACCTGTGTTGATAGCTGCATATATGCTACTTTTGTCATCAATGTTTGAACTACCATTAAAAAAAAATATATTAAACATTAATTGTATCATACTAAGGGACGTACTATGAAGCAAGATTAACATGCACCTTTCAAAACCCATTGAATATCCCTTTACCCGTCACACACACATGCATGCATGCATGCACAGCATAGGCATGTGGCCGGGAAGATGGTGAAGGTGCTGATGTATTTTAGAAACGCAACATCCATGTTCATTTATAATTACACAGTTCAAAGTGGAAAAAGTACAATAAATAACTATAAAACTAAATGAGACAGACATGTCCTGTAAAGTGTGGTAAGCAATGGACTGTGGGGATGCGGCACAACCACTTGATTTTGAGATTCTGCTGCATCAGAAGCAGGTACAGTCTGCTAGACTGTGCAATAGCTTCTTCCACCAAGCAGGCTGGATCCTGATCACCACACTGAAGTCTCCATCACACCTTACTCTGCCCTACTTATGCCCCCTTATACAGACATATAATTAAATAACTACTTTTTAAGTTATATAATTAAAATTAAATAAACAATCCTACACGAAGGATTTGTTTTTCTTTGAATATATTTATTTGGACTTTCCTCATTTTTTCCCCCAGTGTGACATGAAGCTACTTCACCAAAAGGTGGATTTTTCTAACCTTTTTTACAAATCTTTGCAAGGGGTGCCAATGAAGGTGGAGGGCACTGTATTTCTATACATCTTTATTAAGAATTGCAGTGTCCATTCAGCATCAGCGACTAAGAGTGTGACAGCTACTTAATGTGAAATGCACATGCGAACATTCAAATATTAATTCAAATTTGCCCATAAAGGTAGTTATGACGACTTAATGCCATGCGGGCAGCCAGAACTATATTCATGACCAGCAAACAGACGAGGGGGGAAAAAAGAAGAAAACAAGCCTCTTCTGGCTTGACTTTTGCTCGTAATGTAATCTGGAAAACCAAGGGGTATGCAAGAGTTGCTATTAACTCAAAAGGCCGAACCAGGACCTGGTAACAGCAGCGATCGCCTCTCTGTCACACATAGCGAAAGGGCTTGAAATGTAAAAATAATCGGAGTGCATTTCTGCCTGTGGACTTCAAAGGCTTGTGATTAAAAACTGCCTTGCTTGTTGAAAGATATTATAGCAGACGACTTTCGACATTTCCAAACTTTAAATTAGTTGAACTCAAATTTAAGACTTAGTAATAGTTTTTAATACCATGGTTTACTTAAAATCTGCTTTGTGGTAAATAGAGGAAAGAAAAATAATTCTTATAGCCACCGATTGTTCTGAACTGAGATTATGGTTCCCTGAAGAATAAAAAAGAAAAAACCTTCCAGAAGTTAAGTAGAAAGACTCTTCCTGGAAACATTACTTGAGATTTCACAACCATTCCCGTTAAGCGTTTATACTAACAAGGATTTAATGACCGATTACTGTAAACTAGGGTGCAGGGGTCAGCTGTCACACCAGATTTATACTGGCAAGTACCTGGATCTGTGTCAAGCGCTTAACCCTGGAAAAGGAGCCAATCAGCTACCTTTATTCCCAGAATCCTCAGCAGCAGGTGGTGGTGAAGTCCCTGCACTGCCCAGAGTCTCTGAGGTTTTAGGGGGGTTGAAAGCAGAGAATGCGGATCCTGGGGGCTGGGAGGACTCTCTAACCAGCTTGTGCCTGGGACCCGCCCCTTGTAGAAGCCTACAAAAGAATGAGATGCCAAAAGCCACAATAAATAAATAGGCAAAAGTACATCTTACAGGGGGGGAGCATGTGGCTAAGCAGGTTAAGATGATGGGCCTGTGATCAGGAAGTCCCGAGTTCCAATCCCATGACGGGCAGAGTGATGTCACCATTTCTCATAAAAAATAAAAAAAAAACTCTACATTACTTGGGTTAAAAGTTTCTGCTAAGTAATAAAATGATGAAGACAAATTCTAAACCAGGTAATTCATTACAAAAAAAATATGTTATATATACGCGCGCGCGCACGCTGCGGGCTACAAACCTCGTTGGATGATCAGTTATTAACCTACAATAATGTTCCACACTATAATGATCACAATGAGGCTAAACACTTTGTCAGCCTCCCACAGACATAAGGTCAGCAGGACCGCAAAGTGTCCAAGATGCAAGATGATCCTCACCACTCTGCGGCCTCCGGCACTGAGAAGTGGCCCGCCTGCATGGCTGTCTGGATCTGGGTCTCGCTGAAGCCCATCTCACCCAGCGTGGTGAAGAACTCCCCGATGGTCTGGGGGGCAGACAATGTTCATGTCCACTGGGTGCGCACTGCTGCACCGCATAATCACAGAAAATTACTCACATAAAGATGAAAGCACTCTTAGAGGTTAACATTAAAGGTGTTCCACCCAATAAACTAATATGATTTCACAACATTAAGTCATTGCATTTTTAACAGAACCCAGACAGGAAGTGTTGAATAATCAGGCAGGATGAAAACAGGTCATTCTCATATTCGGCGTCAATTTCATGCAAACACAAAAGGCAGACTGGACAAAGGGCACAGAGGTGGTTGCTGGGTGGGGCGACAGGTTTTCAGGGTATGCCCGATGGACAATCAGTTTCCAGACCTCCTCAGGGTCAGTGGGAGACTGACAGACTCTATTTACTCATTGCATAAATACAGGCCATGGGGGTAAATTATAATGACCAGTGCTGCAGGATTATCAGACATTATAATGTTCAGCGAAATATACACCTCAATGGCAGACCAAGTCAGAGATGGTGTGGATCAAACTCCAGCTGTTTCTTACAGTTAAAATCTGGCTGTAGCAAAAACTAAACAACAAACTCCAAAAAATCCATCTTAATATAAGGTTAAAGCAGACAAGAGACAATTTAAAGTGTTTGGATGGACAAAGTAGTACAAGTCTGCTATAGATGTGTGCAGGTATGCTATATAAAGGAATCAAATGCTGCAAACATTGTCATCAGTAAATATACATACACACACACATATATACATACACACACACATACATATACACATATATATATATATACACACACACACACACATATATATACACACACACACACACACACATATATATACACACACACATATTTGTATATATATATAATACGCTTGAGCCGTTTTCC
>JAODJX010000001.1:28494908-28510958 GCA_026776945.1 Isichthys henryi
ACGAACAGGTATTGTATCCGCGCCTGCTTGCAATCTAAAACACTTCTTGGTTTTTTACGTTTCTGGGATTAAAGCACATGTATCCCACTGGTTGCAATCTGTTTTTTGGTTTAACCCCCCCCCCCCCCCCCCGGGGAATGTAGATCCCAGTGTGCTGTAACGATAATAATACAGTAACATTATGAGAACATTCAGAACAATAAAAGCATCCATTCAGCTGATTTGTTTGGATGTTTTTCATGCAAATCTGAGATGGAAACACCAGCATGTCAGGCCGTCTGAACTGCTTACTGTAGGTTCCCCTTGTTTTTGTAGTTAAATTTGCTGGCGTCTGGTGTTGCAGATGGGAGGAAGCAGTTTCCTGGTCATAACTCTTTTTAAACACTTTTTATTGTCTGACTATTTAAAGTATGGTAGTGAACTTGTTGCAGTCACACTTTGTAGTAAACAACAGAGAAAAATATTTTTCATGCCAACCAGTTGCGTATAACAAAGGGCAATGCATTATGATACTTGCAGACCTGTGGCACTCATTTTGAACACTGAAGCCCTTGCAGTCTCCTGCAGACTTCATGATGGCAATGACTCCATTGCAGCTCTGTGTCCTTTATATATATCACCCATTTAGCAGACTTCACTGGAACTCTGTATCCTTTATATGTCACTCAGTCCCATGTATACAGATACTGTGTAACAGAGTCCATTGCAGCTCTGTGTCCTTTATTTCACTGAGTCCTGTTGTAATAGAGTCCATTGCAGTGCATGTTTTTTATATCGCTGAGTTCATGGTAAGACTGAGTTCCTTCTATCAGTGGTCTCATGTAACACCAAATCACTTGTTCCCTGTTGCTGTCCATGTGCTATGTCATGCTGTACCCTCAAACCTCAGTAAAACCTCACATACTTAGTCAGCCCAGTGTCTATTTTCATTGCTTTGGTTCTTGTTCCAGTGCCCTGTCACAGCCAACTTCCATGGAAGTGGACATTAATGAGCCAGTGGTGAATGTGATCCATTTTTTCAAGGAATGTTCTCACTGGTCTTCTGGGTCATAGGCTGGACAGTGGTGCTACTGTAGACCGTGAACAGAAGACATTCTGTGTCCTGGACCCTGCTTGGTTTTTGAAAATTGTAATACTTTTTTCAACTCTGAAGGAAAAACATTTGGCCTTAAAAAATACTGTTGGAAGTGCAATTTGCGGGGATCTGCACATCATATCCTGTCACTGCTTTCCACTGTTGGAAAAAAAAGCTAGTCCAATGACAACTAAATCTTGGGAAGGAGGATTAAACAGATGGAAATGTTCCAAGAGTAGACTGAACTGAATGCTGGTAAAGTAGGTGGATTCAATACGACATGATGTCCATTAACAGAATACTCAAGTCATGGAATTGGTCATCCAAACTGCTCTGTGAACTTGCATCATAAAATGTGGGGTGGTGTGTGTGGCTTGGTGGGTTAGGACTCTGTACTTTTGAGCACACGGTTGCTGGTTTGAATCCCTGGGTGCTACACTGATGCCACCCTTGAGCAAGGTTCTTAACTCCCAGTTGCCCTCGGGGCACTGTATGGTGGCTGACCCTGCACTGTGACCCCCAAACCTGCCCTCACCTGTGTGTGTGTGTGTGTTTCAAAGGACAACGAGATGGGATACATGAAATGAAACATTCCAGTGTACCTGTAGTCATACTTGTGCAAATTGCAAATGAAGTTTCTGTTCTTTTATTCTTAAAAAGAGGAAGAGGAAGTGTGTGCCCCCACAGTGGGAGGCTGTGCGTTAGCTGCTCACACTGAACACTTCCACTCAGCCTCCAGTGTGGCTCTACATTTCATCATCCGCACGCAGTGCCTGAGAGTCCCGCAGCGGCTCAGCGCTCCGCCTTAGCTAGCCGCAGCACTTGAAGTGCCTCCCCACAACTTGTCAAATGCGTCCAGACTGCTGCAGGCCAGGCCTGGGAGAATTATAATCCTAATAAGTGCTGAGAGTCCCACATGATCCATAGCATGAAAAGAAAGAATTCAGAAGAAAGCAAGCCTCAGGAAAACCCAGCTGGGACACCTACGCACATGCCAGTGTAACATTAGAAACATTCTTTTTATTTATTTTGATGTGAAGGCTGTAAATACTTGAGATCCAACAAAACATACGAGATGAGAGGTAGGACAGATAGTTGTTGTGGTGGATGCTTTTAAGTTTGGGGAAAATTCCACTGTCAGAGATGGTTTTATGTAAAATGGAAAATATTACAATGTTAAAATGCTCAGTGGTGCAATGGTTTCCTTTGACTGTCTGTCTGAGAGGTGATACATACATATGATTGCCCTGAGCGAACAGATAATTGGGGAGTTTGAAAATACATCAGCTCACTTCAGTTCCATCTTTTTACTAAGAACCTCCAAATATTGTGACACCCCAGCCCCTTTGTGTGCCCCTTTCAGGGCGCATGGCTACATACTCCTGTTCAGATGGTACTTAGTGTATGTGGGACCTCCTTCAGGACAGCTGGGAAAGTGTCCCAGGAGCGAGCAGGGTCAGCCACTGGGGTTAAGGGCCGTGCTCAAGGGCCCAATGGTGGGACCCCTCTACCGACCCTGGGAGTTCCAAACTACAGGGCTGCCCCAACCACCCCACCCCCCCAAAAAATATATATATATATTTATTTTAGTTTTTTTTTTTTGGTCAGTGCATAATTCTACATTTATTTTATAATTTTGTGATTTTAGTAAGTTTATGATTATTCTAAAATGTGGGTTTCTGTGAGTAGGTGTGTCCAAACTTTTGACGGATGCTGCGTATATAGATGAAAGGTTAACTAAAGTGAAGCAGTATAATCACATATTCCATTTAGCACTCCGACTGTATAATTGCTACTGCATTACAAACGATAATACAAGCCACAGTGTAACATGGTGAAAAGTATTTGTTGTTTTCCTGACGAACAATTCCAGCTGTGTTTCTCCATGAACCCAAAAAAGCCCGTTTCCTTAAGGCTTTTCTTGTGGAAGTGTGATTCTACGTCGAAATGGAGAGAAGTTCTCCTTTCTGTGTCCGTTGAATTTCACAGGCTTTCCGTGAAGTCCGCTTCAAGTCAAGCCCCCCCCCCCAGCCTCCCCAAGATAAAATTACCAGGGTGAACCTACAGAAAATAGTGCATCACTCAATGTCACACATAGCCCATGTCCAATTTTACCCAGTTACTCAGCCTAGAGTGCTTCTGGAAAAAGGAAGTTGTCTTCATGGGTAAAATGAGGCGCATCTAGCACCATGTAAGTCAGGACAGTAATAGTACGAAAAAACCAGGTCAAATCAAGACAAGTCAAGTAGGCTTTATTGTCATACCATCCATATACAGGTGCACAGAGACAATGAATATCATTCCCTCAGGACTACAGTGCAACATAGACACAGCGGTGGCAGTCGGTGGGTTTTCACGATACAAGACCAAAAACAAAGGACGATACTTTGTGTATGTGAACAAAAAATACCACAGCGAAAAGAGAGAGAATTAATATAGTGGATTGTATTAATGGTCAATGCCAGTATCATCTCATGCCTTTACTGCCAGGGGTTCCCGGCAAATCTGTTTTGATTCACATCTGTCTTCAGCTCAGGCAAATTGTGTTTGGTTTTAGCCAAACGAGAAGACTTCTGGCTATCCTTCAACACCAATGGAAGTCTCGTTTTGGATGTAGACATCATGCGTTACTCTTTGCTCAACAAGATGTGTATGATGCTCGTCATTTAATGAAATCCCTGCCCTGAAGTGACACAGTGTTAGCTAATGCAACATATACTGTAGGTTACACACCACAGGAAGGGCAAGAAGTGATCTGGACCCGACGGAATCAGCCCAAGAATGTGGGGCCTATAGAACAATAGCGTACTGGGTCCCGCTGAGATGTTTTTAGTCTGGAATTCTTAATGTTTCCAGTGTTTCTCAAACATTTCTGGATTAACATTCCATGTTATTCATTTTTCAATTGCCTCCTCCCCCTCCGCCAAGGTCCAATGAACTGTTCTGAGCTGTGGGGACCCGGATATTCTCCGAAAGGTAACAGTGTAGCCATTCACCTGCCCTGCTGTCATTAGCTGCCCTTTCATACAGGGACTTAAGTAAAGCAGACAGGTCCATCTCATCTCTAGATGGGGTACAGAAGACAGACAATCGATCACGCAGGTTTGTAGGTTATCCTCACACATGCGGTAACAGTTAGGTATAATTATTATAATTATTGTATTAAGTGTTCGCTGCAGAGGACAGGCAGACTGGTGATATATTTTAACACATGGTTCTGTGTTGTGTATTGAAATCCCCATATTGAAATCCCAGATAGGTTGCAGATACAGTGAAGTGAAGAGGCATGTGTGTACACAATATGTGCGTATATGTGAAGGTGGAGTGATTCATGTCTTTGTCCTCCTTTGTTCCAGCCCGAATATTTTGACACAATGAACTCTGACCCTCTCACAAGGCCATGTCTAATACATGGTTCCAAGAAACTTTGATCCTAAATTAATCACCCAAGCCTCACTTTCAGCAACCTACTCAAGTCAAGGCCTTGATAAGTCTTCCTTGTTTTTAATGACCTTTAAATTGTTCTTTATATTCAGTTGAGGCATTTCCAAGTTACATATTGCTAACTGCTATATAAATGTATAAGTGTAATTTTGAGTCTAGAGATGAGAAATATATTACCTGGAACCCCTGAAACGGTTATGTTATACCAGAGTAAAAGCAGAATTCTGTAACCTTCAGAAGCCAAATGGAATTGTACATAAATTAGTTTAAAATAGCTCAAAGATTAAATTACCTATTTGATGTAAGTAAATACAAGACCAAAGTATAAAATTACAGTGCAGGTTTTCCAGAGAAACTTTGATACTTTGACGATGTGGCTGCACGCGACTCCTGTAGCTGAAGTGTCCCACACAGAGCTCTGCTCAGTTCGTTTCTGCTAGCTACTGCATCACCCATCGCTAGTTATGCTTCTGCAGGCTCTGGTGAGAGAAGAAAGCCCCGCCCTTTGATGCCGATTGCCAATTTTAGGTCTTTTGGCTTTGAAAACTGTGACAATTAGTCAGGCTCACAGCTCATAGTCACTGACAAGGAGACAGAAGCCCCCCCCCCCCCACACACACACACACACGCACACACACACACACACTCTTAGAGGCAGATACATTTCCACCCAATACACCATTTCCATGTATTGTACTGTGCAAAAATCTTGGGCAGCCATAAACAATGTGTACAGCTACTTATTTGGGTTGTATTTACTCAGAAAAAAACAGAATTTCTTATGCGCTCTCAAAAATTTGATTGATAGTTTGTTGGATGGCTAGAGGGTCATGGGGGAACATGGGGGCACCTCAGCCATTCTGTGTATTTGTTATGTTTCACCACCAGCTCTCCTAATTAATTAGCTCAATTACTTAAATAACTATTGATGTATTGATCTATTAAATAAATATTGATGTATTGATTAGCCAAACAAGGTGTGCTGTTGGTCGGGTAAAGAAATACATGGTCGTATAGAATCGTTGCTGAAAACAGTGGGGTGACTTTAGGAGAAGTTTTGAAATGGCTAAGATGACACCCTTTGACAGACATCATTTTCTTTGGCTAAGATTTTGCACAGTACTGTATGTATTAATAGAAGTAAAAGGTTTGATTTTTAATTGTGAAGTGGCATTAAAGATTTTTCTCTTTACATGCTCTGACAAGATGTTCCTGATTGTTCTAGATCTAAGCTCAGATGTGACTGTGCTTTTGCAGTAGCTGCCCCTAAGCTTTGGAGTAGTCTACCCATTCATATTTGGTCTGTACCAACTTTGCTCATGATTTAATCCAGGCTGAAAAGCCAGTTTTATTCCTTAGCTATATAAAATTACATGAGAGTGTTTGTAGTTTGTTTTATTCTCTTTATCTAAGTATCGTACAGCATTTTGGTCAATTGCTATTGTTTTATATGTGCTCTGAAAATAAAACTTGACTTGAATTGATTTGACATCCAACAATAAATTTAACTCAAACTGGTTTACCTTATAAAAATGGATGCGTACAGAAAATTGTGTTTTTGTAACTATTTAGAGATCTGAAAGCATTCTTGTTACTTTTTATGGTATTATTGTATATCTGTATATATTCTAATGCTACATAGTGTTCTTTTGTGAGTAAGTGTACATTTATTGCCCAGGTAAATAACTTGAGGCCGGGCGCAGAGGAGTAGTATTTACAGTGCAGGTAGGGCAGTGAGCATGGGGGGGGGAGATAGGTACGTGATGATGTCCTCGGCACTCAGCGACCTGTAGCATCTGTGGAGATTCCATGCGGGGCTTTAAGGGTCAGAACAGGTGGGATGGGGACTGGTCAGGTCCAGCGCTGTCATTCTCTGGCTGGTCTCTGGAAAATTACCTGCGGAGTTGATTAGAACAATGTCCCTGCTCTCCTCCCCACATGGGTGTGGGAGTGCCTTTAAATCCTCGGGGGAGGGGGGGGGGTGTCTTTTGTCTTCAGCTGGCTTGTAGCTGGGAGTTGTTGATGTGCTGATGTGATCCCGTCCTGCCAGGGGCACATCCTCCCTGTGCCCTGCTCTACAGGCATGGCGGGGGAACCATAAGGATTTAAGCATAAACACACAATGTAACACACTGATAGGATAAGATGGCCGCTGACCTGGTTTCTTAGAAATTGCTGTGAAAATGACCTTGCTTGTCTTGCTTTGGGCGTTTTTATATGTGTGGGTGTGTGGCATTATTGTGTTGTTATTGTCAATAAATGTTTTTTATTGGAATTTTTTTAAACATTAATTCTTCTCATCCTGAGATTTAGGGTGTTGCTCCAAGTTTCTGCTCATTATGATTCAGTTTCTTGCATCATATATTTGACCATAAAATAACCGTATATCTATAAAAAATGAAGTTTTTTTTCTCTCATAAGAAGTTTGAATGTCTTTTTTGCATTTCTAGCTGACAGTGCAATAGGTTGCGGAATGTTCTACCTGAAAAGGTGTCTGTAATTGGTGGTTATGGCCTGGTATAGTACTCCACTGTGTGTGAAAGATTTCACTGATTCAGTGTCTCACTGTTGAGTCATGCATCAAGTCACATGGCAGCCTGTCAGACGGATAGGAGGAGGAAGCCCTGTAATTCAGTAAAGGAAGTCTTGAATTTTCACTTGGCGCTCCAAGTGTGCACAAGTACGGGGTGTTACCCAACAGGTTCTGAGTCTTCATAACCATCACAGAGAGCCGCACGCTTTCTGAATTTCTGTGGTTTCTCTCTCTCTCTCTCTCTCTCTCTCTCTCTCTCTCTCTCTCTCTCTCCCAGCTGCTGTGTCTCTCCTGCTGTCTCTCTCTCACTCTCTCTGTATCTCTCTTTTTCTTGCGCTCTGCCTCTCCACGTTTCCACGGCTCCCGTCACAGTGGAATTTCGCCTAGCACTATGATGTCAGCCTTAGACCTTCTGCTGTAAGCACTGAAAGGTAAAGCCCTTCCTGGTATCCATCTCCGCATCGGTATGGAAATGCTCATGTAGCTCGTTTGCTTGTTTTTTACCGTGGACTTCTGTTTCTGTTCGCTTTGTGGAATTTTTCCCCCTCCTTTTCACAGGTGATACATCAGCAGATATTCTATGTTTTTTCACATGTGATCTGTAAGGCTTTTTGGCATTTTTTTTTGTTTGTTTGCTTTTTACAAAACCTGTTCTGAAGTATTATTTTGGCAGGAAAGGGGAAGGGTCCAGCTTCTTTAGGGTTAAGGGCAGCCGCTGAATCATACTGCCAGTGTAGCAGTTTCTGGATGGTTTCCTTAGAGGAGCAAAAAAGAAAACTCTTGCAGTTTGCAGTACGTTTGCTTTGCGGCGCCCGGGCATGAGCGCACACTCGCTTAGACACACATGCATGCGCGCGCACACAGACCCTGAAACATGCGGCTGGAGCAGGAATTCTCATTCAGCTAAGCGAGACCTTAACGGGATTAGATCCTGCCTCCCTGTCGGAGACTGTAAAAGCGGCGCCTGGCAGCGGAGGCGCATTCCCACACCCCTCCTGGCTCTTTCTTGATAGTTATCCACTTCCTCAGGCAGCAATATTACTTGTAGTTTGCACTGGTAAGAATGAACTGTACAGTGTTGCTGGTTATGGAATCTGATAAAGGCTTTAGAGTATAACACTGTAGCCCTTAAGAACGAAACCACTGAAAATCTCACCATTAATCTGAGTGTCAGTGTTAATCCTCTTATCAGTCTTCTTTCCAAGTAAGATATATTTTTATTGCTCTTTCCTTGCACTTAATTTCCTGTTTTCATTCATGTTTTATTGAGGAGCCAATGTGCTTATATATGTCTCAGTTAAATTCTGTGATGTGTTTCAGAATATGAGGTGGATACAGCTATACAGTTATGGGTGATTATCAAAAGAAAAACAAGCTGGGGATGCCTGAGATAGACTGCGTTCTCAGATTTTAATCATGTATGAAAAAAGCTGTTATTCTTGGCATTCTTTATTTGGTTTAATCAAAGTGAACAACATAATGTTCCAATAATACAAGACTAAATTCCTTAAATTACTTAAGTACGTGTGTTTGCTGATAATAAAAATGGTCGTCAGTGAATGCCCTCTGTGTGACACAAAATGACCAGCGTATATTAATTATGAATTAAAAGATGACATACACACACATAGACACGCAGTTGCTTGAGGTATGGTTTCCTGGGACACGACAGGACCAAAGGCAAAGCCAGTCACTCCATGGAGGGTCACCTACAGACACGTGCAGCAGAGTAGTGGAGTTGGAGCGCTGTTGTGCTTAGCGGAGTTTGAAGGTGGGGAGAAGATGAAGGACCTGTCAGAGAAACTGCGCTTTTCAGATGCATCAGGACGATATTACGCGTCACGTATCAACGCGACTGCTACTCTTTTGCCGTGCTGCTGTTGTGCGATGATGAGGGATGCTGGGTTGAGGGATGAAATACAAAGTTTTTAAAAATGACTTGGGAAAAAATCCTAACTTGTAATTTGTCCAAGGCAAATGTAGGACTGCAGATTTGCCCTCTGTGATGGACTGGCATCCCTATAAACGTCACCAGTAGGTTATCCTGGGGAAAAATTTTGATAGCATACAGTTTGGATTTAAAACATCAGAACCCCAAGTATCTTGTGGAAGGGAGACTTTGATATCAGTGATTATGTAACCGTTACTTTATAAATGAAACTCTGAGCCTGCAGGGGGCATCTGTTTTTATTGGGCCTGGGCTGATACTCTGTACATTTCAACTTCAACCCATGCAGTTACATTGCAAATGCATTGCTAATCTCACACTGGTGACATTAAAGGAAACACAACATATTTCCAGTCCATGTGATACGTTTGCATAAATAGTTTCTTTTAGTTTACTACACAGTTATGCTATGAAAATGAATTATGATACTAAACCTTGTTAAAATGCCTGCTCTTTAATTTAATTGCAGGTTATTTAAATTGCTATTAATGGGATTACTGAGTATTTTGGGGCAAATAACTAAGTCAGCTGGGCTAGTTTTGTTTGCCCTTTGTTACCTGTTATTACCCATAAGTCTGTTAATCTATTTTTAATAACATTAAATGTCACTAGCAGAACGTGATGTGTTTACAGAATTGGTACTGCTTGTCGCTCATTTAGTCACATGTGTTTTTTTCTTCTTCTTCGAATAAAGGCTATGCCATGCCAGGTGCCCACCACACTCGCCACCAGCTCTCTGGCGTACCAGCCAGGGAGAGCTAGGGAGCAGAATGCCCCTGCCATCCTCACTGAATCCTCCTGTTCTGTGTTGCCTTCAGGGCCACGTTTGGGCACGTTCACAGATGTATTGCTCAGCCCTAGAGCTTCCCTGACTTGTCACCCTGAGTGCTGTAGAAAACACTCTTAAAGTTGTTACTCTTAAAGACTGTGTCTTTGTAGGACACTGTTAGTTTCTTCAGTGGGTAAGAAACAAAAATAATTTGTTGTTAAGTTAGTGGTCATCTATGCTGCTGGCTACCTCCTTTGTCTTTTGTGTGGTCTTTATGGTCTATACTCTCATTCTAAGATTTTTGTATGGTAGGGCTGTAATTCATACAGTGGGGCCAGCCTTGTCATTAGCCAATGATATGTTCTGAACCCCAGTGGCTAATCAGCTTTTAACTGGGGCCAGTACTCCTGTGGCCCCGCCCCTGTATACAACTATGCTTAGAAAGAGGGCCGCTCTCTTCATTTATGACATTTCAGCATGAGTCCTAGTATCACCACCATCATCTAAATTCTTAAAACTCTCTACCAAACATCACTGCTAAGACAGTGATACTGAGAGCTATCAGTCACTGTCTGCTTTGACATGTTTCCTATCGTTTGCATTTTGCGTCTGAGTTTCTGATTGGCCAAATCGACCAGTAACTGACAGCTGCCCCCTGTGGGTGTCGAAGGCTCAGTACTCAGCTGTCTTCATTCACTTAAATTACATGGTAGTATATGACTTGTGCCCAGTTTGAATGGAAGATGCAGTTATATCGTAATAAGAAAACATTAAAGCTCTATAGAGAGTTTGACTTACATATGACTGTATAGCAACTTTCCATCTTCCTTCCACACCCAAACAGCAGAGGGTGAAAGAGGTTCATTTGAACGGCATGGAGTCACTGTTTGCCTACAAATGTTCTTTTCAGTCTGATAAGAAAACAGGAATGTCTTTGGCTTGAAAGAGCTTGATTTTGCCAGCTAGTGGAAGCAGTCGGGGATGTTCAGCACATCGCGAGGTGACTGAGTTTTAAAAAACGGAATTTAAGTTTGGAGGAAAATCATTCAGTAATTTGCCAGTTCGCTCGGGCAGCAAAAATATTGCTGCGACACAAACTAAGGCCTGTTTCATCTGCTGGCTTCACGGTGCGTCTCTGAGGCACAGGCCAGGAAAAATATTGGAATTCTACTTATAACTTGACAGCAGAAGCAGTTTATGTCTGTTTAATCTTCCAGTGCTTAATGTGAGTACAATATTTATTAGGCAACTTAAACTCACAATAATAACACCTCTGGTATGTCATACTTTGGATATATCACAAACAGTGAACTTGTACATTTGCACTCGTGATAAAGGAGTTATAAAGGAGTTTTCAAATCACGTCTCTCTTCGTGCACAGAAGGATCAGCATTCTCTGGTGAAAGTGTAGCATATGCACTCAGTGACAAAAAAAGTTAAGCACCCAGACAGAGTGGTGGAAATGAAGTGAATCGTGGTGAAAGGTCATGTGACTGTATCGCAATGATTATAATATCAGATCAAATGGGCAACGGAGTTGGCAGTATGGGTACACTGCTGGTCCCATGTCAGTAGGGTGTGGCACCTCCCCCTGGTACGGAAGGGAGTCATACAGCCGTTGCATCCTCTCCTGCAGCAAGTTGGCCCACAGCTGTTGTAACTGGCCCTTGAGATCCTGCAGATTGGCACTGGGTCTGAATTGACGTCCAAGCTGATTCCACACATGTTTGATTTGGGAAAGATTGGGGGACCTGGCTGGCCACAGGAGGACCTCAACATAAGGCAGGCAGTCCATAGACACATGTGCCGTGTGGGGACGGGCGTTGTCTTGTTGAATGACTGTACCAGGGTGCTGTCTCAATCTGTCATTGTCCCGGCAGACCTTCAGTGACTGGTATAGCATAAGGTGCATATAAGGACAGAAGTTTACAATGTTTGCCTCCCACCTGTCAGAGTGCCAGTTTCTTATCTCACGGAATGTGCCCAATCCACGTTGCCAACAGTTCAGGCCCACTTTGGGAGGTGTCCATGATCAGTACAATCAACTGAACACATATTTTTCAGTGTTAGTGTTCCATCGCCTATGCATATCTGTGATTTTGACAGGACAGTTACAAGCAAATCATTCGGGCCTTTAACTGCTCCATATTATCATTTTATCTAAAGTGACATACAATTAAAAAAGCTGCTGGTCAATTGGGGGTTAAGAGTCTTGCTCAAGGGCCCGATGGTCACATCACTCTTCTGATTCTGGGATTTTGAACCAGTGACCTTGCAATCACAGGTACAGTGTCCTAACAGTGTCTTCTATAAGTACCTCTCCAAAAATGTTCTTACAGAGTCTAACATTTCTGCACAGTTATGCAAGGGCCATGCTTGGTGGCAAGTCTGAACTTCCTCAAGAATGAGGATGTATGTCGCTCCGGCTGGGGCGGGGAGGGGAGGGAGCACAACAGCAGCTCATATCTCTGCTTCTGACCTTCTGCCATGTACTCGCTTTTAAATGTATAACATCATCATAAATTCCACAGCCACCTCAGTTTGTAAGAACACTTCGGCTCTGTTGTGACTGAAAGGTCGGTCACTGGATACTTTACCATTCGTTGCCGTAAACTGCACACTGGCCGCAAGTATCACGTGTACCTCCATTCTCCCCTTTCTGGATGACATACACATTGCACCCGACCCCAGCTACTCATAGCTACTCATCGTTATTATGCAACTTCCCTCCATGGCAGTTCTGTCATCACACCCCGAGTCCCTAGATACTGAAATATTTTGGTTGGACCCAGGATCCAAAAATAACAACAGAATGCAAATCTGATCTCCCAAAAGCTTGCTAAGGACTTACGTTCATTGCATCCAGCCACGTTTACAGCTGGCTTTTTTGTAACAGTTTTGAAACAGTGTGCTGCCACATTACAGCTGAAGAAATTTAGCCCTGTGTTCTGCACCAGGGCTAAATTTAGATGCATCAAAAGCATTTTTTAGGTGTATCAAAATGCTTATGTCGTGATTAGATGCTGGGCCAGCAAAGGAGCTGGATAGCTCAGTTGGCTGGAGGTTGCTGTTGTCATGCTGGCTGACCCTGGATTCTAGTCTCAGCTAGTTCTGTACTTTGGAGCATAGGACTTGGGTAGGTTGCCAGTTCAAATCCCATGATCAGCAGTGTCATTCTACCTTTGGGCCCCTGAAAGAGGCCCCTAACCCCCAGTGGCTCCAGGGACCCCACCTCCTCTATTGTACATCACTTTGGATAAAAGCAACTGCTAAATAAATTAAAATAATTTTTCAGAGGGGTCAGTACCACTGTTTGAATTAACTATATTTGTCATTAAAAAGATTTTTTTTAACCAATTATTGTTAAAAAAAATTACAACATGTTATCTCTTTTCTCAACCCATGCACATCCTGCACACTGTGTCTAAAAATGTTGGCATGATGCTATCTTGATGTACGAGCCATAAAGAGTTTGTGGTGGTGACCCCGACTTAAAGGACACCTTGGGATGCCAAAGTGGGTTAGCTTAGGCTGGAACTCCATCAGCAGCCTGGAACTCCATCACCACTTACTAAGCTGTGCTGGAAACAAGCTGCAGGTTTCCATGCAGCAGTGCTGTCCAGATGCAACTTTTCACAGACTTTTGAACATGAATTTACTGGTCGTGTGTTCACTATGACGTTATTAGTCAGTCTAACAAACATTCCGGTAATATACACAATACAGTAATAGTGTATTTGCGCTGCTCTTTCTGCAGTCAGATATGACTTTTCTCCTTGAAATGCACAGCAAACTCATTCTCATGTTTCCTGGATCCGTGCCTGTCCCTCGTGTGTTTTTATCAAAGTGCCTTCAATACACTGGGTGTTACTATCAAGTAAATGATAATTAGTGACCTTCCAGGCAAAATCCTTCCTAATGTGAGATGGTATGGGCTGAGTGAGGCATGAGCCAAGAGAATGGCCTTTGTTATGAGGGAGGTTTTTTCTGCAGGGACTAGCTGTGGAATAGAGAATATGTTGCAACCCTTTACTTAAAGGAGTCATGTATCATGCACAAATGTATAAATACCTTCATAATGTAGCACAATGCATCCTTAATCCTTATACTGACCATTATGATGATTTATGAAGGTTATCTATTGTGTATTATAGATTCCTTCATGGCTATGATGTGTTATGCCTTTTTATAAATAGTTATAATCCTGTTTATAATACTTTATGCATGCATTATAATGCATTATGAAGTAAACTTACCGAAAAGGTGATAGAATCTACATGGTACCGTAAGAGAGTGTGGGGAAAAGGTTACAAATATGTTTGAGGACTACTATTCAAAGACAGGGGATCTTTTTAAAGTCCATGAAATATAACTGGTTGAATATACTTTATTAATGTATATTCATGCATTATGAAGGTATCTATAATGCATTATATAAATAACACATTACTTAATGGTTTATAGAACTAAAATGAGAATATGCATTGTCGAATTAAATTATTACAACAATGAAAGTAGAATAAAATCATAAAGAACTGGAGAATAAGCAAATTATATAAAGCCTCAGTACATATTTTACATTGAATGCTGTGAAATCCCACAAACTTATCTTCAGCCGTAAGCAAACATTAGATGAAACATAGCCTAAGTGAACCAGCTCAAAATGTTTACAATTATGCAATGTTGACGCCACCGGTCACAGCGATGTTGAAAACACTGTCACACTCCTCCCTACGGGGCTGATGGCACTGTGTTGACGAGCATGAGTGAGGTGCATCTCAGGCGTTTCCACACTTGGAGTTCAGGTCACAACTTGTCGCGTGACTCAGCTGTGTGGCATGAAGGGGGTGGCCTGACGTTTGCCTGTAGAGTTCTGTCAGGCACAGCAAAAGTCCTTTGTCATGGATGCACAGAGGACGGGACACCTTGGATGGGATGCTGGTCCAGTCAAAAGCACGTGAAAAAACTTTATTGGTAATTATTGCATGTTATTGACCTCAGGAGAAAAGTCATAGAGAACTGCAGGGATTTGAACCCAGAAGCCTGAAATTTAAGGCTACTGATTGGGTCCTGCAGTGAAAGTGTAGATGTGCTAATGCAGCAATCACCAGCACACCTGTCCATTGATATTACTGTGCAGTGAGGACACTGGTTTTCCCCAACAAAGCCTACATTAGCCATCAAATATGTCTACAGAACATGCTTTCAAAAAAGTAATTTATGCATTTCTAGTCAGCATGTCTTTCTGATATATAATTTTTTGCTGGAGTCAAAAGTACTAAATTTAGCTAAATCAGTACGAGCCTCTTAGGGAACCCTGCTCTAGATGATGATGTTCTCAACTTTTGGACTGTTTTTGTGATTTTTAATATTTTGTCAAAGAACCATTCCCAGGAAGAATCTGCCCCAAACTTTCTCTTTGGATAATAAGGATCTGACTGTGTTTCACTGAAATGTAAACTTTCCAGGCTGATAGGCATCAACAAGTTTTCTTTCCCAGAGGTCTTCAGGAATTTCTACTGAGAGTTGGTACCACACGGTCAGCCCAAATCAGGCCCGATGTTTGCAGAAGTCATTCAAACAACCGTCCCTAAATAACCTTCATTTCAGCTGGGGAGATATTAATGTTTACATCTGATTGGTAGAATTTTAATTAGCTTGTGCAGAAAATAAAAACAAAGCAACATTCCATGTTGTTCTCTCCCATATTTGTGAAAATGGGCAATAGGTGCTGAAGGCCGTATAGATACTGTCCTATTAAAATATCATTATAGCTCCCAGCTAGTTTAAGTATCTCTGCTTTATATACTAAGGCCTGTGATTTATCCTGGTATGTTTCTTTTGATCTTTGTTACCATCTTCAGGTTATGCTGCCCAAAAGCTCTCCGCTGAGTCCAAGCGAGAAAGAAAAGGGTTAAACTCAGAGCGGCCAGACCCCATCTGTCGCGCCTCGCTGCCCCGCAAAGACACAGAAGAGCCATGAGCGAGTCCCCGGTTTCCAGCTTCGTGGTAGAAGCCATGGCAGCCGTCGCCCACTCTGTAAGTACCGCTGCTACCAATGCAGGACCTCCTCTGGGGTCACCTGATGAGTGCTAACCAATGAGTGGCCGGGCAAAACTTTCATCATTCTTTGCCTGTCTGAGCATTCTGACACCCCTCCTCTCCTGCAAGACTCCTGCAAATTGCCATCATTGGCATGAAGTTTTAATGCCGTTTTTAATGCGGGGGGGGGCGCGCCCCCGCGCGCGGCCCCCCCCCGGGGGGGCGGGGGGTGGGCAGAG
>JAODJX010000001.1:28511058-28524294 GCA_026776945.1 Isichthys henryi
CCGTTTTTAATGCACCCCCCCCCCCCCCCCCCTTATCCCAATCAGCAAATTTTATCAGTGGCAATCCCCTCACCCTCTCCCAGGAGATAAACTTTTACCTCCCTGAAATCAATATGCCTAAGGTGGAATCTCCGTACGACATAACCCACAGTTACACTACCTGTAAGGCCGACTTTGCTCCGTAATCTGATGCTGTCTGTCTGCTTGTATGGAGAGGCCCTAGAACATTAACAAATCATTACATGCATTAGTACCAACCTACAAAATAATGACAGGAACATAGCAGATTCCTGAGGAATTACTTATAGTAAATTGATTTAATGTGTAATAAAGTGATATTGGCCTCTGAGCATTTGGGTACCTATGGAAAAGCTTTAAATCACTCTTGTCCCTCCTTACAGTAATTCATGCCTGCAGTGGCAGCTGGCTGACATTTGAAATATGACAGCACCTGTCAGCTCAGACAGACCCTTAGGCAGCACTTTGCTTTGTGTTACATCATAAATAATTTAGTAAATCCCATTCTTTACTATTCAAACCGATCATTTACTAAAATTTTCATTTAAACATTTAAAATACAAATATCTCCTGAAATGTTTTTTGCTCTGCAGTAGACTGAGAAAATGTATTAATGGTAAATATTTTGATAGCACTTCCTTGAAGCTGTCATCTACAATGCATTATAGATACCTTCGTAATGTATTATAATGGTCAGTATAAGACTTAATAAAGCATTACAGCATCTTCTATTGGCAGTCATAAGGCATTATAGTGTTGATTATAAGATTTCATAAACTCCAATGAAGCTTGTATCTATAATGCACTATAGGTAACCTTAATAATGCTATATAATGGTCAGTATAAGCCTCAAGGATGCTTTGTACTGCATTAATAAGGTATTTATAGTGCAGTATAGATGTCAGCTTCATAGAGCATTCATAATGCATAATAAACAAGCCTATAATATGTTATGCCTTTTTATAAAGTTATAGCTGTGTTTATGATACTTTATTAATGCATATTCATGCATTATGAAGGTATCTATATTGCATTATAATGACTTCTTTAAGTGTTACCAAATAATTATAGCCATATTTATAGAGCTTTTACGACTGTATTATAATGTATTATGAATGTGTTTATATGTAATTATAAACATGGCATTCACAGAAAGTATTACAAATATTTTTAAAATAGTATTCATTCTGTTTACACTCAAAACTCACATTTGTTTGCTTTGAAAAGATGATTTATGTGATATATAAAGATGTAAATATATAGTGCTTAGTTTTAATGAACAGTTAATTAATAACTAGCAGTATTGTTTTTAAGTACACCTCATTCTTTTATACTGGTGTGTGACAGAAGACAAACAGCCCGAGGTCAAGGTGTTGTACAAGGTCAAGTAACTAGATGTTCACTTTAGACAAACACAATAACATGTCAAAGGTATCAGAAAATGTTTTACTTAAGGAGTATATCTAAATACGTGTAGGTATATTTGTATTTTTGATGTTTTATTGTGGTTATAGTGTTATATTACATTTCAGTTTTTTCCATCATACATCTGACATGATCTGGCCCTGACAGACTTGTAGAGATGAGCTTGATTTGTGGTGTGTGAGCTTATCCCCTGGTTGGCAAGGTGCTGACAGTAGCAGGGGTGCAGGAAGCATGTGGGATGGGGGGGGGGGGGTCTTGTCCTCCACAATATTTAATTTAGGTTCAATCATTCCTATAATATGTTAAGTTGTGCCCGCCCTGCCTATCTCAGACATCCTCCTATGGCATCGGGCAGGGGCCCTTGACTCTGAACTGCTGATGTAATTTGGCCCTAAGGGGAAAATAATTGGGGAACCGTGACGATCAAGGTCATATTTCATGAAGACCATGCAAGACGGGGGCTCTGCTGTTGCAGGTATTACACTGTGGCATGACTGCTGTGTTTCTGTGTTGTTTCTTCTGAAAAGCAGCCCTGACTTCCCTGACAGTGTAAATAGGTGGGACGTGCAGACAGAGGACAGGGCAAACGTTTGATCTCTGAGCGCAGAGTGAGACTTATTATCATTCTGTGGAACAGTAGCACTGATCCAAAACTGGCCAGTATCCCTGTAATAAACAGCCAGACAGCTGCAACATAAATACCGTCAAGCACGAAAACCATAGTTAACAATCAATCAGTTATATAACACTGTGACATAATAATGTTAATACATTTCACATTGTAGCGTACTTTTGATACCGTTCTTATTATAACGTGTTTTTAATTCCATTCGTTTTGGAAGCTTTCATTCCCAGCATTCATTTCTTTGTACTTCTTGAGGAGCCACAACCATGTTAAAGTCATAATTAAGTGAGTCAGTGAAAAAATCCTAGTATTGCATTTACTGTATGTTGCATTTATGTTTGTGTGTTTCGACCTAGAACTGTGTAACTTTCTACCGGATAACTTTAACATACTGTAACTGGGTTTATTTGAAAGTTTACCAAGGGAGCTACCAGATTTATGTTATAAACTGGACATATATTCTTATGTTATAATCTGGATTTATATTAAAATTATAGAATTATGTTAAGGTACATGTACAATTTGGAATTGACAGGCCATTTTCCCAGTGCGTCAATGGGGCTGTGGGCCGGCCAAATGAATTATGGGGCATCACCCCAGTTGGCAAATTTTGTAATGTGGGTGCTGGGCCTGTATGGTCAATAGTCCAGGGATAACTTCTAATCCCAGTCCAGCCCTGAGTACAATCCAGTGTTAATCAATTGCTTAATTACAATATTATTAATATTACAATAATGAAGTAATTAAATTCCTTTCTTGCTCACTATCCCCTGAAGTTCCTGCAGCTCTGTTATACAGTAAATGAATTATTGGATTCATTCATTAGGTTCGCCAGCATTTCCCTTTAACTGCGGAATGACTGTTGATGGCGTCACATAGAGAAATGCGATGTTGGTTACAGGAACCTGTGGCTGATTTACTCCCATGGAGGTTAATCATTACCCCATCAGGAGCTGAGCTTTGTGTAGCTGAGGGGCACAAACTCACCACCATTGTCTCTCTGTGCATGTGTGTGTGTGTATATGCATGGGTCAAGTATATATTACATTGTGGAGACCAAATATCCCCACAGTGTGATAAAAACGTGTTATTTTGATGTGGGGCACATAAGGGGTCAATTGAATTCTTGTATTTTGCTTGGTTATTTATAGTTATGGTTAGGGCTGGGTAGAGGTTAAGGTCGTCATAGTTAGCATTAGCATTTTTCCCATAGACGTGAATGAGCGGGCCCCATAAGGATAGGTATTCCTGACTCTGTGTGTGTGTGGGTTAGGTTTATGTTATATTGTGGGGACCAAGTGTTCCCCAACAATGTGATAAAAAGCTGTTATTTTTGACATTGTGGGGACCATTTTTCTGATGGGGGTGTACGTTTGTGTGCCTCGGGGTGGTTGTGTGAACGCAGACGTGCCAGTCAGTTACTGGTAAAGAAGTGTTGACATTGCAAAAATGGCTGAAACCTTCTTGCCATCGTGGGGAACCCCTTTGGCCACATGGGAATTCACAGGAGGATTTAGAACTGAGTTTTGTTAAGTATCAAGAGAAAACTGCTTAGTATGATTATGAACCGGACTTTTGGTTCCTAAATGTACAGCAGATCAATTAACCGCTATTTCAACATTGTGTCTGTCTGAATGGAAGTGGGTCTCTGGCTTGGACTCAGTGCACTTCCTGTACATTGGAAAGGTGGGCATGTGGTCAGGATAATGCAGGGCAGATCAGCCGCTTCGAACAAGGTTAAGAGGTCAGGCTTATAAATAAACTTTGGCCCTGTGCGGGAAAGCAGCTGTTTTTGGAGGGCTTGATTTCTCAGCTGAGAATGACATAGTTAATCTTTAATGTGACCACTTAGCTTGTGGGTAATAATTCATTATTAATTAATAACCCATTTAATGCTTCTGATGACTTTACATGTGAATAATATGGAAAAAACAGGTGCGGTAAAGCCAGAACCAGACATTCATGTAAGCAGACATTCTTTGAGACAAAACGCACTACAATATCATAATAGGATAATCAGTTCTCCCACATTCCCCTGATGGTCCGTGCTTTGTCTGTTGTTAAGAATGACCAAATTAATATTAATTTGTACTGTTTTTGTCTATGTAGGCCTGTTTTTGTCATACATACCAGCTCTGAACTGACAACTTTTTCCCTTACTGTGTAGGATTAAAAAGGAGTGACAAATGACCAGGTAATTCTACATTATGAGAAAAGAAGCACTTTGGGAACTTTACCTAAGAAGTCACCTGCTGAGTGGTGGCTGGGTGGATTAAGGCTGCGATTACTCAAAAGTGTCTTTTCCGCTGAATCTTACATTACACGGCCTACTGTATGTCCGCGTCTGAGCCTCTGATTTTTATCACGAAAGCCCTCGGTCAGCAGGCTGTCATGCATAGCTGAGGTTGCAGAAAACAAAGGAAGCTCATGTCATTTCTGTCATCTACAACCTCAGTTTCCTGTAACTTCCTCCCTTTTAGGATGTGTCTTTAACTAAGCTGGCTGGTATTTGGCTGGCCAAATACTGCCTTTGATTGCTCAAAAGAGACTTAAAGAAAAGAAAGACGCAGTAGTTACATTTCACTTTAATTTCAGTTTGATGACGTTTATCTCAGCTTACAAACTGTGCCTCATGACCGTCCAAGAGTAGCCAAGACGCTATAATCCCGACTCCTGTCTGAGCCTGGGGTGTGTATTGATGATATCAGAATATTATTCAGAATGATAGAACCTAATGGAAAATCGACAGCTGCAATCTAAGCAATCAGAGCCAAATTACAGCCCAAAAGTTGCTTTTCCTTTTGTATTTACGTAGCACCCTGTTACATGGGTAAAATCGCTGTACCTTTTAGTGCTTTCTCATTTATTGTTTCCTGATGAATGTAGCTTTATTTTCATTGACGATACAACACAATAAAATTCCATGTGGCAGCGATCTGGGAGTGGAGACTCTGAGTCATACATGAGGGCAAGGTGGGAAAGAGCTCAACTCAAATACACGTTAATTACAAAAAATCAATAAACATCATAGTATCATTTTCGCAGTCTTTTACAAAAGAACAACATACACAAGATTTTAAATGAGATTTCAGTGAGTCACAGAAGAAATTTACGTTTTAGGTAGATATATGATCAGCGGAGATAATGT
This sequence comes from Isichthys henryi, assembly GCA_026776945.1. Classification (NCBI taxonomy): domain Eukaryota; kingdom Metazoa; phylum Chordata; class Actinopteri; order Osteoglossiformes; family Mormyridae; genus Isichthys; species Isichthys henryi. The sequence goes on from JAODJX010000001.1 coordinate 28,516,275, forward strand.
GCTGGGATACTTGCAGATATAAATAAAGTGAGGGCTCTCCCTGCAGAGATTTATTTTTTAGATCCATTTGAGCCCACTTTGGTATTTTCAAAGATAATTTCTCAGAAGAGATCTCTGAGAATTGCAGCAGTAAGGAGTAAGTCTTTTTGTTTGCAATGATCATATTTCTCTCTAGGAAAAATAGGAAACCTGTGACCCTAACCAGCATGTAATTGGAGGATAGATGGATGGATGGATGGTGGATGGATAAATAAAAGAGGGAATGCCAGTATATATGGCCTGATCTAGATTTAGGCAGATTAGGAACTAGGGCCTAGGGCCCAGGGCCCAATCGGCATGAAGGGGCCTAACAAAATACCACAGCCCCCACCCCTCCCAGTCGGCAACATTACTGATTGCAGTTCAATATATTTTCATTATTAAGAACTGTGAAAGGAAGAAATGAAAATAAATTTATTTCCAGTTTGGTGACAGACTTAAAGAGTGCCATCAGTCCATTGTTGAATATGTATTTTAACTTCATTGCCGTTAAATTGCCTTTCATGGACCAGCAGAATTATCAAATCAGGACTTACTTTGCAGCATTCAGCAGTGTTTTACGTGTCCATTCGTAATTAACTGCAGAGGTCAAAGTAAAAAGTCGAGGTTTTTTTTTAAACAAAATCCCTAACAAATGGAACATTTGTAAGTTTTAATTACATACACTCTCTGTTGGAGTAAATTAATGTTTACTGAACAGTCATAACATTAAGCCTGATATAGAGTAGGTCCCCCTCATGTCACCAAAACAAGGTGACTTGTTTTGGCCTTGTACCGTTGAAGCATGGACTCCACAAGACCTCTGAAGGCGCCCTGGGATATCTGGCACCAAGATGTCACCAGCTCTCCCTCTAAGTCCTGTAAATTGCGACTTATTCGTCCAGCACATCCCACAGATGCTTCACTGGATGGAGATCAGAATCAAAATTCTAAAACTTGCATCACATTGCAGATGACTGCCTTAGATAAAGAATTTGACCTTTTGAGAGAGAACAAAAAGTTCTGTGGTAGTAACCATAATTCTGTGTTTCCACCCTGCCTCATTAACTTCATAGCAGCTACAGACTACAAATCTGCTTGATGTGTGCATTAACAATACGAAGAGAATAGTGATACTTTATCAGTCCTCATGGGGAAATGGTCTCACTGTGTATCCCATTTTGTTCTCCATGAGACACACAGATGAATGCAGGCCTGGGAGGCAGAGCACAGGTTCACCCAGTGTCTGAGATCCCTGAAGTAATTGGGGTTAGGGGCCTTGCTTCCATTTTGGGAATTGATCTGCTGGCCCTGGGATTTGAACTGGTGACCTTCTGCTCAGGGACAGTCTGAAACCGCTAAGCCAAACGCCGTCTCTAAGAATGAGCCTCAGAGGGGAATGACAGTGATCTTATTCTGTTTCTATCTGACATCATTATGTTGTAAACACTCTCAGCATCCTGATATATATAGGTGTGGTGCAGCAGAAGCATCTGCTCATGAAGTGCTGGGCAAGAATCCTGTCTTAGCACTGCAGTGATTTTTGGATTGAAAGCCAGCCAGCTTGTACAAGCCCTTCACTCAAAGGAAAACTGTTCACAAAAAGTTATTGAACTTCATTTTTCTTTCTATAAGGCCAGATTAGGCTTATAAAAAATTTCGTTCTCTGTAGAAAATGCTCCCGTGATGCGCATTGAGCTCCTGAGCATGAAGATGCAGCGTGCCGTTCGTTTTGTTTTGTTAATGGCCTACAGGCCACTGTGATTGATGTTCCCCGTAAAGGCCTGCCTTCACATGCTAATCAGAGCTATATTACAGGCATAGCCTTACATGGCTCTTTTATCTTCTTTTATTGCACATCTGATTGGCACTTCGAAGATAAAGAATTTACTTTCCTGACTATGTCTTGTAGAGGCAAGCCACCTGTGTGCATTTTTATGTGCTCTTGTCCATAACGTTACTTTGATTGGCTGCCAAGCCATGTATATATAATGACAGAGGACCAATGGCAGCCTCTAAATAAAAATGCATCTTCCCAGAGTGCTCTACCTTTGCCTACCATGACTGGGATGTTTAATCTAGGAAGATTATGGTTCTGTGGTTGTTTTAATAATATGATCATTGCAAGACCTATAGAGCAGATGTCCACCCACAGCTATGTTTGTTCTTGATAGTCACAGTGGAAAGCTGTGTCTAAAAAGTTCTCTTTTTTGGAATCGGTGCTGACTGGTCAAATCATAGCTGCATCTAGGTAAGAGGAAGAGAAACTCAGCCTTGAGACAGGGAGACTGGCAGGAGGAAACAAGAACAAAAGACAACCACTCTGACTTCCGCACAAGAGAAAAGAATCCCAGCAGGGAGTGTCGGAGGGTTGTGAGATTAGGCACCAAGGTCGGGGAGCATTTTGGGAGGCAGAAAAGAACCAGAACCCATTGTTATGTGATTGGAAATGAGGCACACGTGACGTGAAGCAGTGGGTTTCGGGAGGGGGGGGGTAGGAGGGGAGATCTGGAAATTGTTGGGAGTGGTGAAGGAAATGATGAGTGAGTCATGAATGGACACCAGTGCAGATGTTGGGACCATGTTCACCTACAGGGGGATCAGCCCTGACTTCTTTCCAAAGGAAGGGTTTATAAAATGAGGAAGACTGGGGCCAAGCATACGAGGAGTGGATCCATGCTGTCTCTCTGCTGTCAGCGAGATACTGAGTGATTCTGAGGACATCATACTGATTTAGCATGAAGGGTTCATACTGAGCGGTGACTGTTTGCTCTGTATGAATCTGGCCCTGTTCTCATCGTGACAGTTTTGAAGTAATGGTCATTTTTTAATTTACTATGTGTTATTGTTTATATTTACAGTATCGCAAAATGACTTCAACAACTTTAACTTTAGCTTTAATATTCACACTTATGTTTATTTAGCAGATGCTTTTGTCTAAAGTGACATTCAAGTGTGGCAGATAGCACATTACAAACATATGGCTGTCAAGATGTCAGCTAGGCATAGCTGTGGTTAGGCTCAGCTTCCAATGAATGTCCAGATACAGGTGTGAATAGCATCAGTGCAAGAGCCACACGATGCTTTCCAAACAGAACAAGAACCTAAGATAACTAATCAAATCAACAATGTACACAGAACATTCAGGGAACATAGGATCACTTTTTTGCATATCTAAAATGTTAATTCAGTTTATGTCTTAATAAATCAAAAAAACAGTGAAGTTTCTTATTTAAAATAAGCTAGTAAAATATTTCAAGCTAAAATCTAATGGAAACCATCCTACTTTTTTTTTATCTTGACGTGTGTCATTAATGTTTGGTTCATTCCAAGGCAAATGAATGGTTCGCCAGCAAAGGCTGTGTGTGTCAGTAGAGCCTCCACAGAGCAGGAGATTCGGTATATACACACAGGCAAAGTTAAGAGTGCACCTCATTCACTTTATGTAGCCCTTTAAGGAGAATCCCCCCCCCCCAGATCCTGGAGTGCCCTTGCTTGTCCTCACCACGGAAGCTAACAGGGGCCACTCGTTATTTTACCGTACCATAATCGCACCTTCGCTCACATGCCAGGCGAGGGGATAGATAGGGCGCTGATAAGGGCGTAATGCAGCAAGGTCAAAGGGAGACGGGAAGAGGGCTGACCCCTTCTGTGGTTTTAAACTGGTGCCGAGGGCCAGAGCGGGACAGAGCAGCCACTTAGACCCAGGCACCACACAGACCCGTCTCAGCACATCTGCTAACCGCTGACACCCCCATGAGCTTGGTAAGTCCACCGGAGGGCGTCGGGTCAACACGGCACTGTAGAGCAGGACAGGGAGCCAAGGTAATTAGCTGCCCAGTTAAGCACATTTTAATTGACCCAGCTGAATTGTAACAAGTATGTCAGACAGAGATACTGTGCACTGGCACTCTACAAGAGTGTTTGGTCTATCCAGTGGCTTCATCGGCGACCCCCTTGCTATATTTTTTGGCCCACATCACTTCAAGGAAGCCCTCAGTACTTGAAATGAATGGTCAGGGTGATGCTTAATTGCCTAGTGGTGAAGGACCTGCATCTGATCTCTCAAAGGTTCCTGGTCAAAGCCTGAGTAAGTAGCTTGTCATTGCACCATTTATTGCAATATCCTGAAAGCCTTGGGAAATAATATTCAGCTGCATCAATGAGTATGAATCTTCAAAATATAATGACTAGTTACTGATTGCCGTTTGCTGTTTTATCCCTGGCAGCCCAGGTTCACCTTATACCTTAACTGATCATGCAGCTGCGGAAGATTGACATGTGAATAGATTTCTGACCTGTAGCAGTTCTTTCTCATCGTATTTCCTGTTCTAATACAATTTACTTTGGTAGAAGATCATTGCAATAGTTAATTATAGTATTATATTATTTTGTTAAAGCTTGCAGCGATGCATCCCTGTGAAGTGTTACATGTATATTGTGGAATCGAGATACACTGAATGTTTTCCTGGTTCACAGTGGATCCAGCTACTTGAGGCTTGTCGTTTACACTTGATTCCAATACCAAATTTTTGTCACCTCTTTGCTATTCCATCTCACATCTGTGTGAGGTCAAGTAGTTGACCGCAAAGCGCCCTAAGACAAGAAATAAAATGCTATGTTAAAATGTTTCTGAATCTATTTGCTTTGTTGACCAGGGCATCTACTTTTGTCTGTGTGTGTGTGTGTAATGTGTGGGTTTAATCTCTTGTCTGATCATTTGTCCAGCCTCATATTGTGCCTGTCACGTGCACCTAGCAGCTCGATATGTTTCTTAACAGGCATGTGTGTCCAGGAGAAGGTTGATCTCGATCCCCAGAAAAAGCAGAAACTTCACACCAATGACCTTTCTTGTTAGCAGAACGCACAATTCATTCTTCACGTGAAATCTCTTGTTAGCTATGCTGGAGGTAAAAATGAAAGGTCACCAGAGGTCATATTATTATCTGAATTCTGACCAGCTAGCAATATGCAAATAGCAGCTACCAGATAACGTTAAAGTACTTAGCAATGATTCCTGGATTAAATAGCTTCCTTTTATAGTCACACGTGCTCTTGAAAAATAAACAGCAGATGTGATGACATTGCCATCACCACACCTTGAGCGTTTGGTGGTGATTTAGACCACTTAGGTCTCTTTTTGTCAAAATCAGAGATCAAACTCAAGCTCCAAAGCATTGTATTATACTGGTGGCATGTTGTCCAGCAGACTGGGGCTCGGTGTCTCTGTCCATGAGGTTTGAATCCTGCTGTTAGCAGAGTAATCACATTACCGCTGGGTCCTTTTGCAAGGCCCTTTTCCCCAACTGCTCCAGTAGTGCCAGACGCTGGCTGACCCTGTGCTCTGACCCCAAAAATATGTCTTTCATGAAGCATGACATGGGATATGTGAAACCTGAAGAACTCCAATGTACGTTGGACATATGGCAAATAAATAAATAACCTTATATACTTTTTTGACAGATTTAAGATCGCAGGGAGAAGATGCATAGCTAAAACAGTGCTGAGGTACATATTAGGTTATAGGGGACCTGTAGCTAATTATTGAGACCTTTTTTTTGATGATTAATTTTCCCGACAAGAACTCAGTCAGGCTGGCAGTTTTTTTTGTAATTCCAGCTGGATGTTAGTGGTTTGCAGGTGTCTGATTGGCAGGTACCCATTTCGGAGAGACTCCTGCACAAATAGCTTGGGCTACATCTGCATGTATGACTTTTTGTTTTCTGTAACTTACAGTTCCTGACAGCGGAGGCATGTTCTGGAGCATTCAGTCAAGGGTCTGGTATTGGGTCACCATTCTTTTGTTAGGGTTTAACTACCATTAGATTATTGGGATCTGCCCAAACCTGTTCGGAAAGTGGGGTGTTATGAGGTCAAAAAAAGAGTTTCTCCTTAGGTAAACATCTACTGTGTGTGTTTGTATTCAGCAGTTTTGTGGTTTTATCTTGTAGGATAAGCTTAAGTGTAGCTGAGAGTTAACTGGTGGGTTTGGCTGCACTGCGAACGTGCATGTTTTTTTAAAAATAGGATACATCTGTTTAGCTAATATGTCCTTTATCTCACAAGAAAGTGGAAAAATTGTGGAAATATGACCTCTGGCTCCTGGTAGAGAGAGTCACTAGCTGGATGCTGTTTTCCACGTATAAATTTCAGGGCTGTGGCCAAATGAGTCCTTACAAGGCATTTGAAGGACTTTTATCAGGATCGAAATTTAAATAGGATTAGTAAGTCATTGAACAAACATTAATGTTCCTTTTATAAAGGGGTCCTTGGAAGTCAAGCTAACCTACAGCTAGCCTTGAGTGAAAGATTGCTTTAAACTGAGAACGAGGTGTCCTGTTGTACTTTTGTGTTTACGGAGCTGGGTGGAGCAGTGTGATGGAATACTTCATAGCCTTACCTCGAGATGCAAGCTGAAACATTAGCTGGTAGCAGGATTATCTAGCCCTAAACATTAAACATTGTTACATTTGTTGTGGTAGGCATAGCTGTTCCACTTGAGTGATTAAGCTATAAACAGATTGTGACAATGATGGTAATTGTATGTTTCCTGCTTTTGTAAAGTTACTCTGAAAATGTTTAATAGAGTGTCAGGTTGGTATAAAACTATGGCACAGCAGTAACTATCCATCACACCTATGTATCTTTGACTCAATCACTAGCACATCTTATTTGTCTTATCAATACCTAATTGACTTTTTAAACTAATTTAACTGATTGATTAACAGAGCTGGTGGTGACATTTACTGAGTAGTTGAAATGACCGACGTGTTCAGGAGAGGTCTGGGAATTGATGCAGTGTTCTTCCAAACCTCCAGGAAGATATCAGTAACTTTTTGAAGATCAGAAAAAAAAATCCTGTCACTTTTCATTGTTCCTCTTAATCTGCATGTATTAAATTGTGTTTTGTTGTTCTGAGCAACCACTTACTACCCGAATAAATAACATCGACAACATTTTCATTGACTGCCTAAGACTTTTGCGCTTCACTGTATGTGTGTCTCTTGGAGAGCAAGATGGGATCTTTGAAAAGAATGATTCCAATGTACTTGTTCAAGCAGCACATAAAGCATTATATTAATTTCATAAGCTTTGAATGTCCAGCAGTTATGGTCTGTATTTTGTGAATTGTGTGGCTTGGGCTATAGGAGTGTGCCATACAGTGGTAACCATGGTGATATTAGCTGTGCCTTAAACAGGATGGAGGGGGTCAACCAGTGAAGTATAACAGACAGTCTGGAGTTGATTATTACCAGCAGATACTGTGTCACCTTCAGAATGGGCATGGAAGTTCTTCGGTGCCTTGTGTTGTATTCCTGAAGAAAATTGTCTGTTTCTTTAACTATATATAATCACTATTTATTTATGTAAATTCACGGGATACATAAAGCTGTAGCTATTGGTGCAGTCTTTCACATTTAATTGGAGAGCAGTTCACAAACACGAGCATATGCATACTAATCACTTATAGGCTTTACCAATAGCAAGACTTCCCTCTGGTGGTCAATATTTGTTACTTGCGGGTTCAACATGTGAATCAATGTATGTAAAATTACATTTAATGCCCCAGTTTTACTGGCTAACTGATTTAAACATTTCGAGTTCATTGTACATGCATAAGTCAACTACTGAAGCAAGGCCCTACATTTCTATACTGTCTGTATCTACAATGGTCACATCAGTAAAACAAAAGAAGTCTCAAGTACATGAGCTACAGTGTCGAGTGTATAACATGCAAAACTGAAATCTCTCTTCTCAAATGTAACTTTTAATATAAGATTATCAAATAGTAACAGCATCTACCAAATTATACAACTGTCACATTTTTATTACAATTTACAATTAATATAAATATTCTGGGGGTGGCATGGTGGTGCAGTGGTTAGCACTGTTGCCTCACACCTCTGGGACCTGGGTTCGAGTCCCCGCCAGGGTCACATGTGTGTGGAGTTTGCATGTTCTCCCCATGTCGTCGTGGGGTTTCCTCCGGGTACTCCGGTTT
>JAODJX010000001.1:28536091-28559836 GCA_026776945.1 Isichthys henryi
TTTTAAATAAATAGACAATTTTATGATGTAGGCCGAAAATGAGCTTCCCCTATTTGACAGGCCAGTAGCCGCCACTGCATCTGACCCTCCTCAATAGCTGCTCACCATAACTATTATAACAACAACTATTCTTTCTCTACACTTTTGTCATTGACCACTTATCTCTGAAAGTTAGCGCTACCACCTACTAGACATACATAATCAATTATCCTGCACATGCGCGGTTGATGCATGGTTGATGCGCATGGATGTGAAAGCTTTCTGCTAGACATAAAAATCTGGGTTACACTCGCACCATCCCCTGATGATGAAATGTACAGCATGTCCTCTCGTCTACAACTGAAAGTGCACGTGAAAAAGTGGAGCATGAATTGGCCTTAAGGCAAAGAAGACGTCAGAGCACACAAAATCATTTGTATGATCATTTTGTGCCTGGAGCAGTATTGTCATTCCAAAGACCGTCTTGTGTTTAGTTGCAAGGTGGAGAACTGTGACTCATGGAATAGCTACAGATTCCGTAGTCAAGAATTCATAAAGAAATTGTGTCAGATCTGCTTTATACTGAAAGGGTTGGCCACCAGGATCATGGGTAAGGAGAAAGTCTTAAAGTCTTCACATACTGACTATGTGGGAGGTCTACCTGCACTAGAACAACTGGCTTTACCAAGTGAAATGGCATTTGGTATTATGTAAGTTTCTTTATTTTTCCTATGGCATTTTTATTAATGCAAACCTCAGTTGGCAAAACTGTTTTTCTGTTGCTGAGTGCATTGAAATGAGGGGTTTCATTTACAAACAATCCTCAGGCAGGAAGGCAAGTCGGATAGAGTCCAGAGGAGGAGGGTCAGGCCCTTAGTCCCTGTGTGTATTAGTGTGAAACCCAAAACCCTTCGTAATGGCCCCCCCGGGAGCACATAGGGTGAGACTCACACACTGCCCCATTTGTTGCTAGAGGGAAATGACGGCCTCAGCGTCCTCACTTCCAATACAAACTCACGCTCGCACGATTTCCGTACCATCTTCCCTGCCTAAATGGCTGGTCACGTACCTTCAGTACTCAGCCAGCCTCGAAATGCAATGCCACAGCAGGGGTAGGGGGATGTGGGGACAAAGACAAGGTGTTCACTCTTTGACTGGAGTGAGGAGGAGGGAGATTTGATCTACGGGGTGAGGTCACTACAGAGAGCATGTTCCAGGTACTTGTTGTCCTTGTATTTTGGAAAATCTGACTGCTGCTGGGGGATGCGGGATGGGGTGCGGCCTGAAAAAGTAGGCCTATCTCGCAACCTTCAGCCATGTCCCCGGGCACATCAGTCTGGGGCTGCACCAGTAAATCTGCTCAAAGGTCTAGCTGTGATTGCCACGGAGAGCAGCCCAGATCAAAATCTGGGCGGCCGAGCAACAAATGGTTAGATGGTAAATACCTTCAAGATGTTGATAGCCCAGGAGACACACTAGATCCCTTTCTTTTCCATAGTGCAGGTCCTGGTTTCTGAGACCACCTTTCTAAAGCCTTAAATTTGTCTTTCTTGTGTAAAATTGCAGCTTATCTTCAGCAGTTGGAAGTTGTCAGTCATCTGACTGTTTGCAGTTCACCTAGAGGGTTGTGTCAGATTCTGATAAACTCTGTGCTGTCACCAGGCCATCGCTTCGAGGATGTCCCAGGAGTGCGTCGGCATCTGGTCAGGAAGAGCACCAAGGGCCACATCGTCCATGTCAGCAAGGACCACAAGGAGCCCAGCACTCGCAGTCGAAAACTAGACCGTACCCCCCATGAGGTGAGCAGGCCTTCAAGAGTGCGCACAGAGTGCCTCAGCTTTGCTGAATACTCCTACGACAGTTGTCAATTTTTGTGTTTGCAGAGCATCTGAACGGTACATAAAATATATATGCAGAATATGAGCCCATGTGCAAATCTGAGACCACTTAGAAACACCAAAAAACCCTTTTCCCCCCACTGTCCCCATGCTGTCTGTCCTGTTCCTGAAATTTTATTGTTGGATGATCTTGTTTGCAGTAAAGAACTGAAAAAAAACTAAAAGAAAAGAAACCCTGAAAAACCTCTAACTTTGTCTGTGTTTTAGATCTGCCTCCTCCTTTTTCGATAGATAGAGCGAAAGAGGGAACACAATTAAAAATGGATGAATGACTTTCCTTTCACACACCAAGAGGGTGGGAGGGGGGGAAACAGGACAGGTAACCAAATACTGGGAACTCTTAAGTCTCAATCAGGAAGACATGTTTTATTAACAAGCTCCAGTCCCTGGCTGGCAAGTAAACACCAAATTTATCTCTGTGGGAGTGGGGTGTGTTTGTGTGTGTGTGTGTGTGTGTTAGCGGATTTGGGGGTAGAGGTGTAGGACTCCCCTGTGGGAGTCTGCAGTAGACAACCGTCCTCCGACCCCACATCTCCACTACTTGTGCCTCCAGTCAGAGGTTCTCAGCAGCTCCTGTTCCATGTGGGTGGGTATGGCCCGAATGGACTGCGTGGGCTGTGTGGCCCTCAACCACAAGGAGGTGAGGGTGTTGGGAAGCGCAGCCTAACCAGAATAGTCTTGTGTGCTTTTGGGTGTGTGTGTAGTAAGGTGGAGATAGATGGGAAGAAGGGGTGCCTCTAACAAAATGGTCTGTGTTAAGAAAAAACGAAGACATGCTCTTGTTAAGCATGAAGAGTGTTAGCACAGGCTAAGTAGCAGGTGAACAAGTGTTGTGGGCACAGACAGGAGAGGTGATAGACATGAGCAGTAGCAGTAGTTTACGAGTAGCTGTGATGATCCTGCAGAGCAAAGCTAGGCATAGGTTTTGACATAGACTGCCTGCAATCTGTGTGCTGGGTTTACTTTAACTGTTCAACTAACAAATTTTCTGAAGTGCTTGTTCTTTGTGCCATTCCTTGGTTAATGGGCTCGGCTCGGTTAACGGGAGTATGAGAAGGTACTGCTGTGTCCCTTGGAAACTCCAGCTGCGAGGTGGATGCAAGGATGCGGACATGGATCTGGGTTCATTTCTGACGCCTGTCTAAAATTGCTTTGCAGAATAGTCCAGCAAGTCATTGTAATTTGGTTTAATATTTCATGGTTTTACTAAGAGCAAACTTAAGATATTTTTTGTAAGGTCCTTTTCCTCCAAAAAGAATAAAAAATAAACCATTTGGCAAAGTGCATTGTCTGATTTCTCCTATTTGCCGCTACTGGTGGTTTCAAATTGTTCACCCGCTCCTCATCAGACTAATGAGGCCGTATTCAGGTGCAAGCACTTGGAAGGTTTGTGGGAATAGCCTGATTGGCTGGCTAACGCAATTACCACAACTCTTTGCAGACTTGCTGAACTGCCCTGAAGCTTGTTGAAATATAAAAGATTCGTTTTTGGTTCCATTACTAAAAGTCTTTTAATGAGAATTTAGCCAGCAATCCTGGAGGTAATAGTTAACTTTTTCATTTAGTCGCTTCGTAGATGATTTTTTTAATGCAAACCATATCCAGTGGTTAATAGTTAAATTTACATTGTGGGCATCATACTGGATTTTTACTAGTATTTCAGCTGCTAATGTTTTAATTGCTTTAATAGTTTTCTAGCTCCTCTACAATATGCCCACATAACCAGGGCTGCCATTGGCCTCTTATAGCTTTGGGCAAGGCAGCCCTGCCGTATTTGATACTCCATTTTATGAAGATGTAGTTCGTGCTGTATACAGCCATGTGTCTGCTGGTCAGTTGCTATGTGGATAAATGAGTGTAGTCAGCACAGAGCTGTACTCTGGGTGCCCACCTAAAGGTCAATTACTTGTCATGTCTGCCATCAAATCACGCTCTTCTGTTTGATTTAGGTGTTTGTGGAACTGAACGAGCTGATCATGGACAAAAACCAAGAGATGCAGTGGCGGGAGACAGCCCGCTGGATCAAGTTTGAGGAGGATGTGGAGGAGGAGACAGACCGCTGGGGGAAGCCCCACGTGGCCTCGCTCAGCTTCCGCAGTCTGTTGGAGCTCCGCAAGACCATCTCTCATGGTGAGGGAGGAGGGCAGGGGTAGAATGGAGGCGATAGGAGCAGAACTAAAGAATGATTTGGGGAAAGACCACCAATGGGCAGTGGGATTAGATGAAGCTTTATTTTTTTTTATAACTGTACCATGTTGGCTAGGAATGCATGAAAAGATGGTGACTAGCCTCTTTACCAACCATCACATCACTGTAATTGATCCAGTGGTGTGCCTTTGAGCCACTCAAATCTTGCATCCGTTGACCATGTGAACCAACCACTTGAGTTTCTCTTCACCTGTGTAGGAGCTGTTCTCCTCGACCTGGACCAGAAGACTTTGCCTGGCATTGCTCACCAGGTGGTTGAGCAGATGATCATCTCTGATCAGATCAAAGCAGAAGACCGGGCAAATGTATTGAGAGCTTTGCTGCTCAAGCATAGGTATGGGAATGCATGCTTATAAAAGTAGGTATATTGTCTAATTGTAGGTTGGACATTTTAGAAAGAAATGTTTTCTTTACTGCTTTACTGACCTTTTTTTAATATTTCTAATGTTGCATCTCAGTTGTAGCATGTCTGTCACTTTCTCACTGATTTCCTTCACCTTCCTCCACCAGCCACCCCAGCGACGAGAAGGAGCACGTCACCTTCCCCCGGAACATCTCGACTGCTAGTCTTGGCTCTCTGATAGTTCACCACAGCAGCAATCACAGTGGCCAGCCGGAGTCGTCTGTCACAGACCCGCTCATGGGGCGCAGCAGAGCCAGTTCCGAGAGCGACACACACATTGACATTGACAAGCATGAGGTATCAGCCTGGTCACACATGTTCAGAAACAAGTCACGCCATACATTTTCTAGTGTTTCCTAAGGTGTCAACTAATTTATTAATATCGGACGCTTCATGCGTGGGTTTGCATAAATCACATTTGGGGACCAAAATCACCCCAAAATGTGGTAAAACAAACTTTCTTACTTTTGGAGACATCTTTAAATCCCCATTTGGATCAATTTTTATAAAAATCTGGGAATGCAGTAAAACACGTAAAAATGCCAAAAGTCTTGTCTTGTATTTTCGTTGGTTGGTTACTTGTGGTTAGAGTATGAGTTAGGGGTGTCGTGATTGGGATTAGGGTTTTGCCTATAGATGTGAATGGACGGTCCCCACTTAGATATGAATGTCTCAGTCTCTCTCTCTGTGATTTTATATAAAAAAAAAAGAATACTTTTTAAAAAAAAAAAAAAAAAAAAAAATTTATTCAAAGCTTAACCATTTGCTCCACATAGTATGTCAATGGATTTAAAAACAAATGGGTATTAGTCGCATACTAACATCCCACAGAGGTACAACTATCTAGCATTGAATGTGGGAAAAGGCCCAAGTGCTCACATCTTCAACATTAACAAGGGTGCATGCAGTTGCGCCAGGTTAAAAATTGCTACACTGCATATCAGGGAGGAGTTGTTGGCTGAAGATGCATAATGATCTAAAATATTAAGTACATATTAGAACAGTCACACTTTCTTGTTTCTTGTATGTAGGTAGTGTGGAGTCTGACACACCTGCCTAGACTGGCTTCCACATGAATCCACTTCATAGAGAATGCAGACCATGAAGGATCCATCATTGTCGAAGACTGTTTGTTTGGTGGATTTGACTTTCTATGGCAGACTGTAAGCAGGTCTACCCTGATTTGAGATTTGGCTTTTGTGCTTGCAGAAGGATACTAGCCAAACGATGGGTATGCATAAGTCCAAGTCCAAACATGAGTTAAAGCTACTGGAGAAGATCCCTGAAAATGCTGAAGCCACTGTGGTCCTTGTGGGTGAGTTTCGTTGTTCCAGGAATAATGTGTCAGTGAGAACATTTCAGTGCAGTACAACACATCACCCTTAAATTGAAGGGCAATGGCTTGCATGATTAATTTCTCTTGGTTTTGGCCTTTCATCATATTGTTTTTGTATCCATAGTTGATTAACACATGCTGGAGGTTTAATTATATATTTAAAAGAAACAATTGGATGTTTTCTTAACGTGAATTGTTTGACTGTTATTGCTCCCCAAAGGCAGTGTTGACTTCCTGGAACAACCTACTATGGCTTTTGTTCGACTGCAAGAAGCAGTGGAATTGGAATCCGTCCTGGAAGTTCCAGTGCCAGTCAGATTCCTCTTCGTTCTTTTGGGACCACCTAGCACCAACATGGACTACCATCAGATCGGCCGCTCCATCTCCACTCTTATGTCCGACAAGGTAAGCAGAGTATAACTGGATTAATACAATAGTGATGAGAACAAGCTTAGGGGAGGTGGGGAGGTCATGGCACAGTTCAGCCATCTTTGAAGCAATTGCGGGTCAAAGGCCCAACTGGTTCATTGGGATGCAAACTGGCAACTGTCTGAAGTCCTAATCCACTGAACTGCTGACCCTATCAGTTTACAATTACATCCTGGTAGAATCCACGTAGGCCAAGAGGCATCTGTGATGGCAATTGCTTGAACCTATGTTGTATCTGATTACAGTACCTAGTTGCATCTAGTTTGAAGGACATAAGCCTTATGCTGTACTTGTGCTGAATAATAAACTTAACACAGGATGCACTATGAACTTTCTTGCTGCAATTCCTGTAATTTTTCTGTATATTTTTCACAAATAGGTTAGTATGCCTTGTATTCAAGGTAAAATGGTTGCAAATCTTCTATATTAAAATTGTTTAGACACTGGGCGCTTACATCCATGCAGCCAAGTTAAAAAAGGCATTTGATGATGACTTAGTCCCTTGATGGGTTTAGTGCACGGTGAGAAGACTGGTGTAAAGAGATCTTACTCATCGTTCCACACCCCTCGCTCAGCACTTCCATGAGGCGGCATACCTTGCTGATGACCGGCATGATCTGCTCACCGCCATCAACGCCTTCCTAGACTGCAGCATCGTGCTGCCACCGTCTGAGGTGGACGGGGAGGAGCTGCTACGCTCCGTGGCACGCTTCCAAAGGGAGATGCTGAGAAAGCGTGAGGAACAGGAGGTCAAACTGCTGGCCAAGGAGCCCACAGCCATCGAGGACAAAGGTGTGGAGAAACGGGACATTCAAATTGATTCCCATGCATTCAGATTCTGTGTGAAGGGTCTGCTGTGGCGTTTTCTGTGACTTGCCTTGGAGCAAAGCACTGTGTACCTGTGTAACTGTATGCCTATCGTGGTGTATCCAAACAAATAGGAGGAGAAAAATGTGGGAATAGGCCAGATTTTTATTCTTTGCCACCTGTTTCCAGAATGACTACCCTTTCTGCTGTGAAATTTAAGATATTGTCCACAACTTCATTTAGGTGGTCATGCTATTGGAGCATTTTAATTTTCATAAGATGCACAATGCTGTTGAATCTACACTACTTAAACAGTTTATGAAAAGCAAGTGAAGTGGCATCAACAAAGTAAGTCTGAAGTGAGGGTGGACCTAGTGATTCATTAAAGTTGATTGGGTATTAAGATCACCCTTCCTCAGGTGTAAATCTAGCACAGGTGCTTTTCAAGTTGCATTTTAACTCCTTGTAAATGAGTTTTAAGATCAATCCAGAAAACCGTGCAACTGGTTTCAAACACAAGGGCACTGCCAAGGGCATCAGTGATATGAATATTATTCTCATTCAGTTTGCTCCTCTTCCATTCAAGTCCATCCTGTTGCACTTTCCTGCTGACCTGTGTGACATACTTCCGTAGCTAATTGTGTTAAGTAAGCTCATCTCCCCCACAGCTTTCGTTACTCCCGTGAAGCCCTGTGATGACCCCTTACGGAGAACCAGGAAGCCTTTTGGTGGATTGATTCGGGATGCCACGCGGCGCTACCCCAGATATATCAGCGACTTTAGGGACGCCCTAAATCCCCAGTGCATGGCCGCTGTTATCTTCATCTATTTTGCTGCCCTGTCTCCAGCCATTACATTTGGAGGACTGCTGGGTGAGTAAGAACATACAATCAAACCCACCTGGAACCTTTCTGGTACTTTCAGTCCACTCTAGTTCACTATATATCCATCTACATGCTTCAGGGTTGCGGGGGTCCGGAGCCTATCCTGGAAGCTATGGGTACAAGTAGGGAATGATCCAGGATGGGGTGCTAACCCATCGTAGGACACACACACTATTCAGACCTATGGGGAATTTGGCAAAGCAAGTTAACCTAAGCATGCTCTTTGACTGTGGGAGGAAAATGTATTACATGGAGGAAAGACCATAACATGGGGAAAACATGCAAACTCCACCCACGGAGAGCCACGTTGGCAATTTGATCCATGGTCCCAGAGGTGGGAATAGGCCCAATATTAGCCATTGCACCACAGTGCCACCCATAGTTCACTGGATTTATAGAAGCATAATCTCGAATGAGGGGATCAGCAAGCAGCAGTGCAGCCTCCCTCTTCCAGGCCTTGTGGTTTGAATTCTTCCCTGCTCTGAGTGAAGGGAGTTTCTCCCCGAGTTGTGTTGGTACCCACTGTGTAATCAGATTCATTTTTTTTCCCTCACAGTTCAAGAACATGTGGTTTAGGCAAATTGGTGTGCCTAAATTACCCATAGTGTGAGACTGTTCAGGCATGCCCTGCGATTGTCTAGGATTGGGGTGGCCAATCTTATCCACAAAGGGCCAGTGTGTATGCAGGTGTTTGGGATGACCTGTTCTGGTGTAGGTCACCTGTTCAAACTCAGGTGTGAGGACTCTTCAGTCAATCAGTCCTCCAATTAGTGACCTAATTAAGGAGTTGCAGCGAAAACCTGCATATACACCAGCCCTTTGTGGATAAGATTGCCCACCCTGGTCTATGGTGTTCCCCTGCCTCGTGTCCTACACTTGTGCCTCTACAATTTTGGAGAAGCCACTGGAAAATAGATTTCTCCTATGTGAAGTGGATTGTACATGGGAAATATATTTTTCTTCTTTAAGTGGGGGACATAGGAAGGGCCATAATTCAAACAGGGGACTAATGTTATTAGCCAAAGAGATGTTTTGAATCAGCGAATGATGGAGAGGGAGTTCTTCAAGGGCTGGTCATCTTTCATCTGAGGCCAGTGTCCCTTTGGCCCTGCCCCATTATGTCCTGGCACCATACTTTTCTGACTGGAGTTTCAGTGTGGCCCCTCTTTTTTTCTAGGTGAGAAAACTGAAGGTCTTATCGGTGTGTCTGAGCTGATCGTAGCCACATGCGTTCAGGGGGTGTTGTTTTGTTTGCTGGGTGCTCAGCCCCTCCTGATCGTGGGCTTCTCTGGTCCCATCTTAGTGTTTGAGGAGGCATTCTATATGGTGAGTCAATTTTCCCATTAGCAGCCGACCACAATGTTCAACATGACCGTGTTCATACACTATGTGCAGCATGTGAATTTGTGAGTCTGCTGAGCCGGGATTGCATGGCAAATGGCAGATATCAGATGTTAAATTATCTTTGGGGGAAATTATTCTGCATTCAGCAATGAAATCCATAAAGTGCATAAATACGAATGTATTGTGTGAAAGAAAGATCAAGGACAGCACACAGTGAGAACAGGTACACGGTACACCAACAAAATGTTGTGCAAAGAGTGTTGTACCGGAATCTTCCATTTCTATTGATTTGTGTTCTATTTCTTTGCTGCTCCAGTTTTGTAAGGGAAATGGCATGGAGTACCTGACAGGTCGGGTTTGGATCGGGTTCTGGCTCATCTTGATCGTGGTCCTGACTGTGGCTTTCGAGGGCAGCTTCCTGGTGCGCTTTGTGTCACGCTTCACGCAGGAGATCTTCTCCATCCTCATCTCCCTGATCTTCATCTATGAGACCTTCTCAAAGCTGGCCAAGGTAAGAGATATCCAACTCATTCAGGTGCTATGAAATGTATGCCTGACCCAAGTGCTTACGCCAGTGGAGTTTTTTCCTTTGACCACTGAAAAGTTCTGTCAATTTTACATTTAACAGCTGCTTGATGGGCTGCGTTGTCGCCTCTCGATCTGGTCTTGAGTCAATAAGTGTTTTGCATAGCAAACAGTACTGCCTGTTAAGTAAAACGTAAGATGATGTCATTTAGCAGCACTGTAGCCAGCAGTACAGCATATAACATGCATAGACATTAACAAATGTAGCCAAAGAGCACAATATACAAGAAGTATGGGACTAAAAGCATGTATAATGCAAAATAGGTGTAAATATCAGTATGAATTATAACCAGATCCATGGATCCTATTGCACATTGGTGTGGGGGAGGTATACCATTTAAATAGACAAGATGGGGATATGGTGTGGAGCATGAGGGGGATACAGCGGAAGGCGGGACAGTCTGGCAACAGCTGTGGGTAAGAAGCTGTTCTTTAACCCTGATCTGTGGGCACAGATGAACTTGTAGCATTTGCCTGATGATGAGTTTGGATAAGCAGTGACCAGGATGGGATGAGGTTTATCGGGCTAGCTGTCACAGAACACGGAAACAGCGGACTGATGGGCTCCACGTGTCTCTGCTCAGATATTCCAGGAACACCCATTGCGGCGATGCTCTGTGGATAATGGCACAGATCTGAATGCTACAGACGGGCGCGTCTTGGTGGAGAACCCCGCTGCCATGCATCTGCTGAATGACACCGGGAGCCAGGACCCAATCATAGTAACGGGAGAGCCCAACACTGCCCTGCTCTCTCTGGTCCTCATGTCCGGAACCTACTTCATTGCCTTCTACCTACGCAAGTTCAAGAACAGCGCCTTCTTTCCTGGAAGCGTGAGTAGGCCCGGTGCTCTGAGCGGTTGCAGGAGTGTTTTGAAGTTGATGGTTTAGGGGACGCTTTATGAACTTACTAATTCTGGTTTTACTTCAGTTTAGCTGATGCTTATACTATGCCATGCAATAGTAAATAAAGTGAGCATTGACCTGGTGAAACATCCAAAGAGAGTATGCTCACTGTTCTTTTGGTGCTTAGATCCGCAGGATTATTGGCGATTTTGGCGTCCCCATTGCCATCCTCATCATGGTGTTGGTGGATTACAGCATTAAAGACACCTACACCCAGGTAAGAGCCCCACATTGCCCACAAGTGGCCCACCGTAGTGAGCCCAGCTTGTCTAAATGGGTATCTAGCTAAATATTCTTGCTTTGTATTGGAGGATTTGAGCACATGGTTTTATGAGGGCCTGGAGTGTGAGCAACTGTCCTGTCTGATCTCACACAGAAACTGAGTGTTCCCAGTGGCTTTTCTGTCACAAGCCCGGAGAAGCGTGGCTGGTTCATCAGCCCACTGGGCTCTGATGGGCAGTTTCCTATCTGGATGATGGCAGCCAGCATCCTCCCAGCCCTGCTTGTCTTCATCCTCATCTTCATGGAGACACAGATAACCTCGTGAGTCGTGTGGCGTCCCCAACTCGTCAGTGAAAGTTCCACATCTGTTTTGCCCCACAAAAATTTCATTGGACCTTGCTGTGTGCTTTCATGCCTCACAATGCCTGTTGAAAGTTGGCTGATGCTACTGAGGGTGTGACATGAGGTATACAGTGTAAAAATAGTTAAGCTAAGTCTTCCACTGCCATTTTCCTCAGGCTGATAGTCAGTAAAAAGGAGCGCATGTTGGTGAAGGGCTCCGGTTTCCACCTGGACCTGCTGGTCATAGTGACACTCGGCGGCATGTCTGCACTCTTTGGGCTTCCCTGGATGGCAGCTGCCACAGTGCGCTCCGTCACGCATGTCAATGCCTTGACCGTCATGAGCAAAGCTGTCGCCCCTGGAGACAAGCCCCGCATCCAGGAGGTCAAGGAGCAGAGGGTGACCGGGCTGCTGGTAGCCTTACTCGTAGGTGGGTCCTCCCAGTGACAGTCTCCAATTATGTAACGCATCAGTTAAGCTCAAGCACATAAAACTGATTGGTAACAGACAACATGCTTTCATCAAATTTCCCAGATGGAGAATACATACGGTTGTGAGACCGGTCCGCCACTACAGACACATCTTGTTGGCGTGATAACCCAAAAATATTTGGATTTTTTTCAAACGTTGCGGACACAGTATATGATCAAATTTTGAGAGAAATTGCACCAAAATTGAAGCAAATTGGTTGGTTGGGGTGACTGTAGAAGACCTGAGCATGATGGATACAGTGTTATCGTTCAGCAGCATCTGGCTTTAGATGGATCATTTCTTTTAGTTGAAGGAATAAAGTGGTAACTTTAAGCATCCAGCAGTGTAATTTCAACATGAATACTGCAATTATGAGATGAAGTGAGAACAGAAAATGGTGCATTTGATAATGTGTTCCCTGGTAATGTTACCTACTAGTGTTACAGAACAGATGAAATGAACATGGATGGTACATAAAGTACCAGGTAAAAGTTTGGACACCTACCCATGAAAAGGTTTATTCCTACTATTCTCTACATTTTATGATAATTATAAAGATATTGAAACTATAAAATAGGCCTAACATATGAAATTATACACTGAGCAAAATAGCATTTAAACACAAATGAATTTATTTGTTGGGGGGGCAGCTCTGTAGATTGGGTTGCTGGTTCAAATCCCGTGGTTGGCAAAGTAATGTCTTTCTCAATGGCCCAGTGGTGGCCCTTAATCCCAGTTGCTCCAGAGACTGGCTGACCCTGCTTTCTCCTCTAGGCCATTTTCATGAGTGACCTCCTGGGATGCTTTTCCAGCTGTCCTGAAGGAGGTCTCTCATATGTATGCTGAGCACCTCATTGGCCGCTTTCCCTTCACAATCTGGCCAAACTCCTCCCGAACCATTTCTTCTGTGTTTAGCTCAGGTGGTCAGGTCATGTGATGTGACACTATCACTCTCCGTTGTAGGTAGATGGGCGTAATAAAAATTTTTGATTGGTATTGGATAATGATTGGTAATGCGTGCCAACAAAATAACCATACTGTACAAGCTGGTAGAGATCTATATGAAAGTGAATGAGAGAGATCTTCCCAGAGCATTCCTCTTGCCATATTTTAGACGAGGCCATCAGTATTGATCATGTCCCTGTTGGCTCCGTATCTTTTAGGCTTGTCCATAGTGATTGGGGACCTTCTGCGCCAGATTCCCATCGCGGTACTCTTCGGGATCTTCCTCTATATGGGGGTGATGTCGCTGAATGGCATCCAGCTTGCCGAGCGCTTTCAGCTGCTCCTCATGCCGCCCAAGTACCATCCCGACCACACCTACATCCGCAAGGTCAGCCAATAGGAAATGACGGTAGGAAAGGAGGGCAGAGACTGCTCTCGGGAGCAGCCAGTCACAGCCAGTGAGGTGATGAGCTCTATGTGCTTGCAGGTGCGCACGCTGCGGATGCACCTCTACACTGGTATCCAGTTGGTGTGCCTCATAGTCCTGTGGGCTGTCATGTCCACTGCGGCTTCGCTGGCCTTTCCTTTCGTCCTGATCCTTACTGTCCCTGTCAAGATGTTTTTGCTGCCAAGGATCTTCAGCCCCCGAGAGATGCAATGTGTAAGTCACCCGCAACTGGTTGCAGCCAGCTTGACTACACATTCACAATGTCAACTTTTCTTTGTAATCTCCTCCAAGTACGGAGTACAGGGTGAGAGATAATTGTCTCTTCTGGACCACAGTGCAAACATACAATATGTGGTGCAACCAGACACGTAAAATAGGGTGCAAATACAACATAATGTAAAAAGACAGGACAGTGCGGTAAATTGACACAACAGTGGCACACGAGACAGGAGATCAGTTACACTGGACCAGTTGCAGCATTATCAGTAGGAGAATTATGATATTTAAGCTGTAATATCAGGCAGATAATAGATATACATCTGGGATATAGTGACAATTTGCCACTGGGGCAGGAAAGATAAGGTGAGTCAGATGCAAGGTATAAGATGTATTATAGAGAAATCCACTGCACCATTTATAGGGGCTGTTATGTTTAGCCTGCATCAGCCACAGAACTGACTGGAAAATCTTTTTTAAAGGGACAGGGTCGACCAGAGGTAATGTTAATCCATTATTCCCATGGGTAGGTGATTTCTACCCATAACTTTATACCTGAGTTTCCAAGACTAACCGCAGAACCTCGCTCCTGTGTCTGCCCGTGCCACAGCTGGACGCAGACAACGCTGAGCCCACATTCGATGAGAAGGAGGGCGAGGATGAATACACGGAGATGCACATGCCAGTGTGACACAGCGTGCCACGCCCCCTTAACCTTGCTCTGGGGACACCTGTCAAGTCTGCCAGCCAATCACGGCTGGGGTGACAGGGACCACACCTTTTAAAGAGAAGCTGTCATTCTCCATTCAAAGAAGTGTTTTAATATTTTGCCTTTTTATCATTTTGATCAAAATTTTTATTTTTTTTTTACCAAAAGGAATCTCCTTCAGCTAGGAAAGATACCCTTTAACCAGAACCTACATAGACTACAACATCTACAGGTCTTTCTTGTATTCAAACAAAACGCCAATTTAATCTTTTTTGCTTGCATGCCTCACGTTTCCATGGTCGACCATCGCAATTATTCTTTGCTTCCATGAAGTTACTCTGAGTATCTATTGAGCAAGAACTGTACTCCTTTCCTACTAATTCTTCCATGGCCAATATTGGTATTTTGAAGCATATTTTCAGTGTTTTATTTGCCTGGTGTCACTCCTGAATATTCATCATATTTTGAATACGCTCACAATTCCTATTGCCTTTAGGTGAAAGTCTTGCATTGCACACTAAGCACTTTTTCTGAACTAATTGATATCGACTAACGAAACGTATAGGACATGTTAATGAGCTGAGAGGAATGGGGCAGCGAACTTTGGAAACTTTTTGGTCTAGTCATGCAGTGTACAGTAGGATTAGTTTATTTATTGATATTTATAAGGAGGAAAAGTTGTCTCATACGCTCCAGCAGGACACCCCATTACATTCACTTACGTAAGGCTGTACGAACATTTCAAGCAAACACTGGTGTGAATTGCTGTACCGTACCAAAGATGCCATAACAGGACTTTGTAAATGGAGGAAGTGTTTGCAAGATGGTAGCTTGCCTGTGAAACTATGGTTTGCAAGATACTCCCAAATAGGGACATGCAACTCATTTTCTCAAATAAGAAATACATATTCCAACTGTAAAGGAGGGCTGTATTTTGTTATGCTCTATCATTTCTTTGACATACCTAAGATTGCAGCATAATGTCCATCTCAAGGAGGGCTGTGATCAGTCAGCTGTTAATGAACAATTAAGATTTACCACTAGAGGGCGGAAATGCTATATTAAAGGCTGTGGAACGTGCATTTTGGACACAGACGGGAAGATCTTATTTATGCCGTGTGGTACTTAATTTGTGTGGATTTTCTTTTTCTGTTAACGTGGAAAATTTACATTGACTTCATTAGTCCTAGATTATGCTTTATAAAGGGAACTGTCCTTGTTCCAATACCTTTTTTTTTATTTTGACCTGTCAAACCTCAGTTTGAGTAAATCACTCCTGCACTATGGTGATGCTACTTTAAATGCACACATCTAAAAACATTTGTTTTGGAAAAACCATAACATGCCTGTTTGACCAAATGATGTTACAGGTTTAACTATAGCTGGCAGAAAGGCCTAGTGCATATGACCACTTGGCCTATACCTATTATATTGGTGGTTTTTCTGTCTTTAATATTAGACACTAACAACACCTGTAGCTGCTTGCGTTTCAGAGTTGTGTCCACTGAACAAACATTTTCCAAAGAGAACTGATTTGAATTGTTTCTGCTCAGAATTCTGTTTATTTTTCACCGTTGTCACAGTTTTTGACAAAAAGACCAAATAGCACAGTGAGAACAAATAAGCACAAAACAACATGCGTATACCTGGTCTTGAGCTTGCAGAGAATCGCACCAGTGGTGTGTGGTTTGACGTGCAGAGTGAATCGTAGTTCAGGGTGATGGGTTTTCATGGGGAATTTGGGTGGCATAAGTGCACTTAACATTGATTACAAAAAACAGGGACCTGTTCTCTTTTGTTACATACGGTTTCATTGGTTTATGGCATAGCAGGATAAGGACACAACTGTTTCCAGGAGACTGAGATCTGATTTTTGTCAAATTACTACAGACTGCAGCAACTTAAAACCATGTGTGCGCGCATGCATGCATGCACTGTTGTGCCAGGACAGTGCTTGCTCTTGGCTAAGTTTGTTGTAGCTGTATCATTTTATGTGCCTTAATGTGCCAGACCAGCAAAATTTATTTTGGCTTCCCTGCCATTATGAAGGTGTAATTCTCCAGTTCAAAAATAACATTGCACATTCCTAAACTTCAGTGACCGATACAGTGATAGTTGATTCTGTTTTGTAAAAAGGTCTCAAAGACTTGAGGTTGGTATAAAAATAAGATGGCGATATTTGTATACAAGTGGTTATTTTCTTGTCAAATTCATGTAACACATTTTGAACTGGTTATCCAACAAAAGTTTAGGTTCTAGTTGAAGTGACCCCTTTTAAGAGAAGCGTGATATTTTTGTATATGTGTAGATTAAGATTCTCATTTATGAATGACTTTTTTTTTTGAAGCAGAAGGTTCAGTTTGTGGCAAGGGTTGTTAGGAGGTGGGTCAGACTGCTTTTCAGTATAGGAAGGACAGCAAATGGGAAGGACTCCTTTCCATGTACTGTGGCTGCACAACCACTCAGTGATTGGCTGCTCTGGCTGCCTGAAGATTTATGGTGTAATTTCATTGGGGAGAGGCAGACAGAGGTGCCCAACACTGAAAAGTGTCTGTTATTCTTAATACCCAATCTTAAGCACTCAAACAGTAAACATGTTCCTTTTATATTGGTGAATTTTTTTTTTTGCTATTTTCTACTACTTTTATAATGTTATGTTTCTTGAGAGTGTGGGTGTTGTTGTAAATTTAAATCCCTAGTCTCCCTCTATGCTGCAGCATTCCTTGGCTTGGCCTTTCCTGTGGGCTCAGATTTGTCATGCCTTTGTCCCTTTTGCGACATACAGAATTGATCTGTCTGCACCCAACACCACTCCCAAAAAAATCACACGCGGGCCTCACCCCGGGGATGTCCGTGCCTGCCAGAGAATACCACTAACAGATTCCCCCCTACACAACATGATGCAAGTTGTTTCAGTAATAGTTTATTGCAAAATGTGAATATTTAGGTTATAAATCATGTGGGTCAGACTTAGACATGAGCAATGTCCTGTTTCTTTTAGCCCAGAAATAAGTGTATTCTGCCTGGAAAACTGAAAGGGGGGAATCTTAAATACAGATTGCTGTGTAGTAAATAGTGCTGTGGAGGTAAGGGTAATCTGATTAGACATTAAGAATGACAATGGATGTAATTTCTTCCATATAATGTTCTAGATTTTACTGCTCAATGGTTTGTGTATATCTACTTCAAATGTGACAAATAAACTTTTTTTTCTACTTGTCGTTTTCCTTGATTTTATTTTTTTTGTAAGTTTTCTTCCACGACAGCCCAATAACATTCCCAAATAAATTAGGTTTTCATAATTAAAACCAAATTATTTTCCACATGCTCAATGAAAACAAATAGACTCACTGTGTTTAAATTTATTCTTTTTACTGACCATGGTAGTAAATGTACTTTTTTATGATGCTACTGGCCTACATTTCAGTACATTTTACATGTTCTAAAATACAGTAAAATACACAAGTATATACAGGCATACCCGATGTAGGGTATGCATTGTTCATTTTGAATATCCCTTCCAACAAAACCGTCACTATTCCTTACACATAACCGCAAGGTCGCAGGTCCGTGATCCCTCAGCAACGGCACCCAAGCATTTAGAAATGCATGTGTCCACGCTTAACTGTGTATGAACAGTCGTATCTAAATTCTTATAAATTTAGCAACTGATTAGTAATGTTACGAAATGTATGTGGGTGGCTTTGCCCAGACCAGGTTTCACAGTGCCTCAGCCATTACACGAAATCACTAAAAGCTCGCAAGAACGACAGACTGGGGAAAGCCACCATGCAAACCTATTGTTTTGCAGTAAAAACGTGTTCAAATGCAATGTAACCCCACGATACGTGACTAAAGCGCCCCGATGGGACTAACGGGACACGAGCCGCCAGATTACGTAATCCCGGGGTAAGGCAGCTAGTTAGCTCCGTTAGCCTGGTTAGCTTGCTGGCTAGCGGCTCCGGGGACAGGCGATATGCGGCCGCGGGTTTAAGCGGCCCAGAGTGTCGAAGCGCTTCGCGATCATGGACGCGCACAAGTGGGGAAACACACTTCACATGGGAGCGTGCCTCGGTTACGGGCAGGCGAGCCACTGGGCCGCAAGCCGCCTCTCCAGGAGCCCACTCCTCTCGCCATGCTACCGCCAACGTGCTTTAGCTGCGTGGCTAGCCAGTGACTCGGGGACCAAGCTATGATGTAAAATTGTTTCAATAATTTCAAATGAATAAAAATGTATAATAAGTTTAATAAAAATAAAACTCCAGACCAAACTGTCGCCTCCGCCTTTGTCTCCTATTATCTCGCATGTTTTTCTTCGGAGTTCCTCCCCCTGCGGCGCTGGGCGGAGTTTCATACCGAACCAGACGCTCCTCTCGTCGGATACGTTTCGTCCTGACTCCCCGGGGTCTATACCTGGAAAAAAGGCACTTTTTAAAAAACAAAAAAACCCCAAAACCACTGGTGCGACTTGCGTTTGCCTTCTTCTCTTCGCTTGTTTGCCACTGACAAGACAGGTGGGTGAATTGCTGTTTGTTACGGATTTTCAAATAATATCTCCGAGCCGTTGAAACATTCATGGCGGCTCTGCAGACCAGCTTTCGGGGTGAAGGAAAGCAGAGGCGTCCCGTTGTTTTTTTCCCCCCCCCGTCCTGTAGTCCTTTCTAGGTGTAAAAAATACAAATTTAAATGATTTCGAACCGTAATAAAGTCTAAAATACCCACGACCCAAATCTATATGCATTTCTTCATATTTGTTGTTAAATATATATGTTTTACGAAAGTACCGACTGAACCACCAAGAGCTGGCTGTCTCCGCCGAAGCCTTTAACGTGCTTATTTCCGTGTCAGCAAAAGGCAGATACGAAGACGCATTTCATGCAGACTCAGATTAGTTGAGGGTTTAGGTGCAGTGTCGTCGAAGCGGACATTCCTGCTGGGCTCCGTGCTGCCTGCCACCGGAACCGCGGTGCCATGGCGGCGGTTTCAGTCGGACGCCTGATCCGTCACACGCGGCGGGCGGGGGGCTGTGCTAACGACCTGACGGCACATTAAAGTGTAACGCCCGCCTCTGCGGCCTGCAACAATGCGACCGCGCTGACGCTGCACTTATCATAGTTATTGTTATTATTCTGCGTTTTACTTTGTGGTGATATGGTGTATTGTTTTGAAATCGACCAGGTCTCTTTGTTTACCACTTGTGGCGTTTCTGTGGAGGGAAGGGGTGGAGAGTAGGTCGCCCCCTCTTCATCCCGCCCTCATCACGTTGACCTTGTCTGCAGGGTGGGGAATTTTTTTCCCCGGGAAACGCGACTGTATTTTGCGCGCATTTGGCCGCGAGGTCATTCAGGTCTGCGCCGGGCAGGTACAAGGCAACGTACGTAATAATGTCTCCAGAAAGACACTTTACAACAAAACTATCGAAGTTACTTTTTTGCTCTGCTTTATGCATACTTCAAAATAAATAAAAAATAAATGCTCCGCCCGTTATCAACTATATATATATATATATATATATATATATATATATATCGGCTTCCGCGATAACTTTTTAACCATTTAATTTTTGACAATAATTTTAATGTAACACTTTTCTGCCACACGTAAATTAAAAAATGACACCTGTATACGCCAGTAGTGAGTATAAGCAGATGCGTTTACCTGAGGGGAGTAAACTCGTTTCCCTGTTTTCATTAACAGCATTCTATGGAAACCCGTTTCCGCCATCTGAGGTAGAAAAAAATATTTATCTCAAAATTCTGACTTAAGTCGAAATTCTGATTTACTGAGTATCTCAGAATTCTGGCTTTTTTTTAGCCAGTCAGGTAGCGCCGCCTCCTCTGTCGGATGCTTTTGGGAATATATCCCAAACACGCTTTATTCACATAATGTAATTTGCTAGCAGATTAATTTGGAGTTCATGCTAGCTCGCTATATTTTGAAAGGAACAAAACAGGGTGGCTTTAGTACGGCCTTCGTCGCTTTGGCTGGAGTTATTCGGTTATTCTTGTAATGCCAGTGTTTGCCTTGGACTTCCAGTAGCTCGAAAGACAATTAACTGAAAGACACGTTTGATATTTTTTACCGACTGTATTTATAATGTATCTTGTGCAATGGCACGATTGTTACGCTCTGTAGCAGCCAATAATTTAATATCTACCGTTAATAACTGCCAATAATGTAACACAAAATGGAAAAAAAGTAATACAAGTTAATAATGTGATAACGTGATACGTTATTGATTCAGAATAGTAAGTACCGTATTGGTAAGTTATTACCTTAACTGCCTTTATTACATTAAGAGCGGAAACATTATTACATTATTGACAGTTATTGCACTAACGGCAGGTATTACATTATTGGCTGCGATAGGGTTTAGTAGGTAAAGTAAAACTGGTAAGTAAAATGATATGCTTGTTTGAAATCGCAGATTGAAACTTGAAGGGAAATGTCATGTAAATTGCTTCTCAGAGGGCCCAGCAAGCCGAGGAGAAGCTGCCGGTTCCTCCACCATGAACGGAAACGGTAGCCAGGGATCGCGGCTGAAGAGTGAGTCAGGTACGGTAAGGTGCTCTCTCGGGTCCCCAACAACCCCCACCCCCACCCCCAGATATTTTAGCATAGCCAAACACATGGTATGAAACCAAACTGTATCAGATATATTGGACTGGTACTGCAAGTGAATTCCAGATGCTTTTTATTAGAATTACTGGTGCTGTGGTGCTTTACATGTCACTCTGACACCAACCTGTATTTTCCTAAGTTTGGTGGCATGTGTTCCAAGGAGCACAGTGAAATTCTTATAACGTAGTTGCAGGGTAGGGGGGCAGGTGTGTGAGGGGACTGTAGGACAGTAGTGAAACAAGAGACAAAAGAGTGCCATACAAATAGAGTCAGATGTTCCATAAATATGACCAGGTTAACATTTAAATTCATGTGGCATATTTTGGGTAAACATCTAGCATCAGGGTCTATCAATCCTGCTGGTGACATAGACGGCCGCCTATGGTGCCAACTCAGAAGGGGGCACCAACTTGCCAGCGTGTTAAACTTTGCCTTGTATGGGGGGTGCTGGCAGTGTTGCTGGCCTAGGGCGCTATATTGGCCAGGACCAGCTCTGAGTAGCATAAAGGTGCTTTTCTACCACACCAGGTTCTGCACTTTTGATACTTCAGTAAGTACCAAAAGTATGATATTTCAAAGTGTTGGTTTTCCACTGGTGTAAAAAACTGGTACCGGCACTGGATGACATCACAAGGAAAGGCAGAGTATTTTGTACTGAACTCGAAAAATGGCTTTAGTATATTGTAGGGATGGATGATTGTTAATATTAACTTCAAATGTTATGCACATGCAGTTTGTACATCGCTAGTCACCTATTTGGACATTATAGTGCAGGGGGTTGAAGTTCCTTGAAACATTTTTCTTTGTCATAGGAAAATAGAACTTAGCAATGTTTGTAATTTTAATGATTATTCAATTTGAAGATTTTCTAATATATGTTTAAAAATCAGTTTGTTTACTTCCTTGGCTTTTACATGAGCGCTGCATTCGTTCTTCTAGACAATTATAATCACTTCCATTCTTGTTGTTTAAATCCCTCACAGACATGTTTGTGAGAAATTTATTGAACTCCTTTTTAGCTTTATAAATACCCCACTATTTATTATAGTACACACATCGTGATATATTTATACATTTTCTAATATTGTCCTGTCCTGGTGTATTACACTTTTTTATTTCTTGTCATGCCATCCTGATCTTGTATTTGTTCTTCCGACCAGATCACCATTAAAGCTTTTGGATTTCTTCATTTGTCCACGCATCCATTATTACTATTTTTTATTTTTTTTTGCTTTATTTATCGTTGTTTTCTGAGTTCATAGCTTTTTTTCAAGATTGCAATATTGTGTTTAGATGCAGGCTATTTGCATAACCAGTCAACAAAGAAATCACACCCCGAAGTACCAAAATTCCAGTTCCAAGTAACAAAAAAGTAACCCCAGCTGGTTAGTTTAGGTCCTGTTTTGATACTGTTACTCAATTGGAAGTTAATGGAAAAGAGAAAGTACTGAAAGTACAGTACCTAGTGCGGTGGAATAGTGCCTATAGTCATGATCTTGAACCCTGAAGATGGCAGGTTTTGCTCAGCAAGACCTGAATTGATCCGGTAAAGACTTTTGAGTCTATTATACAGCCAAATAGAATCAGAATACAGTAACCCCTTCATATTCACGCATTTGACATTTGCAGTTTCAATTATTCATAAATTGGCTTGAACAATTAAACGGGAATATTTTTGGAACTTGCAGACTACACATAAGCTAAAACAAAATTGAAAATGATTCTTATCACATAAAATCATGCCATAAATATTAATGATGAATAATATTTGTTAGTGTAAGTGTGTGATATATCGAATGTTGCAAGTCTTGGCTTGAGTACGCCGTGCAACCAGCCTCACTCTCGATAGCTGTCTTTATGACCATGGAATCTTGTGTTGCTTGCAAAAAATTGAAAACTTTTCAGTGCCGTTAATTTAGCATTTTTAATAATCGGTCCAAAACGTAAGGCTCACAGTGTGTACAGTGGTAACATACAGGGGCATAATTTAGATGGTTTGTATATTATATAAAAACGTCTAAACAATAAAAAAACAAAGCAGTTTGGCTACTGTTTGTTCAGGAACGGGTAATAAACAGACTTTTTATGTTGTCGTTCAAGCTAACATACTGTTAGGGGTGTCAGTATTAGCTGCAAATTTTCACATTCGCGGGAACTCTTGCCCTTAAACCTTGAAGTGAAGGGGTTACTGTACTTTAATTATCCTGGAGGATAATAAAGGACTGCACAGTACACTGATACACAAAAGATAAAAACAGACAATACACAATGCTACACAGAACAACTTCTTTGTAGAAATAAATCAGTAAACGTATGAAGATAACTGCATGAGCATGAAAATAAATACAGTACTGTGGTGATGATCTACAGATTTGCTGGTAATTATTGCACAAAAAGATAGATGAATAGGTATTTATAGAAATGAGTAGTGTATCACATGTGCATGGAGTGACTTACCGGTTGTACAATCTGCTGACCATTGGAAGGAATGATTTCCTAAGAGGCTTAGTGGAGCATTTTATGTTGAAGAATCTATGATTAAATGTGCTTTTCTGTGCAACCAAAATGGGATATACGGCGTGTGGAAGTGTTGTGTCGCTATTCACCAGGGTTAGGGGCGTGTTCTTGTGTGGGGTCATGCCCTGATTGCACCGTGTGTGTGTGTGTGTGTAAGCCAGACAGGGACGAATGGACCAAGGAGGACTGCCTGACACTGCTGGAGAGGATCCGCAGCCTGCTGCCCGAAGGGGACACCATGAAGTACAAGACCACAGAGTCACACTTTGACTGGGAGAAGGTGGGATTCAGCAGCTTCACTGGGGACATGTGCAAGCAGAAGTGGCAGAAGGTCTCCACTGAGGTGAGCATCAGAGACCTCCCTGCAGTTAGTCTGATATAGGGTTTTATTATCCCAGGTCCTAGACCAGGGGTGGGCAATCTTATCCGCAAAGGGCCGGTGTGTGTGCTGGTTTTCGCTGCAACTCACTAATTAG
>JAODJX010000001.1:28559936-28581019 GCA_026776945.1 Isichthys henryi
ATTAGAGGACTGATTGGCTGAAGAGTCCTCACACCTGGGTTTGAACAGCTGACCTAAAGGTTACCCCAAAAACCAGCGCACACACCGGCCCTTTGCGGATAAGATTGCCCACTCCTGTCCTAGACCCATACGTGGATCAGATATTCCGGCATACTGCTCAGTCATTTTGGCCGACATGGACAGTCCATATAGAAACGCAGTTCTTTGTGGGGAAAGCTGTGTGCTGGCTTTTCATTTCCGCTGAAGGCTTCATTTAAGTTTGCCTGAATGCAGTGATGTGGTTGGTGGCTGCTTGTAGGATGGGTCTGTATGTGTCTTTGATATCTTGATAACCCAACCAAGGTGTCCAGAGTTTTGAGATCATTCATTCAGTTAATTGAAGACATTTTGTTGACTGATTTACTGCTAAAAATCAGAACAGTTAAAGGTTTAAAGTTATAGCCCTATTCCAGAACTGTTCAGTCAATCTCAACTAAAAAATTCAGCTCAGGGTTCCTAGGAGTCCAAGTCCGAACCATTTTCTCAATCTGCTTACTGAATCCTGAGGCGTTTTTTGGTGGTGGCATTTTAATGTAATTGAATTGTAGACTTGTGACAATCACTTATTAAACATATCAAACCAGCATGGCTAATATCAGATGATTCGATGCTGTTGTTACTATATGGTACTTCTGTGTAAGCATATATTTATGGTTTTCAGTGATCTGGAAAACCACTTGTTGTAGTTTAATGAACAGTGAAATTAAAAAAACCCAGAAAGGTCACCAGTGATAGATGAAGTCCATCGATTTAATTTGAACTGAATTACATTTTAACTTTATGAAAGTTTCATTTAAATGTTGTCCTGGTAATAAAATGGATGAATTCCAAAAGCATTAAATCTAAATCTTACTAGGCTACTTAGCTGAATATATAGGTGAATATTATATCTACACTACAAGCTCTAGTGGCATCTGCATATCATTGGTTCTGTTTTCTGTGCTAAACAGAGCAAGTCCTATGAGCTGTAGAGTGCCGAGACACAAACAAAAGGGGAGGCGGGTGTCTTGCTGGTATATGGAGTTTGTATCAATGAAAAGAAATGAAATGAACACCCATCCTGATGGCTTGGTGTTATTTGCTGCCCGCTCAGGTGCGGAAGTACAGGACCATGACAGAACTCATCATTGATGCCATTGAGTATGTGAAAAACCCCTACAAGGGCAAGAAACTGAAGGTACTGCACCCTTTAAGTCTTTATTGAAAATTATTGGAAGCTTAGTATTCTGCTGAAAAAAAAAATAATTAGAAACCATTAGGAAAATATCTGAGGCTTACCACAAAATGATTCCATTGCATTTACATTCATTTACATAATTAGCAGGCGCTTTTGCCCGAATCGAAGTACAAATGAGATAAATGGCATATTGCAAACATTTGTGCTGTCGAGTGCAGCTAGGCTGAGCTTACAATCAATGTACAGGCATAAGTGTAAGCACTTATGGACCAGTAGCTAACCGACATCTGTAAAACCACACATAAAACTATTAACGAAGTAACAGCCTAATAAAACTCTTCAAGGACCAGTAATTGCAACGTAAGACCATTCATCTGTTCCCTCTCAGACGCATCCAGACTTTCCCAAGAAGCCTCTGACGCCATACTTCCGCTTCTTCATGGAGAAGCGGGCCAAGTATGCCAAGATCCATCCTGAAATGAGCAACTTGGACCTCACCAAGATCCTCTCCAAAAAGTACAAGGAGCTAAATGAGAAGAAGAAGGTGTGCTCCCTTGCTGTTCAGTTCTTGTAGTGATGCTGCTATTGATATTACAAAAAAAATCAAACAAACATACTGACAGCAGAGGTTTCCTTTGTCCATTTTTGTTTCCCATATTTATTGTTTTAACTGTCATGAAGCATTAATTGACATTTAACATTAGAGCAGGGGAGCACTTAAGTTCAGAGGTTTACACTGGAAAATATGTTGTGAATTGAAGCCCATTTTGTCCTGTGGGTCTGGATTTTGGGTCATTCTCATTTCTCCTGTGTCTGTCTGCATTCTTAGCTGAAGTACATCCAGGAGTTCCAGCGTGAGAAAGAATCGTTTGAGAAAAACATGGCACGCTTCAAGTAAGGATTTTGGCTTATTTGCATGAGAAACAAAATGTGTGTCTACTGAATAGGACTGGAAGAGCACTATAGCAGCAAAGGTCTCAGGTCTGTTGCCTCTGTAATGAAGGCTTGAGGGAAATAAATCAATTGTGTTTTCCCATTGACAGAGAGGAGCACCCAGAGCTGATTGAGGAGAGGAAAAAATCCGACCTCCCAGAGAAGCCCAAAACCCCCCAGCAGCTCTGGTATAATCATGAGAAGAAAGCATATTTGAAGCTGCACCCAGATGTAAGTGGTTGGAATGTGCATAAAGGTTATTCTGTGGAGGGTTGCCCTGTATGTCTTGTAATTTTATCCTGGACTTCATGGTTGGCACTGGATCATAAGCAATTCTGGTATGTTTCCACATACTGGCAATAAAGTGAGTTCTGGTAAAAGCTGTTCGGGAGGCATTTATTATAGCTCTTTCATTGTCTTATGGTGCTTTTCTGCTACCTCCAAGACCCAAACCATACCTCAGCCGTACCACGAACTGACGGCTTGCCATCATAAATCATGCGAGCTGTACTCAAGCCGTAACTGTGCTGACGTGCCAGAAAGCTTGGCCAATCCGGGCTGGATGCGTCACCACCATCTGATTGGTATCCCCGTGAATTTTGACCAATGTTTGCGTGAATATGCATGGGTTATCTGAAAGATGAAAAGGTCATATTCTATAT
Source organism: Isichthys henryi (assembly GCA_026776945.1). Classification (NCBI taxonomy): domain Eukaryota; kingdom Metazoa; phylum Chordata; class Actinopteri; order Osteoglossiformes; family Mormyridae; genus Isichthys; species Isichthys henryi. The sequence continues at coordinate 28,562,748 of JAODJX010000001.1, forward strand.
ATTATTCATTATTAATAGTATCACATATCACCATGTATTGTTGCGTTCGCCAAAAACTCGGGACTTGAAATTTTCCAAACGCCTCTGTGAAATGCTATAGAACAGCTGAATGGAACAGATTCCTAATGCAAATTTATGCAAGTGAATGCTAATTCAGCTAGCGTTTGATGCTAAAACAAGGTGCCGGTTCTCGCAGAAATGCTGGTGGAAATTAGAACATAGTAAATCATGGTGTACATCTTGTGAAGAGTAAATACGCATATCTTTAAAGAGCCAACCCTTCTGCAGTGGGAAACTGAAGCGAGCTGGAACCGTGCAGTAAATAGTCTCTGTTCGCAGTACAACTCGGTTCCTGTATGCTGGGGAAAAGCTCCCCTTAGGCTGCTATTGCTATTATTGAAGGCATTTTTATATTATCATTGTAAACTGGTATTTTAGTATTAAATTAACGGATTCTTTGGAATTAAAGTTTTGGTTTGTGCAGTGTGTAACTACTGAGTACTTAGACCGTAGAAGTAATGTTGTAATAGCTTAACTCGTCATGGAGAGGTAGACAGGGTAGCTCAGCACTTTCCCATTCTGTCTCTCGTGCACAGGTCAGCCAGAAAGAGCTGAAGGAAGCTTTGCGCAGGCAGTGGTCACAGCTGTCAGACAAGAAGCGCCTGAAGTGGATCAGCAAGGCATTGGAGCTGCAGAAGGCCTACGAGGTGAGGGGCTCTGGGGTCCCGGTCCATACAGAAGGTACCCAACTGTCATCACTGGCTTCACTCGGTGTGTGATCTGCCCCCTGCAGGATAGCATGAGGGCGTACAATGAGGCCCATCCGGACTCCATAGCAGAAGAGCACATCAAATCCGTCCTGACCAAAGCCGAGCGTCAGCTCAAGGACAAGTTCGACGGCCGGCCCACTAAACCCCCTCCGTAAGTAGCTCCGGAATTTCCCTCCAGTTGGCGGCAGGTGGGGAACAAATGGGGGTTTCCTCTCATCACTGATTCCCTCCCAGGAATGGATATTCACTGTACTGTGCGGAGTTGATGGTGAACATGAAGGATGTACCCAGCACAGAGCGTATGGTCCTGTGCAGCAAGCAGTGGAAGATGATGACGCAGAAGGAGAAGGACATGTTTCAAAAACGCTGCGAGCAAGTGAGCTGCTCCTGCCAGCGCTGCTTAATGAATAAGAAGACTAGCATTAGCGTGCTAGCTTTCTACACTAATGTATCATGCACAGCTATAACCACTGTGCATCAATACATACAGCTCTGGAAAAAATTTAGACCACTCCACGTTTTTAAAAATTCAGCATTTTTTAATCCTGGTTCTGCTGGAGGAAGGTTATACTGTGAGGCTGGCTGCTTCCAGACTCAAAGCTTCTCAGACAGCTGTACACAAGAACGAGGTGGAGCAGGAGACACTGGCAATAACCAAAAAGACCAGCAAGGTAGAGGGCAGAATCAACTTTCTTTTTACAGCGATGACCATCAGCTTATCCAGCAATGTCTCATGAATCGAGGATGACAACAAATGACCTTCAAAGAGAATGGGAAACATTAAGTGGCGTGAAATGCACTGCTAGGACAGTTCATCCCAGGCTCCTAGAAGCAGCAATGAAGACACATAGATCAAGGAAGAAGCCCTTTATCAGTGAGAAGCAGGGACTAGCCAGGCTGGAGTTTTCTAAATAATGTATATTTTACACAGGCGTTGAGAAATGAGTGAAACTGAAGATTTTGCTATGGTCTCTTAATTTTTTCCAGAGCTGTATTGTTGAATTCTGGATTCTGATTGGTCAGAGTCATGTTGTTTAATTTTCTATTACCACATACATACTTCCAACCAGGTGAATTTCACAAATAATCTTTAATTTTAACTAAATTTTTTCAAAATTCCAGACAAAGTACTCAATTTAATATTAAGAGAAACTAAACAGAAATCTTAAATCATTGACAAAAATACACAATAAATGCATTTTTGTGCTTTCTGCACGTTGGGTGATTCTTCACCTCCACGGCTGTGCATTTCAAAATGTGTAATGCACAGCTTATTGTACAGTAATCCTTCCTTATACCACAGCACTGTTCAATTCTAAATAACAAACGTTAGCAGAAACTATACAAGCAAAAACAATCTCAAACAACAACAGTGCTTCAGGCAGAAGAGCTGTGGTTACTGATTGAATAAAAAATGGTTTACTAATGTAGCGCACTTGTAATCCAGTGCAGGACTGTCTAACTTGCCTAAATAAGATGGTTCCCAAGTCTACCGTTTACTGATTATTAAAAATAAATGTTAGGTTTTACCCAGAATGCAGTTGAATAGCAGGAGGTACATAAAGCTAAATTAATAATTGAAAAATGTGCAATGCACAGCTTGGAGTGCATTTACCTCCTTATATCTTATATATTACTACACACTTGCACCTTTGTACAGAAAGACTAGCCTTTGGGCTTTGCAGCAGGAAATTGTGATCTAACGACTGACTAATGATCTTAGCAACAGACTATTTTAAATTAAAGATGGTGATTTGGGTTTTATATAACCAAGATGTTTATTAGTAGTTGGCTTGAACAATATGTAACTTTTTAATACTGTCCGGACTTGACACCATGGCATTAATTTTGACTGCATTTTATAAAGCAGCACTACTCTAGTATTTTGAAATATTGTCAATACAATTTGTCGGGCAGGGGTGTCTCCCAAAATACTATTTGCCTAAAAGGAAATAACACTTAAGCCTAAATAGTAGTTCTACTAAAAAAATAGTTTAAGTTCTTAAAGTGCAATATAATGCGTTGAAGTATAAATATGTAAGACAAATGTCTGTTAACCGTGGTACAAGCAGGTTGATGCACCCCAAACCATGCATCATTCATTTTTAAATGCACTCTTTGTGTTGGACAGTTCACCTCCTCAGCTGTGAAAAATATATGATGCACAGCTTGGAGTGCATTTACACTTAACTTTGCATCAGTGTCACAGATAAACTTGTAGAGTTCAGATTGTTTCCATGTTATGAATCGATTATATTAGGATGTAATTATAGCTCTAGAAAAAATTGAGACCACGGCAGTTTTTTGTTTCACTCATTTCTCCATTTATGGGTGTGCATCTGTGAGTAATATATTTTTTGCTAACTGCAAACTAGTTTTTCTCATCTCATTGAAGGGCTGCTTCATGCTTTATGGCACCTCAGTCCTGCTTCTAGGAGCCTGATATGAACTGTCCTAGCAGTGCACTTCACACCACTTAATGTTTCCTATTCCTTTTGGTCACTTAATGTCATTCTTACTATTCAATGCGAAACTGTCGAATAAGTTAACGGTCATCTCTGGCATTAGGATGCGTTTTTCTGCCCTTTACCTGGCTGGTTTCTGGTCGTTCCCAGTGTCTCTTGGATTACATTATTCTTGTGTACTGCTGTCTTAGAAATTTTGAGCCTGTAAGCAACCTGCCTCGCAGTGTAGCCTCCTGCCAGCAGAACCAGGATTAAACCAGGATTTAAGAATACAGGTTCTTAAAAAATATATAGTGGTCTCTTAATTGTTACCAGAGCTGTGCTGTAATAATATATTCTCCAGTATTCATTTTGTGAAGGACCTTTTCCTCCTCCTTTTACAGAAAAAGAAACAGTATGATATGGACCTCCAAAGGTTCCTTGAGGTGAGAATTCACCAGGTCCCCTGTTTGCCCCCTGGGCATATGTATGTGTGTATATGTGTGTGCATATATATTTCTGTCTGTGTGTGTATATACACACACACTGACACACATGGAAACATATTTGCTGAAACTGAGTAGCATGTCTCAGAGCTGACTGCTGACAGGCATGTTGCATTTTCAGAGCATTCCAGAGGAAGAGAGAGATCGGGTCCTAGGAGAGGAGAAGCTGGCTGGGACGCGTCTAGGCACTGGGAGCACTGGCAGCACGGGGGGTGCAGGAAGCCCTCTCCGCGCCAAGTCGCCCATGGGCAGGGTAAAAACAGACATGCATGCCGTGATCGATCCAGCAGTCTAACTGATATGTGACCTACTATGCTAGCCTGCCAGTTGGTTAGAACGCGACGGTTCCATTATAGGAGCGCCCTGACATGGATCCGTGGGTTCTTGGCCTTGTCAAGGACAAGCGTGATGGCAGGAAGCGGCCGAGGCTGCCTGACACGCCCAAAACGGCCGAGGAGATGTGGCAGCAGAGCGTCATTGGGGACTACCTGGCCAAGTACAGGGTGAGAGTGGCAGTGAGGATCTCTTTGCGCCTTAGCGTTTGCCAGGCTGGGTACAGAAACAAGGACAGTAACAATGTAAAGAGAAGCAGTTGGTGGTCAAACAATGTGCTGTTACAAAAGTACACTGAAATAACTAAAAAAGAGAAGCAAATGTCAGTTCCTGCACATGCTTGCAGAGTAGCATGCTTTAGTGGTTTTTCCACTTGTGCCGACATCATTTATCTCTTGTGTTATATCAAATACCCAACATCATTAGTGAGTGTGCATTGAAAGGGATTAAAGTGTCAGTAACGTTACAATTCTGTTTTGTTCAAGAGTAACATCTCTGTATCCGGCATTGCCTCTGTCGCAGTATTGCCGGATATAAGATCTTTGACAGTATGTGCTTATAGCTTCCATTAAATCATAAGCATTGGGATATTTAGTTTTTCCTCTGTATTCTCCTTGTTTAAACAATCAAATTATATAATATATTGAATTGCTCATCCCGTGCCTCAGAATGATAGGAAAAAAGCACAGAGCGCCATGCAGTCGGCTTGGAAGTCCATGGAGAAAAAGGAGAAGATTCCTTGGATCAAGAAGGCGGCTGAGGACCAGAAGCGATACGAGGTTCAGTACAGCAGAGTGGTCAGTGACCGGGTGTTTTGACTCCTGTCTTACACAGTCCACAGGAGGAATGTCAAAATGCTGGTCATGTTGTGGCTGAGAATGGGCCTGTTTTAGTGCTGTGTGTTTGCTTCCTTGCATGTGTGCATGTGTGTCTGGATGTCTGTGTGTGTTTCAGATGGTAATACCTTTTACAGGTAGAGGCTGAAGCAGTAACAGACCAGCAGTTCTGAGAGTGGAAGATGCGTCATGGAAGAATCTCTGTGATGAACCTGTTAAACACTAAATGCTTGTGCTACATGGTTTTTGACAACATTATTTGGCCTTAACGGGTTAGTAGCCTCTAAAATATTGACATCATACTGTCATACCACAGAGGGAGCTACTGGAGACAAGGACGCCCCAGTCTGGCCAGGGGCAGAGGAAGCCGAAGTTTGATGGCGAGCCAAAGAAACCGCCCGTGTGAGTGAAGGGCGACACCTTGTGATGACACGAGTGTCTCTTGTTCTGCCCATATAGCACTATCGCGCCTCAGCCTGATTTCAGCTTCCTGTTTCTTCTGATCCACAGAAGCGGCTACCAGATGTTTTCTCAGGAGCTGCTGACCAATGGGGAGCTGAACCACTTTAGCCTGAAGGAGCGCATGGTGGAGATTGGCAGGCGCTGGCACAAACTCAGCCAGGTCCAGAAGGACAAGTACAAAAAGATGGTGGAGGAGCAGCAGATCGAATACAAGGTTGAGCTGGACTCTTGGATCAAGGTAGGGGACATTTCAGTTGGAGGCCAAGGGATGGGTACAGTTTCTCTGCAGCTGGCAGGATTTGTGATCTGCCATGCCTACAGCTGGCACTGAGAGTTTCCCCGGAAAGCCAGTAAAGCTTAATTCGTATATCACTTGTGCGCATGATGTTACAGTACATGCGTCATAAATCTTATCATCTGAAGTGTCCATGTGGACCGTGACCGTATGCATACAGTTTATGGACAAATGTAGTATGTATACAAAAGTCTGTGTGCTCAACCATGCACAGACTGTAATGGCACGTGGACAACTATGACCTAGACTTGAGCTTGAAAGCTTCACGCACTCTGCAGCTCCGCTCTCCGTGCTGACAGTCAGACACACGCAGTGTGTACGTATGTCTCATGACCTTCGTCACTCCATGACAGTTCAGCTCAGTCTGACGTTGTATGTGTGTGTCTGTGCCTTTCTCTCCCTCCCCCTCTGCCCTTGCAGTCCCTCTCCCCTCAGGAGCGCGCCATGTACAAAGAGTACTCCAGCACGGTAAGAGCAGCCCCGCTAAACCCTCGCCATTCTCAGACCGGCACAGTCCAGGTACAGCTCTTGGGACGTAGCAGCGACTCTCACAGGGATCCTGTCCTGATCCCTTTATGTTAAGTCCAGTTGTTAGATGATCATATAACAGGAAGATGCCATTTCAATATAGAACAGGGGACACTAGATGTTTAAAATTCATACAGACTTGTTTAACCATTTTATTTAGTTCTGGAATTCCTAAACCAGCACCACTTATTAAAATGTTCTATTGTAAGAGGCAGTGTGTAGCTCAGTGGGCTATGCCTCTCTGCCAGTGATCTGAAGGTCACTGGTTGAAGCCCGGCCTCAGCATGTCTGCTGGTCCTTGAGCAAGGCCCTTAATCCCCAGATCCCTGGGCACAGTAACAGGTGGCTGCCCTTTGTGGCCAGCTTGCTTTCACCTACAGAGAACAAGTTGGGGGAGGCATAAAGAGAATTTCCCCAAAGGGATTAATAAAGTATCTATTATTATTATTTAAATGTTTTCAATGCTTATGATTTTTCTTTGCAATCCTAATTTGCATCTTTAAGCAGTTCTACCTTTGTTACAGTCATCAATATTCAGGTGAGGCTGAGGCTGGTTGTAACCTGGGGCTGTATTACAGAAACTTCCTATCTTAAGTTTTAAGACAGAAAGAGTGTAAGAGAGGATTTTTCCCATTTGGATATTACAGAAGCAAATCCTAACTAACTTCTATGTTGTCTTGCCTCATCCTGTCTCCGGTTAGAAAACCCTTAATACTAAGTCCATCGGTTTCTCAAGTCTTATTTGTCTGATTTTCTCATTTCGCAGAACTATTTTGTAAGCCGTTAATGTTAGATTTTCTTAAAAAAAAGAGTATCCATACCTAACGCACCATATGTACCACATTGTGTACCTACATAAATGCTCCAAGATTTCTGTGTACCAATGCAATGACAAGCTGTAGTCCCACTAAGAAAACTCAGGGTTTCTCTATCTCTTAACATGTGCAAGGAATCAAGGATGTGTGTGTTTTGTGACATTTCACAAGCTAATTGTTTTCACAAATACTGGGGTGGGAGACAAGTGCAGTTACCGAATATAAAAAAAATCTGATAATTGTGGTAGAACATTTCCTTAATTATGGTGAGTTCTCCTCTTGGAGCCCCGCTCATGACAGTACAATAAAGGTAACATATACCAGTATAGTAACATTACTAAGGTTTATTGAAGCTTATTTGGGAAGCTTGTGTTTTGTATACTTTTCCTATCTTAAGTTAGAACAGAAATATTAACTTAGGAAATGTTCATCTGTAATGGCTTTTTTCCTAAATCAGGTCCTAACCCTAGTTACCATGGTTACCGAACAATTAAGATAGGATCTGGAAGTTTCTGTAATATGGCCCCTGCTCCCTGTCATGTGCTCCCAGAAATTACCATATATTTTAGCTTCCGTGTAGGTTTTTGTCATAGACTGAAAGTTGTAGATGTATTTTGTGCGTCTGATCTTTAGAGAATCCTAGTTAAATTCACAATGCGCATAATGTACATTATGTCCCCAAGACGGGCACAATGTATTCCAGGTATTGTTTATTATTAAAGAAATCATTACTTTAGCCAAACCGTATTAAATATGGTAACAGTATGTATAGTTTTCAATTTATTCTTTTAATTTCAATTTGTTCAATTTGTTTATTTTTCTATCGTTTATTTTTATTTATTCTTATAGTTTTACTTTTCATTAAGAACAATAACCCTGAGTGTTATAGCACGTTCTGAATTGCTTGATTTTTCTGAAATGTATCTGCAAGGCTTCTCTTGCTGACTGTTACACTGTATGATATTATTTAATAGTTCTGTTTTACTTAGGCGTGTCTATTCATTGTAGGGATTCCCGTAGTCCTTTTGTGTGTGTGTGTGTGTGTGTGTGTGTGTGTATACATACAAACACACAGACGCTTCTCTATTTACGAACTTTCAACTTACGAACTTTCAGACATGTGAACAAAGAGGACTGCAAGTCCAAATTGTGTTTGTTAGGCTCCCATTTCCTGTCCTCAACATCAAATTGTGTTTTGCTTGCCAATTCCGCCTAGTACGAATTCTGGCTGCTACTCCCACCGCGCAGCACCGTAGTGTGCGTTGGCGTCCCAGTTCTTTGTACTTGCGTATCGGTAAGACATGTTCTCTTGAGATCAAAGTTTACTGTGTTTTTATTGCGAAATATTCTGTGCATCCATTATCCATTTTTGGTTTATGTATCATTACTAATGTGTTTTAAGATGTGAAAACATGTATTGACTTTATATCAGACTTATGCATGTAGATTTGAGCACCCTTAAAATGATGTTGAATAATGACTGACAAACATTTGCCTGTTTGGAACGTAGAGGAACATCTGTATGTGTGTATGTGTGTGTGTGTGTGTGTGTGTGTGTGTGTGTGTGTAATAAATATATATATATTTCCCATAGTTCTCAATTGTCCACGGACAAACGCAGGGGCAGGGTTTCAGGAACACCGTGCCCAGCTGAAAACTGATTGGTCCCTGGAGTGCCCCGTCGCCTGTTATTCACCAAACATGTCATTGGCTAATTATATGGTTGACCTCTGTATGAATCATGGTCTCCTTATACCCTTGCCTTAAAATCCTAGAATCGCCCCTGCATGTATCAGATTCTGTCTTCAGCTGTATCAGAGGGCCGACTGAATATCACACAGCTTTGCCCAGTTTCTCTCTGACAGTGGTAGTTCTCTTTAATTCTCTGCCTCCCACCACCCCACCCTGCCCCTTCAGAAACGACGCAGTACGGCCAAGGCGCAAGGCCCTGGGGCGAAGTTGCGGGTGACGAAGGGGAAGGCGGTAGGTGCCACAGCTGGAGGACTGGGGGCCGGGGGGGGCAGGCAAGCGATGGCGTACCGGGCCAAGGTAACGTTCACCCGCTCCGGGGAGCTTCATCAGTAGTGCATGGAGAGCAGGGCTGCAGGAGTAATGAGGGCCAGGCTCAGGGTTGAATGTACAGCCTCCTTTGTAACGTTCATGGCTATATGACAGGCTTCTGGGGACCTTGCATGTTGTACATCATGTGTATAAGCAATATGATGTGGATGAGGGTGTTCCTACACAGAGGATGTGAGCTCGTCATTTCCAGCAGGATACATCGGATTCCGAGGACGATGACAAGACTGATTCCTCAGACTCGGAAGACGAAGATGACGATGACGAATCCGGCAGCTCGGACAGTGACGACGACGATGACGACGAGGTGTGTGGCACCGCATAGGGGCGGCCAGCCAGCTGCAGTTTGAAAGTGAAATGTGTCAAAAAATAGAAAAGTTTGTCACTCTGTGTCCAACTAGGGGCAGTCAAGTGAGGAGTTGAGCCCCCGTTCATTTCTTACCTGTTCCTGACTAGACTTCTGTTTGTTTTTTGTGCAACAAGACGTGGGTTTTTCCAGATCCTTAAACATCATAGAGTAAATTTCCAAAATTTAAGGTCTTAGCTTCTCAGGTTTAACTGACAATTTTTCTTCCATCTCAAACCTAATGGTTCCCAACCTTTTGATGTCTGTGGGCAGGTTTACCTCATACAGAAATTTCACTAATGTAATGGACAGTGCTGATTGGCTGGAGCATCCCTCATAATGTGTATGAAAATACAGGACAAATCTCATATTTTCGAGGATCATGGTATTTTATTCTTCAATACGTGACCATACTGTAATATACGGGGCAGAGGGCAACTCTACCCTCAGTGGAACACTGGCCATGGAGCGGTGGGTTGGGAACCCCTACTCTAACTGTACTTCACATGCTTATTGTTGAACCACCAATGTTAAACAGGAGCAACGTACCAGTGGAATCTGATGTTGGGTTCTCAGCTGCTCCTCAGATCAGGTGTGATGATACTGCAGCAGCACAACCATTGTCAACTGTGAGCGCCAACACTCTATACATATATATTATATTATTTTATTATATTATATTATACACACAGACACTCCTCTACTTCCGAACTTTCAGACATACAAAAGAGGACAACTGTAAGTTCAAATTGTGTTCATTGGGCTCCCGTTTCCTGTCTGCAACATTTTTTTTGCGCGCCAATTCCGCCTAGTACGACTTTTGGCCGCTACTCCCGCAAAATGTCCCCAAAGTGCGGCGAAACGTGAAACTTGGTTACCCGTTATATGATAATCTAACTTGGCAATGGTAATATTTACATTTATCATAAGAAAGGCCAAGCGATTCTAAACAGCTTTCTGATTAAATTCACATTTTGATGCCTTTGTCTTGATTCTACTTTAGGCCCAAGTAACACCCCTACGACATAAACCACCTGGAATTCTCATAGACTCCCACCGCTGTTCAAAGGGGCATGTCAAATTTAGGGTACAGACCTGAATTGACTAGTGCAGGGCCCCGAAAAGTATTTACAATTTTTGAAAATCGCTAAACATTGAAGAGAATGAGGGAAAGTCCACAAAAGCTGAAGTCCTCCTTGAGGTTTTATTTCTTTGTTGTTGAGGTCTGAGTGGGTATTAAAAGCTTTGAATTTGATTTTAAACACTGTGCAGCTGCAGCCCTGTTATGGCCTCTCCCCAGGTCGACAGCCATGCACTTTTCCATTGTGTTTACCTTGTACTGACCGAGAAAGGGCTGTCGTTTTATTTTGGTGGTGTTGTTCTTCTGCACACTTTTGTTGAACCTGCCTCTGCTTCTCCGCCAAAATAAAATCCAGATTTTTTTCTTTGCATCCCAGAGTCAGAGCCACGTTCGCCCGCCCTCCTGAAACCAGATGTGCATCCTACATTTTTCCCCAAACCTCATTAACGTGCTATCAACAAGACTCCTGCCTAACTGCCACCTCTTATCTTCCCAGAACGACGACGACGAAGACGACGACGACCAGTCAGATGCCACCAGCAGCTCATCCACAGAGGAGTCCAGTGACACAGACACAGACTAGCTATGTTTGTTTCGGGGCAAGGGCTGTGCAGGACACATCCCCTGCCTGTAAGTCCCACCCATCTCGGTGATGTCTTTAGGATTGGCAGAGAGGCGTCTTCGCTTGGCACGCTCCCCTCAAACCCTGAACAAAGAGGGGTCACAGACTGAGAATTGGGGTCGTCAGCACCCTCACCCAGACTACACCACACTTGATCTCAACTGGACAAATTCTCTTTTAAAGGAGCCGTGTTACATGTGTGTTACTTTTATTGCCTTTCAATAGGTGTTATTAAAAACCTTGTTTCCTGCTTTGTTCTTTTTAAACAAAATAGACTAATTTTGCAGTTTTTCTTCCTGGGTGCAGTACTCATTTCAGTTTGTGCCACGGGGCTCCCAAGAACAGAGCAGGCTTGCCGCATTAATTCCAGACCTGCTTGTTCCCTGAAGAGAAAGGACTTGTTCTTAGTAAAGCCTCCCCTGTCACATGGCTACATTTCAGGTAAAATCTCAATGAAATGCACTTTTTTCTCTTCTTCTTTGGCATGTGATGAAGGCTATGGCCGTGTATCTCATGCAGATGTTGGGGAATCAGTTCATATATTAAGCCAGAGGTATTTTCTACAGTGTTTTGTTACTGAAAATGAGTCTCTGCTCAGTTCATTCGTCCTTTTATATCACAGGTGACCATTTTATCAACTTCGATCGCATTTAGACAGTGTGACCTAAACATTCGTGTGTGATACACAAGAATAAATGATGTCATTAAAATGTGCTATTCTCTTTATTTTGGATTTCAAGGTCTCCAGACATTGCTGAAAATCCTGTTTTTATGTGTACCAAGTTTGAGGTTCATAGCATGTTGGTGACAGTCCCTTCACATCGGTATGCACTTTGAAGGAGTGATTTTGTACATAACATTTTTATTGTTAATTAATCTAACTGGGCTTGAGCCTTCTCAGTTAGCAGCTACAATACCAGAGTTAGAAGCCTAAATTGAAGTAGTTCAACATGGATTTGGCTGAATGACAAACTGCGCAGCTGCAGAGTTTGTGAACTGGGACAGCAGTAGTAGTCCATAAAAATATTTAAAAGACTTGGAAATCGGGTAAACAAGAGTAATAGTCATTTTCCCACATCTGCTTTTTGTACAGCATAAGTTTGTTGAAGGGGATAGCTTCATTGCTTAGTGCGTGGCACTTTAAAATGTTGGGAATTTGAATCCTACCTTGTGGTGGTACGTTTTCTCCCCATGTCTCGAGTTTCTCTAATGTCTTTAAATTAGCCTGTAAGGGGCTGTCACTCTACCCAGTGTGCACTCCTGTCTTGTGCCCTATGCTGCCTGGGATGAGTTTCAGGCCCCCTAATGACCGTGACCAGAATTTTCACTTAAAAGCTGGATGAATGGAAGTTTGTTAAAACATTGCCAAGGCAAAATGAAAAATATTCTTGTGAAAATAAAGTAGATGCATTCAGTAAAATTGATCACCCAGTCACATTGAATCTGTGGTCGTCACTGTCGTAAAGAGAGAGCTGAGCTGGAAGGCAAAGCTACTAATTTACCGGTTGGGTCTAAAACGTAGGGTGAGGAGCTAAAACTAGAGCCGCTGTCCTTCCACATCGAAAGGAACCAGCTGAGGTCATTTCAGCTTCCCATGCCTCCCTAAGGAGGTGTTTTGGGCATGGTCCAGCCGGGAGGAGACCCCGTGGCAGACCCAGGACACGCTGGGGAGATTATATGTCTTGGCTGGTTCGGGAATGCCTTGCTATTCCCTCGGAGGAGGTTGCTGGGGAGAGGGAAGACTGGACATCCCTGCTTAGAGTGCTACCCCTGAAACCCAGGCCCCTGGTAAGCGGCGAAGAATGAATGAATTGAATGAACCCATGTAGACACACAGAGAATATGAAAGCATTATAAACAGGACCGTACTAGAACATAAATCACCAACTCAGGAATTCTGAGGCCTCAGTAATATCTACTAAACCAAAAGAGCAGATCAGAGGAAGTGTATTTATTAATCAGAACTTTGAAATATACTGCACTGAATTGAAGCTTGCATTATTTGACCCAAACATAACCTGAAACCTGTCTTATGGTTGGTAATTATTCACGTAATGATTTTTTAAGAATGCAGTCTGTGAATAGTGGGTATTTAGATTTTTTTCAATACAGGTTAAAGGTGTATACTAACAATTATGCTATTTGCAATGACTGAAAAGAGTCAGGTTTCATTATCTGGAAGAATGCGTTCTTAAGCGTAACATGCCCATAATCGGTTTGTTGAGGAATCTGAGCATAATTTCTTCGAGACCACTAGAGGGTGCGAGAAACGCACAAGAAATGTTCGCTGTGAATAATGTAGTATTCTTGGCTCACTATGGCGGAACCCTATGTAGCCCCACTCCGTGGCCATATTTTAACATCGTGGGAACAAATTAACAAAACACACGCAGGATTTAATTAAAACGAGAAATTGAATTAGTAAAACGTACCCACGTTTTAAGACAACGGCTTATCTAACAAATATGACTGAACCTCTGGTACCAAGTAATATTGATAGTGAACATTTTATGGATTTCTTTAACAATAAAATTACAAACATTTAGCCTTCAAACATGTTCAAATGGCTTACAGATAACTCCAATGCAAACATAACGTGCACACACCCTTACTGATTTTTGATTAATACATGAACAGGAGTTAAAAACAATAACAAAAACCAAACCATCCATTTGTCCAATAGACTCAATCCCCACTCAACTTCTTAAAGAATCCCTTGGATTTCTGGCAAGACCTAATGAATGTGTCCCTGTCCTCAGGCGATGTACATGACCAGTTTAAAGTAGCAGTCATCAGACCACAACTGAAGAAACAAATTTTGGATCCACAGGAGCTCAGCAACTACAGACCTGTCTCTAATGTATCATATTTGTCCAAAGTTTTACAGAAGATAGTCACTGCTCAACTTCATACTTGGAGAGACAACACACTGGACAGATTCCAGCTGGGCTTCCTCCAGGGACACAGCATTGAAACTGCCTTAACTAAAGTCGTAAATGACATAACAGCGACAATTGATGCTATTGTACAATTGGATGGTTGTACAGAATGGTGTTGAAGTGGTTTAAATCCTATTTGACTAATCAATATTATGTGTTGAAAAACTGTACTCCGATGTCTATGTCACCAGTCAAACTTGGTGTACCACAGAAACCAGTGCTTAGTCCTTTATTGTTTTCTCTCTACATGTTGCCATTAGGTAATATAATGAGAAAACATGATGTTAATTATCACTCCTAAGCAGACGACTCCCAAATCTACATTTCGGTTACACCTAATGACACTGCATCCATGAGCTGTAGCCCCGAGTATTTTAGCCCTGAAGCGGATCTTCCTTCAAAAAAAAAGTCAAGCCCCAGTTAAACTTGACTTAGTCCTGGATTTTTTCAATAGCTAGAAACTCCCCTGACTGCATCTATTGTCACTTTAGATTTCGATTTAGTGAAGTACAGACCTGGATGAGTGAAAACTTTTAATCACTAAATGCTCGGAAAACCGAAGCTAGTCCGTGGATAGAAATGCTATAATCTCTGCACACCACTCCAAGGGGCTTAATTCTTCTCTCATCAGCTCAGCCCGTAACCTAGGCATCATCTTAAATACAAGCTTGTCATGTGAATGTAGTATCGACGGTGTGCTTCCTACAACTAAGTAACATTACCAAAGTATGACAAGTCCTCACTATTCAAGACACTGAGAAATTGATATGTGCTTTTGTATAGTTTGTATATGTTTATCTGGGAGCACACATTGCACATTCAACACATTCAAGATGCAGCAGCACGAATGGTCACAAGAAGCAGAAAGTTCAAACACATAACTCCTGCTCTTACTTCCCTGCACTGACTTCCTGTTAGGTTCAGGACTGATTTCATAGTTCTACGTACATATAAGGCACTTAAAGGTCTAGCACCTGCCTACCTAACAGAATTACTTCAAGTTTACAAGCCGCATCATCCACTCAGATCACAGAACACAGGTTATAAATAAAGTGAGAGTTGGGGCCTATTTTCAACCTGTGCAAAGTGCAACATAAAGTGTTTTTTCTAGTTTCATACCAGCGCACTGCTCAATTTTATGCCATGGGTGCACGTTGTTAAAATAGCAAATGATTTTGTGTCTGGTTTCCGCTCGTAGGAATGGTGGCCGAGCGCATTGTCTGCATGTTGCTATTTTAAGGCAACGAAATTACAAAGTAAAGAATAAACTGTATCGTTGACAAATCATTTGAGTTAATTATCAGAATTAAGCACATACTGTAATTGAAAGAACATTTAGATTGCTCAAAATATGTTTCAAATGTTTAGATGTCAGGTGGAACATTACAATAGCCACCAGAAGGTCACAGTATTCTTTGTAGAATGTTATATGTTGCGTAACTGCCATGTGTGATGGATGTCTGTTGAACATAAATGAAGACACATTAGAGGACTTTAGAAGGCGTGCCGAACTGCAAATGCCGATGCCAATAAAGGAGTGTATGCCAGCAGCAGCACTGGCAAAGAGGGATCACTGGCAGAGCTGAATCGTCTGTAGCCTGGTAAGGAATCTAAATTGTCAGATGTAGTAAAATAGCAGCCATATTGCATTTTATTTGAACATTTTATAACACTTCAAAAACTATGTTGTGTTTTGTTTGAAGATTGCAATTTAATTCATATTTTGTGGACTGCTGACCCAAAATCAAAATAAAAAAACACACAAGCATGTTTAATTCGTCATTCCCAGCCACTGCTGGGGAAGTAGAATGTTACTAATGTACTGCATTCTTGACCCTGATTACAGTTTACACCTTGTTTTAAGCAAGCAAGTCCAGTCCTTTTTCAACAATTAGCGTGGGGGGTTAATCTTGGACCCCCCCCCGCCCCAGAGGATTTTTTTTCCCCTTGTTAATTTTTGATTCTTATCCTCCATTGTCATCTGACTTCCCTTCTTTCATTTCACTGTCTTTCGTTTTCCATTTTTGTATTATTCAATCTGTATCACAACACGCCCATGTTGCCTCATGGCGACCCTGTTGTAAAAGTGTTTTATGAATTCATTCCCGCAATATTTATATTAAAATATGGGCACGATTTACTACTTAGGCCCCTAGACATCTGCTGGTAAGAACAGAGGCAGCTTAATTGAGTTTAATTAATTGAGTTGCTACCCATCCTATATTTCATGGCATCATCCTGTATTGAAAAATGAAATGCTGTGTCCCGTTTAGAACCAATACAGGATGCGGTTTGTTCCATATGCGTTATTTGACGACCCCCTCCCCCCCCCAGCCTCACCAAATTTTATTGTGCCCCTGGCAGATTTTAGATTTTATTGTGAGGGAAGTCCCGTATTTCTTCAGACTGGAATTGGAAACTGTAGGTTAGAATGAATTTCCAACACATTTTTAAAAATCTTGCATTTCAAGGAACTGTTATTAGTAAGAGACACGTAAAATACTGAGAGTCAGGACATTTTACCGAACTAATTCGTTCCCTCGTTGTGTCTTGGGTATGACAATAAAATGCATCTGGCATTGCAAGCGGTCTTCCAACTTGCAGGGAAACTTTTTTGCAGGGAATTTTTTGGGGGTTGGTGGCGGGATTGGCGATCCAGCCACTGTAAAACAACTCATAACTGCTCGATACAAACAAGCACGATACTCTTCTGCTCTCTGCTGGAGTAGCTCTGCTGTACGCACCATGAAGGGAATGGGGGAAAGTCTTTGGGCGCCCCATCCCCAGACGCCTGTTGGGGATCGAGGCTGGTGTGGTGCTGAGGTGTCGCCTGCTGCACTTGGGACCCAGTTTGAGGCAACCCATCTGGGTAGGCGTGTGGAATGTCTTGTCTCTCCGGCAAGATGACCATCTTTCTCTGCTGTCAGGGGAGCTTCATAAACTCTGTGTTTCGGTGGCACCACTCTCTGAGGTACCCAGACCGGGGAGTGGTCAGATCTATGTAGGTGGGTATACCTACTTATGGTCTGGTCGGTCTGATTGCTGCCATACTCAGGGATTAGCTGTTGCTGTAGTGGATCAACTCCTTCCGATGGTGTCTGATGTCACTCCTTTCAACAAGCATATCATGAGACTCAGGCTAAGGCTCTCCTTGGTTGTCTTACCTGTTGTCTCAGTGTATGCTCCGACTGCAGTGAGTCTTGTCTCATGGAGGGAACCATTTTATTCAGAATTTCGCTTGGTGGTTGAAAGGTGCCCAAGAGGTGAAACTCCTCCGGTCATACTGTAGGTGACTTCAGTGTGACCACTAGCACTGACAGGGCTGGCTATGAAGATTGTATCGGTCCCCATGGGTCTGGAGACCTTGGTTAAAGCAACTCCGTATTCCTTGGCTTTGCGAAAGTCAGCGGCTGCGGATCGCTGGATCCAGGTTCCATTGCCCTGAGCCGCATCACTAAACTTGGTACTCCAGTACTGGCTGGTGCGGCAAAGGAGATTGATCACATCTTCGTGGACAGACGCTGGAGACTCCGGCAGAACTGCATCATCTACAGAAGTGCCCAGTTTCTGAATTCTGACCACAGGCTTGTTGTTGCTACTCTGATGATTCAACTTAGATCCAGTAGGCTATCACCTACTAGGAGAACGAGGCTGAACTCCAAGATAAAGCTGTTTCTGGTCAGTTTGCACACAATTTGTGTGAAAAACTTGCAGATTTGGATGCAACTGCTGACTCTAATGTGATGTGAGAGACCTTTCATGATAAGACCTTGAAGGTTGCCGAGGGTTGTGTTGGTTTTAGTCGTGTCGCAGGGCACCCTGGATATTATCAAGAGGAGTCACAGTGCACAACTTGGTGGCAACTCCAGTCTGTACCAGGAACTGAGAAGGCCAGCTGTAAGGGCTCTGAGGGCAGATAAGGAGGCATTTGTTAGAGGAATCTGTGAGCAGGTGACACACCATCTCTGGTCTAGTGACCCACGTCCTGCTTACAGAGGAATTGAAGCATTACGCACATCTGAATCTGTTCCTCGGAGACTTGCAGTCAGGGCGAGTGATGTAACGGTCCAGCTACTTTGAACTGTTGTTTAAAGCTGACCCTCTAGCTAGGACGTTAGACATCTCTTTTTTTTTTTTTTTCCTGTCCGGCAGCTTTAGCAGAATCATGGTCTGAATGCACTGCTGTGCCAAACATGTTTGCTTTATCATGAGGGGC
>JAODJX010000001.1:28596523-28616316 GCA_026776945.1 Isichthys henryi
AATCATATGGAGGGGGAAGTACTGTACCATGTAGTACGTATGGATTTTACAGACCCAAAAACTATCCGTAACTATCATTATCTATAAGCCATTTGATACTTAAAATAACAGAATAAAAATCCTATGAAATGCAGATAAATTCAATTGATGCAGTAACAGCCAAACACTATCAAATTAAACGTAGTAATATTATTTTAAGAATACCTATTTAAAAAAGAAATAAGATCGGAACATTCTAGGCATACTTGAATTTCACCAAGCAGTGTTTTTTTGTAACATGTGTCGTTAGGAGCAGGAATGCAAGGCAGGGTGGTTTGCTTACAAGTTGCTAAGGAGTGAGACACCTGCATCTGCCATAATCCCCCTGAGGGTCAACTCATGCATGGCGTAGAACATCCTGGGAGGAGTGAATGGGACAATCTGCATACAGGAAAAGAATGCAAGACTAAATGGTGACAACGAGGCTACAAGACATGTGTTCCTGTAGGTCAACAAGTAGCACAATGTGCTAACAATGACCAGGTTGTGGGTTCAAATCCCAGGGAATACCCAAAAATTATAACCCTTCCCTCTAATAAAAGTCATTTTGAATAAAAGTATCTGACAAATAAGAAAACAGGTCTACCTCAGTCTAAAATGACAGGTTAATTTTACTGCTGTACTTGCTCATAAACCCAGGTCATGCTACACCATTTTGTAGTCACTTATCCAGGAGACATGGAGCCTTTCCCAGGCAGTACAGGGCATGATGCACACACACGATCACACATGCAAACCACACACACACACTCCACGAATTCATAACTTTATGGGGACACTACATTACTTTCTATGGGCATAACTCTAATCCCAACAATGACAACCTTAACCCTTACCCAGCTCAACCTTAACCATATGTAACCAAACAAAATACAAGATTTTACATTTTTTGTTTGACTGAATTCACAATTTTTTTTTGTATATAAAACTCAGTCTATCCTTGTAGGGGACCAAGAAAATGTCACAGGTATAGTGCAACATTTGTCTGAAAAACACACCGTGTGCCCAGCTTTCTCCAGCAGCTCTCTGACCTCCCGCAGAGCTCGGCTCATGCCAGGAGATGGCAGCGTAATGCCGTCGTTCTCATAGTACCCAATTCTTAGCGGCCTGGTGCTGGAGTACACCTTAAGAGAGAGGAGGGAGGGACAAATGCGAGAAATGGGGACAGACCCTTCAGGGAAAGAAAATACGAAACCAGCATTTTACCTGCTCCTTAAATGGAATTGGAGGAACTGTAGGGTCCAGAAAATACATGTCTTCACATAAAAGCGCCTTCATACACAGGGCAAGGCCGTCTACATCCTTAGCCAAGCAGCCGGCTGTTGACAAGACTACCAGAGAGAAATGAGAAGTAAAGTGTGAGTGTAAAGCTGATGTCGTCCTGCTACCCCAAGCAGGATCCAGTCCAAAAACTTCAGCGACGGCAGGACTGACACTGATTCATACAGCCGAAATCTCATGCAGATGTTAGTATATCGTAGGAATAAAAAATATGAAATCATCTCACCAGATTTTTGTCCTCGGACACACGAGGCACAACCACGCAAACTAAAAGTAAGCAGACCAACATGACAAAGTATGTCACAAGATATCATTTACGCAGACATACATGTTGTCCTAAATGGATCTTATATATATACATTTTTATATTCATATATACAAATGCAATATCTGCCAAAAATATCCCAACCTATCCAAAGCTGAAAATGTGTTCACTTTGATATATAAGCAATGAAACTTGAGGGAATGTCACATTTCCTGAGAAAATAAGAAAAATGAAATGCGAACATGCTATTTACATGATTAACGCCAATATTCTCATTCGGCTTGCAAGTCTACAAACTGACCTTAATCGGCCAGAAGTGGGTTTGAAACCGCAAATTCCGCAAAAAGACGCCGGAATGCGGACGCTGCCAGCAATGTCCGTGCCGATTCCCAGGATGGATCCTCCTCCAGCAATCAGCGCCCCCTCCCCACCAGAGGACCCCCCAGGAGTCTTCTGAAGATTGCAAGGGTTCAGTGTCTGTCCATATATTGGGTTACTGCAGTCATAACTGAACAAACGCAACATAAGAAAACAAAAAGGAAACAATTTAGTTGGTGGGACAATGAAGGGAGGATCATACAAGCCAAACGATCACAGAACTACAAATGTTACTTTTCCTTAATCTTTTCAGTTTAAATTAATCTTTTTTAAGAAACAAGACAAAAGTACAGCTTTCAAAACTAAGGGGGTTGACAATGTGACCTTTGTTCATATTCAGTCATCTGAGCCAGTATTTCCCAACCTTTTTTTTTTTTTTATTACTATGGTAGACTTTGGCCAATGCAGTGTTTTTCAATGTCATGGTAGCATTCATTGTGTCACGCGTAATAATGTAATAAACATAACTTACAAAATCCTGCAGTAGATTAAACTGGGGGGGGGGAGGATTCAAGCCAATAAATTAAAACTACCCTTCTACATGCATTTCACCTGTTTAAAGAATAGTGTAAAGTGATGCTCTGTATCGTGCAAAGCGGTGTGTCACCCCAGCGACTCCTCTAGACGCTCAGCTCCAGGTGATTGCAAGGCGCAAGGCCACAGCACCGCAGACAACGGCAAGCTGGCAAAACTTTAGCACCCCCATTTGAGACAGCTGGTCAGCGACGCCCTGCACCTAACGCAACACAGCCGTGTTCAGCCGATTACGCTGACAGTCACCACCCCCCGACATCCACACCTACTTTACTAAGCTCTCTCAGCATGACCAGGAAGGTCAGTTGCCAGTGGTCAGCCCTCTCATTGCTATAAGTTGCTTCCTGTTTTTTTTTTTTTTTGCATAAAACTGCTACTTTTCATCTCTCTGCTCCAACATCCTGCTTTCTTCAGGTTGTACACAGAGCTGGACAATAAGCTTTGCCCAAATGCCTGAGGCGAGTAATTTAGATGAAGGGTCAAAACACCAACGCACTGGCCAGTAAAAGCACTGCATGACGGTCTATGCACTTCTGTGTCATTTATGTTTTTATTCAAATGCCACCTCATTTTAGATTAGTGAATTCGAGTGGGTAAATATCATAGTAGAAACTACAAAATGGGGTGTTTGGAAATTTAAGCTTTAAAATAATGAGTATACATAGTTAGTTTAGTTATTACTGGAATATTTTTTCGTGGGCCACACTCCTGCAGTGTATGCACTGGGCGTCACTCCTGCAGTGTATGCACTCCTTAAAGCTGTTCACGGTACAGTGCGGAAATTTACTTGAGCAGTCCCTGAGGAACATTAGTCTTGACAAATGGTACGGCACCCTGTCTTTTCAGCACCTGGACCAGGACCGAGTCGGCAGTGGCAGGCTGGTCCAGCTTAGCGATGACACCGCAGGTGGAGTCATGACCCTGCAAACCACACAGATAAACAGGACTGCAGGAAAAACTGCATCAAGACATCATGCTATGTAAAGGAGGGTAAGGGCACACTGTATTTGGGGTTATAAAGCAACAAAAAAAAAATAGAATTTTGTTTTTTGGGATTCACGGTGGAAATGTTATAAATAATGTAATGGATCATCCATCTATCCACCCATAACTGATTATCCAGAATAAGACTTGGACAACAGACACCCTGGACGGGACACCAACGGATGATGTACCTTGTAACTCAAATTATCCTTTATGCTAACAGGGATGCCAAACAGGAGTCCATCCTGACGCGTCTCTATCTCTCTCAGCTGCTCGCGACTCTCCAAAAGGAACTCGGTGCTGCAGTTGAGCCTCCGGCTCACCTGCAAAGCCTGGGGGGGAGGGGGGATCGATAAGCAATCTTAGCTGAAAGGAGCCTTTCTGTGCTTGTTCTCTGGGTGTATTATTTACTAGGAGTTTTACAGTGGTACAACAGCTTGCAATTCATAGCCATTTTAAAGAAGCAAGTTTTACACACAATTTTAATCCAAGACATGAATGTGGTAGAAATCCTTACCTAACCATTTTCTAATTTTAAAAATCAGTCTTAAATCAAAAATAAATTATAATTGGCTCCAATATACATTTAATATGATAAAAAGTCTCCCAAGAAAAATGTGTTTTTAGCTGTTTCCCCATTAGGCAAAGTGAGGTTACACTGCATATACTAATTCTGAAACATCACAAGTTTGTCATTTTTTTTAAATGGTCATAAACCATTGAGCAAACCCCGAATTAGACGGCGCCAGTGTCATATTGCTAGCTAGGTATTCGGAAGTATATTTATTCCCGACTTTAGACCCACTTAATGCAATGCAGATTGATAAGTTAATGGGACAAATGGGACAACAGTTTAAAAGACGTGTATGAACGCATTCACCTTCTCAATGTAGGCATGAAGAACAGCGTGAGGACTAAACTCTCCGTCTTTCAGTTGTTTGCTGAGCTCATTGAGAGACAGAGCCGTAACTTCATCACTATCTATCCCCGGGTTCTAAAAAACAGAAGAGAATGTGGTTTAAAGTCACTGTCACAAAGTCATTATGCAGGCATGGAAATGTGGATAAATGAAGAGAATACCGAGAACTTAACGCTACAGTATGACACTATGGAAAAAGAAGGTGGATCAAATTGACGGCATTATTCCACTCAATACATCAGCTCAAACAGAGCTGACTCAGAAATTTTTCCCGAGATTCTTAGCGAAGTTCGACAATGTACACGCGTACAAAAGTATGAAAGCTTTTATATCATTGTCGGTGTACATCACGTTTAAACTCAAAGTATATACATTTATAGGAACTGGAAAATGTCGACAATTTAATTAACATATTATTAAGTGAACAGCGATCATGGAAACGTGTGATGATCCAAGCGTCTGATGCCTCGAAAAGAGAGGTACCCATCGGCGTGCCGAACCTGTGAAGATGGAAATCAAATTACAAACATGGCATCTTTTAGTTTAAAAGTTACTTTTACACTGAACCCAAATTCACATGAAAAAGACTGGATCTAAATTCAAACAACGCAGTTTCAGTATGAAAACACGTCACCTGTTCTGCAAACTCCTTCACGGCTTTTTCTGCTAGCCCAAACGACTCCTCCCTGCGCTTGCGGGCTCTGCGCGTCTTTTTCGACGCCCGCACCGAGTCCATCCATCCACGGAGAAGCAACGCGGCCCCAATACCGCATGCCGCGGCAGCCAGCATCGCAGCTCGGGACAAATGTACCGGAATCACCTGCGAGTCGCACCACAGCTTCATGATCAAATAGGTCTGGCGACACGGGCACCGTCCCTGAGCCTTTCAGACATAAAACGCACGTTTCGCATGCACCCGCACTGCGTCGTCCCGTCTTGCACCGACACACGAACTCGGTGCACGGAGATATGGCTGTCTTTAAAACACTCCCGCACCCGAGACCCGCCGGCAATGAAGATCCAGTCGCCGACTCTTCTGACCTTTCGGGAGGCGGCCCTACTGATTCGTGTCACCGTCGGCATGTGACATCATAAATTTAAAGTGGTTAATTCCCTGGGGCTGTTGTAAAGCATATTGACATATAGTGTAGTTATCTCCGCCTGAATGCGGATAGCAAGCACCTTGATCACTGGCATCGTTAGATCCGATCACCCGGTTATATAGCCCCGAGTATTTTCGCACTGAAAAGGGGAAGAAGAGCATGAATGAAAAAAACGAGGTGTTACAGCAAACCAACAGACAGAGCAGAAGTTGACTTGCAGCGTCCTTAGGACTAATCAAGCACAGCACATTGCACAAAAGCTCAGTTTTTTTAAATCTATCTAGCCTGCTTAGCTATTTTAAGAATAAATCTCAAGGGGTCATCGCTGAACCAGGGTATTCAATTCAGTCGAAAATGGCATTGCTGTATATGTGAGGCGCTTTCACATCTCAGGTTAAGTTCGTGGGCTGTCGATATGGACCGGTAACTTTTATAACTTGTGTCCACTGTCACTGCATGACAGAACTACAAGATTCTCAGGTTTAATCAAAAGTTTGGATTGAGATTACATTAGGGGCGAAACGGTCCTTTATGCCAAATAAACATGGGAGAAGCAAAAAGTACGTAGGTTAAACTTCACACACAATTCTAAATAATAGATTAAACTTTACTCATAATTCCTACTGAATAACTTAACAGAAGAACTTGTTCATCCACTATTGTTTTGAGGTAGCAATGTAGTTTAAAATTATATGTGAAGTTTAACCTGCGAGCTTTTTGCGTCTCCCATGTTTATATAGCATAAAGGTCCTATAGTTCTGTTGTGCAGTGTTAAAGTGGGTAGGAGTCTAAATGTTGGAAATGCCCTGATTTACCTTTAGATTTACTCTTAAAATAGCCAAGAACATTGTACATTTGCTTTTAAACCTTAGTTTTTCGTCTGGGTGCACAAGACTTACAACATAAATATACAGATATTGATTATATGACGTTGAATCACTTAATGTTTGGGTGTTCTATTGATTAATGATTAACACATTGACGTATTGTCGTTGAATCACTGCAGATGCATAGTTACATTAATCATACTAATTATACTTTAACAACTACTTATACATCTACACTACCGCGTAACATACTGTATATTGTCTACTTCGACAATTTTATAAAACCATACACCAGTTGGGGCAGCTTCAAATCTCTTCCTGAAGGTGGATTCTCCCCCCTTTTGTTCCGCTGTCTGCCTCTTCAACGTCCGAGCTCTCTTCAGGGTCTGCGGAACTAACTGCAGGCAGCTATCGCGAAGCAAGGTCAAGTATTCAAAACTCCCTCTTCTTGCCTAAGGCCTAAGACATAACAGACCCAATATTGCGTCCCTACTGGGCTACCAATGTCCAATTTTACTTCCACACTATAAATGGGTCTTGGGTCTGCAACTGCTTAGTACAAAATTATTGAACACAATTAATCCAAGAAATCAAACCACAGGTGCTTAATTTAAAATTCACTGGCACAACCAATCAGATTTGTGTGATAGGCATTGATTGGTGTAAGTTGCAGAGTGCACTGCACACTTGATCTTGGCGTTAACGTAGATCTATATTTGATATAGGGTCTCAACTGAGCTGGCATGGTAAAATTAAAATTAGGTCGCAGTGGAAAAGGGTTGAGAACCACTTCTTTAGATAATGGGTACCTAAGGGCCAGCAGCAGAGCAAACAGGACCCTCATCCTCTGCATTTTCCACCACAAACCACAAATCCCCATGATGAGCCATGGGCCCGACTCGGACTCTGTCTGGTGCTTTTATAGCATTTCTTTTATTTTACAGTATGCCAAACCAGACAAACAAATTCCTGAAAATGTACACCTTTTTTATTACAACGAATCACAAAATAAGTTATCCAGCTTATATCATTCATTTTAAGAAACAGAAAAATCCATAAACATGAACCTTATAACTATTAATGGCATAATTGCATTATTATTGCATTATAATTACTCTCCTTCACTCCATAACTTTCTCACACCGTTCTTCTCTGCTCCTCATGTGACCGTTGGTGAAAAACGAATGAGATGACACCGTCCCAAGAGGCTTGCAGGACGGCATCTGCCAAGCCCCTCTTGTTGGAGCAGTGGTGCCACTGGGAGAGGTCGCTGGTGCAGTCAGAGTCCTCCGGTGGAGGGCGTACTTGTAGCTCATTCACACATCGCTTGCAGCGGAACCTGGGGTAAAATCATAGAAATGATTGTGATTCAGGTTGCGATTCACAGCGATTCTTCTTTAGCCTCTGCAGACAAAGTGTGAGGCGTGAACGTCACTCACTTAGTGTGTGTATCGCTATTAGTATCCTCAGCCAATGAAAAAAGCTCTCTGAGCTCCCCCAGCGAGAAGTGCCTCTCAACGTTCTGCTCCTCGTCCACTACGCAGCTGCTCAAGGCTTTTTTATGAGCTTGTCTCTTCGATTGTGCCGGTCTGGATGCGTAAGGAGAGGAAATTGGTCAGGTGGACGTCCAAAGACACAGGAGGACAACGTTCCCTGCCACATCTGAATCAAACATGCTGTGGTAGACTGTACATCGGAGGGCATTACAAACAAAAATTAGGCTACCGCATTAAGGAGAAACTAGTCAAATCAGATCAGAAGGCCATACTTCACTTTTCCTCATGTGGCTTTGGTTGCACAAGGGGGGGAAGTGATGTAAATTTCATCTACAGGGGTTGGCTGCGGGGGGTGCTCATACATTTTTGTCTAGCAGAAACTGTGAACATCGACTGTGCATGTGCAAGTAGGTGGCATGTATGTAAACTTTGCCTTTTCAATCTGTTTAGTTCAAAGCAATAAACATCTCTGGAAACCTTGTCTCATTTATATTTGTTCAAGATTAATAATATATTCCACATGTCTTTATTTATTTCTCCCCCAAAAAAATCATAATTAATCACAAGAATCAAGTAGCACTTTCAATGATAAATGTGACTGGGAAGAGGTAAATAGTAAATATTAAACATATTTACTCTCTATATTGTTTGTGAGACAAAGCCAACAGCTGTTAAGTGCTTTAAAAAGTTAAGTTTCTATTGTTTTAAAAACCCAAGACCACCTGAAACTTTCTGTTATAAACCATATCTCTTCCTGCTTCTGCCTAGAAATGAACATACAACACACATATTGTACAACACACTAAGAAATGTATAAATATGTTATATATTTTATGTTTTAAAATATTATGGGGGGGGGGTGGGTGATTGTTAGTGTGTAGGATTGTTGCTTCGCACTTTCAGGGTTCAAAGCCTACCCCTATGTCATGTGGATTTTGCATTTTCTCTCCGTCTAGCGTGCATTTTGTCCGAGTATTCCAGTTTCCTCTCAAGGCCTTAGGTACTGTACAGTATTGTACTGCACAATCAGATTCACAAACAAGTTCCTCTTTGATGTGATGTAGGGCAGTACAGGACACAAATTTAAGACAATTTTTCCATACTTTGTGTAATACTTATGCAGGATGTCTACTGCCATGCCAATTTTAAATTCATTCTAGTAGTCTTCAAATTATTAGCATTGAAGCTAAAAACAAAGAACAGGATAAAAATAAGGATTTCTAAAATGTATTCAATTTTACTCCATTATACAGATATAGTGAAATTATGAGTAATTCAGCAATTGCAAATTGACCATTATTAATGGCTTTTTAAAAAGCAATCTATGCTGCTTTGATCGATATCTTTTGTTTAACATTGTTATTGGCGTTTATTTACTTTTAGTTCTCTGGTGAGCACCCTGAGGCAGGATACTGGATTAGCCATTATAGAATTTGCATGGATTATCATTTTAGTCTTGTAGGATGCCGTAGATAGCTGTTTGGTGGCCCACTTCACTTACTGTGATCAGTCGGTATATATAGCAGGTCTTTTTCTGTCCATCCCTCCAGATACGGGCCATTGCCTGCTCGTCATTGGCTGGATTCCAGTCCGGGTCAAACATTACAAGGCGATTAGCACCAATTAGGTTCAAGCCACAGCCTCCCGCTTTGCTGCTCAGCATAAAAATGAACTCGGGACTCTAGAGATTAAAAAGGACACTTTGTTAACTAATGAAAGCTCCACCCAACATGATACTACAGAATGCATATGAAGAACAAATTAATCTTTACCGAAGGACTGTTGAATCTTTCCACGACCTTTGCCCTTTTTTTTATGGACATGGTGCCATCCAGTCGTACATACATGTACCTGTTAACAAAAGGTTTAATCATTGCCCTATTTGGTACTTGAATCAATGAAAAACAGCATTCACATCTCTGTTCAAACATTAAAAATCAAATTTACTTATAAAGCACACTGTTTGTTGACCAAAAGCACAGGATCACCAAAAGGAAAGGGAAATAAAATGGAGGTATGAGAGAAGATAAAATCGTTGTGTAAACACAGATAGCAAAGAAACAGAAAATGTTAATCGTACTGACGGAAGGAAACATGTCAAACTCTTAATATGACTTAAAGGCTAGAGAGCAAAAGTGTCTGTTGAGACAGGATTTAAAAAAATGCGGAAGCATATCTGCTGGCCAGGGGGAGACCATTCCACGCTGTGGGGGCTACAACAAAGAACGCATGGTCACCTTTTAGTTTCTGTTTGGGTCGAGGGATTATGAGAAAACCCATTTCTGATCAGCTGAGAGGCCTGGAGGCTGTGTAAGAACATGAGTTCTGAAATGGATGAGGGGGCTAAGCCATTTAAGGCTTTAAAAGACAAACAGGGGGACCTTAAAACTGATCCCAAGGTGGACTGGGAACCAGTGAAGAGAGGCCAGAGTAGGGTTATGTGATCCCTTTTTCTGGAACCAGTGAGAAGCCTCACTGCAGCATTCTGAACAAGCTGAAGGTGGGACCAGGGATGACTGGTTAATTCTGGGGTACAGGAAGTCGCAATAATCAGGTCTTGGGTGATGAGCGAATGGATGACTATTTAATGGTGACTTGAAGAGAGAAATGGCTTAATGTTTTAGATGGTTCTGAGCTGGAAGAAACTGGATTTGACAACCGCATTAACCTGTTTGTCAGACTTGAGAGTAGATTCAAAAATTACTCCAAGGTTTTTGGCAAATGGCTTAATGAAGCTAGATATTTGATCTAGGTTACTGGAGATCTGTGTAATGGAGTCAAGTGGGTCAAAAAACGACAACAACGTCTGATTTGGTTTCATTGACTATGAGAAAATACTGAGTCACCCAGGATTTAATATCCTCAAGGCAACTAACTAGGCTTTGTAGCTGAGTATCAGTAGCTGATACCTCAACTAACTTCACATATTGCTTCACCTTTGGTCCTGAGAAATGGACTGAGATTTGCTATATTTCCTCTTTCAGATTTAAAACGAAAAAACATTCCAATACCACCCAGACAGAAAGGAGAAATAAGCACAACAGATAGTTCTTGGAAAATTTTAAAGTCCTTATCTCATCTATAGCATCTGTATGATTCTGAAATCTCTGGTCTCGAAATCAAGGGAGAAGACAGAGGAATGTATCATTTGTTTTGTTAGGGTGGTTAACAATATGGTGGAGTGGGGGGCAACAACTGTAGCAGGACAAACCGGAGGGGGGAGGGGGGGTGTTAATCCTAAACTAAATAAACCAAACAAAACACACACAATGCTTTTTTGTTATTGCACCAATGTGCAACGAAATGTAGTGTATCCACTTGTATAGTTTTTACAGTATAATCTCCACAGACACGCTAACAAACTGTTTTTTATTATGGTGGAGGTTGGATCAACACAAGTTCTGAACCATTGAGTACTGGCTGCAGAATTAAATTGCCCCCACAATTTTTAACATCTTCACCAAAACAGAACAACACACACACACTCACTCTCTTTTCTGATAGGTAATTTCAAACCACCAAGTGACATAAATAGTCCATCTTTGGATTCATGAGGTACTAGTGAACAGCCCTGAGCACTGAGGTTTAGCTCACATGAATTTACAGCATCTACAGCCTAGTATGGTGTGTTTAAGTATTTTTACCTCCGAGATCTGCACAACTTTTCAAAGAGGTCCAAAGTCTGTGTGTAATTGGAGATCAGGACCACTTTATCATTGGTAGTGCTCCTCATCACAACAAGAATACTGTCAAGCAGCAGCATCTTCCCTAGAATAAAACCATCCCATTACACACATACTAGGTCATTCCATACAATATAAATCATATAAAAACAAGATGATTTTACAACAGGACTGGATCTTTACCAGAAAGGTGTGGCTCCACATCTTTATTGGAGAATCCTGATGGGAACAGCTCCAACATCCCTTCGAAACCTTCCTCTCCTGCCACACACTTATCATAGATTAAAGCCGGATCTGAATGGAAAAATTATGCACATAAATTTGACACAGTCTGAGCACCAGAGACGGAAAACAACACACACACAAAAACCTACATTCTGCTGCAATACTCTAATGTCCTTAAGGACTACACAGATTTAAATTTATCAGTGGATTTTTATGATTAGAAACCTAATTTAATTTTAGGGCTCTAGTTTATCCCAGAACCGGTATTGTCCGAAGCCGACATCAAAAACTGGAATCGGGGCCAATCCGGGCATTAAACAAACTGATCAGTATCAACTACTGCAGCCCGATCAAAAGCCTGATCTCTTTAATGTTCTGCCTCCGCCTAACTTACATCAGTACACATAAAATATGAGAAACACACTGTGAAGCCCAAAAGTTATCAGCAAACCTGTATTTGGCGTGTCCTTGTGTTCATTAAATTCGGTTTTGTGGATCAGGCCACATACTTCTACAGCCTTGGTAAAATATGGAAGCAATAAATGAAGTGGAGGTGAATAAAGGGACAGCTCATCTTTTAAAAGAGGACATAGTGAGGATAATTACAGCAAAAAAGATATTAGTGGTGTGGCGGCCGTCCTTTCTGCAGTTTAAAGTCCAACATATTTTTAAACATAAGTCAAATTTATACAGATCAGTCGACAGCAACAACTTTTGGGCACCACAATGCACCTTTCATTAATATTTTAGGCAGACATACTACTAGGCTCCTTATCATATTGTTGGTATAAGTAAACATCCACACAGTACCAAAAATCTCACAACCAGACAAATAGGTACGGCTGTTACCTAAAGCCCTGTATATATCTACTGAGATGACATCCTTATTGTGTGTGTGTGTGTGAGCAGGTATACCTATCCTTATAGGGACACAATGTCTCCATAATGTGATAAATATCCGTTTTTTTTCCCTTATGGGGACCGGACTCCTGATCCCAATAGGGAAAACTCTATTTTATAAAAATCAGTGACTGTTATGAAAAAGTAAAAATGCAAAAACTCTTGTATTTTGCTTGGTTACTTATGGTTAGGGCTGGGTGGGGGTTAAGGTTGTCATAGTTAGCATTAGCATTTTTCCCATAGAAGTGAATGAGCGGGCCCCATAAGGATAGGTATACCCTACGTGTGTGTGTGTGTATATAAAATAATCATAAAAAAAAATCAAATAAAAATAAGCATACTCACGGTTACAAATCTTTTTGAGGAAGGAAATTGAGGACAAGGCAGACAGACTGATGTTGCCTTGCTGTAGTTTCTCCACTGGTTTTGCTTTCCTTAGGAACTGTTTGTACAGCTCTGTCTGAAGAGGGGTTAACCTGAGGAACATGAAAATGCAGCATATATTGAAAATGCCATCCATCCACACTTCCACAGTTGAAATAAAAATTGTTAGTATAATTCCTAAATAACAATGACAGAAAAAAGTTTAATTATATGTTCTAATATAGGTTGGACATCTATCAAGTATAGTGAGGTCTTTTCACATGCTCAGGTCATTACCTGCAGCAGACAACCTGCTCAATCTTCACAGGAAGATATTTGGTAAGAATATCTGATGTCCTTCTGATTAAACATCTGAAAAAGAAAAAAAAAAAAAAACAAAAGGCTCGCATCTCTAAATGATCAAAGCTAAAGTTTCTGGCAAGGCTTCGGTCTGGTAGGTTTCTCACCTGTTAACAATGCTAATTAGGTCTCGGAGTTTCTCCTCCCCGCGCTGCCGGTCTTTATCACTAGCATCAGCGTCCCGTCCCTTGAGAATGGGCACTTCAAAGTGCTTCTTAAACTCTTGAGCTGTTCCTAAACACAAACAACAGCCATCAAAACTAAAACACCCAGTAAGAGCTTGGGAATGGAAGCACAAATCATTATCACCACCATGTGTTTCCCTGTTAGCATAAACAGTCAACAGTAAATTGCTTTCACATTAGTGTTTTGTGGTTAAAATGCAGCTCACCCAAGATACCAGTGTTGACGAAGTGGACCAAGCTAAAGTACTCAAGTAAGTCATTCTGAATGGGTGTTCCTGAGATGAGAACTTTCCGTTTAGCGTTTGTGGAATTCAGAGCTTGATATGTCTGGTTGTCAGCATTCTTCAGTCTGTGACCCTGGGCAACAAAAAGTTATGAATCAATAGTATTTAAATGCACAATCAATATCTGGACCTAGAGCTCGGGGTGTAAAGATGCATTGATGTATTGTGATGAACCGATAATTAAGGTGGCGATTCAACTGAATAGATCTGTAATGTCAGAATTGGTCATAGTTTGGTCATATTTTTTTTTGGGGCAAAATCCTCCATAAAGATACTCCTACTTCACGTGCAAAGTAGCAGCACCGGCGTACAATTTCCAAAAGGAAGAATGAAAGGGGAAGGCTCAAGAATATTTACAAAGGAAATGATACGACACCTTTTTGCGCTACAATGCTTGTGCAGAATGCTCTAATGCTTAAGATATTCTTTGGGGTACAATGCTTTTGGGAAACACTCCTCATTTATGGTACAAAATGTTTTTTTTGCTAGCTATGGTAGCTAGCAATGCTAAGGAATTTAAGGTAGTTAACTAGCCAGCTAAGTAAAAATTAATTAATTAATTATTGGTGAAAATCATTCCCTAAATAATCGTATTCAAATCCACTTGCCTTGAAGCCAACAATTTATACCTCGACCTACAGGAGAACATTCATGTGACGAAAACATTTACTTTAAAAAGATACAAAAAAAAAATGGAAGTACCTCATCACAAATGATGAGGCCTACTTCACCCTTGTGCAGGATGCTGGCATGGATACGGAACGTCTCATAGGAGATGATCAAGATGGGAGATGGTACCCTGAAACCACGCTGGGTCATGAAGTTCTCTAAAAATAGAAAAATTACAATAAACAAACTAAACCTAAGTAGAAATTCAACAATAAGCAGAATTTAGATGATCCACTTGATGCGTGGTTTTGTAAGCAACATTGACATTTTATGGAAACTTGCACGCTCATTTTAAGCCGGGCTTAATTGGTACTACAAAAAGCAATTGGAGTGTAAACTTGATTGAGTCCAGAATCATTCGTTGCAAAGGCATTTTCAGTTATTTGAACTTTGCTTCATCATCTACAGCCAAACATCTACCAAAATTTGTGCAGCTGCTTCAAGCCATCGTGAAGACAAGTGTACCATGTCTTCCCATCCAGATTTAAAACGACATTTCTGTCAAAAGGGGCAGCCCCAAACCTTTATTCTCTTATCTAATAAAACATGTTGGTTATACTATCAAGGTAAACGTAAACTTTGTGACAATAAAACAAACCTTTTCAAAAACACTGGTAGATGTATTTTATTGATGTCAAAAAATGTAAATGCTGCAAAAAATGCCATGATACAAATTTTTGGTCATACTGCCTAGCAATAGTGCTGGCAAATAAATTTAATCTGCTTAAATATTGCTGCTAGCCTAATCATCACCCACCGAGTTTCCTGTCCACCTCCTCCTTAGAACCCCCATCGATTGCAAGTGGCTGGATCCTGGAGTCAAGCCACTTGCCCACCTCATTGTACCAGCCGCGCACGAGGCTGGAGGGCGAGACCACGATCGCTTTGTTGATCTCGGGCTTGCCATCGGGGCTCTGCCGCAGAAGAGTCCACATCAAAGTGATACACTGCAGAGTCTTTCCAAGGCCCATTTCATCCGCCATGATGCTGCCATATGAATTGGGGATGCATCTTCCCATCACACAGTCCCAGAGGAATTTCACCCCCTGACCACCAAGGGAAAGAAACATCTTACATTAAAAATTGACATGTATGAACAACAAATGGACTTACGTGTACTTTAACCAGTCTTACTTCTCTCTGATGTGGCCTTAAGACTTTTCCCAACACAGGATCTACAACAACATGGACAGGAAGCTTCTCTCTGCAACAGAAAAACCGTAACTAATTATCCAGCATCAAAAACAGCTTACAATAGGGTTACCTACCGATCATTAGAAAATTCTCAAAAAATCCACCCGCTCACTTTTCAGCATTCAGCTGGTCATGTGCACTCAAGGCAGGAGGCTCGTAGAGCACCAGAGCGTCCTCCTCAAATGGGCTGTGCAGCGGCTTTCGGAGAGCAGCTCGCTTCACGCCTAGTGAACGCACCCCCAGAGGACCTGTGCAGATCAAGTCATAAGGAAAATTTCATAATGTCAGTGCAAGGCAATGGCAATAAAAATAACCACAAATAAAAACATACTGACCTGTTTCAGATCGCACGCGTACAACGGTCTTTGTGTGACAGAGTTACCCATTCCTTTTATACGCTAAGAAAGTTCTGACTTTGTAAATTAATTTACAAATGTCTCAGAATTCACATACAGTGTAATAGACCGAGCAGCCGAGCTGAGCCCATTATCGCCAGTTGTGCAGGCTGATCTTCTCAGATGTGGATGAGCTGCCTTCCTTAGAGCCATGCTCTCTGCGATAATATAGAATAGTGGTACCCAGTGTAATCAGTGTAAACTTCATTCTGCTGCTTCTCAGTGCCACAGATCTGCCAAGCTGACTGGTCTAGAACCATTGCAGATACTGTACAAGGCAGAACAATGCTGGCAGCATGATCTTTATTACATTTAGAGAATTGGAAAAGTGTCTAAAAATTGATTGAAAAGCAGAACACGACAAAATAAAACGGTTCTGGCAGCAAGTAATTATTTCAATACACATACACATACATACAGTTACACATCATATCATGAGACGTTCTCTGCATCACAAAGATGGCCGTCTTGCTAGATGTTAGGGCTGACCAGTGCACATGGTAGTGCATACACACACATATACGCACATACAAGTATCATTTCCAATTACCAAATTTATTTTAAATTTTGCATGTACAACTTGTTCCTCAGTCACCTCAACAGCAGCCATAAAGTAAACAACCCAGCCGTGTCAGGAATTTAGAATTTGTATATCAATAATCTGTTCGAATCGCTCAGCTCGGCTGCCGTGATCCACAGACTCAGCTGGCAGGGGCATTTGACTTGGAGGCAAGATGGAGACTACAGCCCATGCAACTTAACCACTGTCCCACCAGAGTTTCAACTGTGGAAGTAAAATTTGACATTGGTAGCACCAAGGTTTATTGAGTTAGCGAAGCACAGCAAATGCTTCCGTTTCGGTAATATCATGGAAGAAATATGCAATGCCCCAGAGGAAACTTCAAATGTCAATGTGGAGAGCGACATCTCTGAGCCACAACATCTTTTAAAAAGAAAATATTGTGGATAAACAAGGTAAACAGATGTCAGTGGGGTGGCGGTACTGTTTGCAGTTTAAAGTCCAACATACAACAGACTTGTGATGTGTTCTGTAAATTCTGCTGAAAACTTGGGCCAACTATAACAGGAAATACTGTGAATGTTTTTAAGCAAACGAATCACTGGTATCCAGTAGAACATAGAGAATGCAAGTGCTAACAGTCACAAACACTAGCAATTTGGGTTTTCATTTCCAATACGAAGAAATATGAAACAAATAGCATCCTTAGTTGCTTAAAAACAGCAGCAAAGGCTCAAGAGGAAAGAAACAGGAAA
This sequence comes from Isichthys henryi, assembly GCA_026776945.1. Taxonomy (NCBI): domain Eukaryota; kingdom Metazoa; phylum Chordata; class Actinopteri; order Osteoglossiformes; family Mormyridae; genus Isichthys; species Isichthys henryi. The sequence continues at coordinate 28,613,883 of JAODJX010000001.1, forward strand.
AAAAAAAAAACATTCTGCTGCTGTTGTCCGGTGTCTTGAATTAATTATATTGTGATAATTATTAATAACCACTGATATGAAGAAAAAAAAAATCTTGATAAAATATTTATGGATGCAGAATGGAGTTCGACAATGACCAAGACACTGGCATTATGGTATATGCCTGAATACAGGGCACACGATAATTTATTAATCATTTTTAAGTGATTATTTTATTTCGGCCTGAAGCTTCATGCAGCCCAGCAGTGATATACTGTACCGCAGTACCAATAAGAGAAAGCCTTGCATCGTGTCTTACCTGTGTAGTTAAGAATGGGGACTTTAAACGGCTTTGAAAGGATATTGCAAACTTGGGCTTCCTAGAAACAGAGTAGATTTGAACACTTTGTTAGCAGAATTCACAAGACAAGAGTATATATGCAAGAAACAAAAAAAAACAGGCAGAGCGTCAGCATTACTCACAGTGCTGGTGGGAGATGCCGGTGTGTTTGTCAGCTGTGTTAAGGGATTTCGAATAGGGGAGAGGCAGCTTCCTCCGAATAAGCTCTCATCTTTACTTCGCTTTGGGGTCTGTAACAATCACCAATACATCAGTCTTAGAAATGTAGTCATTTCACATGTCTATAAAAACAAGTATAGGATAAACCTCTGATTTTTTTTAAAAATAATGTACATTAAAATAGTTAAATTAAAACTGACTATTCATCATAGGTTTTGCCCTGGATTACTGGACTCTACATTCATCCATGCATGAAGTCTATCAGCGCAAGCACAGGGCACAAGCAAATCCAGGATGGAATTCATGGTCCTTTCCTCATATTTCCTTTCAGTTAAGATTTAACCAAGTGGTTCTCAAACCATTTACACCTCGTACCACCACAGAAAATATTAGACTCTCCACGTGCAACCATTTTGATCAACATTTAAATACAGAAATACCACCCACCACCACTAGGGGGAGCTTGTAGTTTGAGAGATTTAACCATGGAGCAAATAAGCTTTACACACAAAAAACATTAATTTTCTCTAATGACATGAGGACGACATCTGCCAACGTCAGTCAACAGAGGTATGTCGTCACCAATCAGAGCCCTTCCTGTTCATTATGTGACAAACGGCACTGGTCACAGTTCCCTAGTTCACATGCTCTGTTGACGTGAGTTTCTCTCTGGATTCTTCCCGTTTCCTTCCACAGTCCAAAAACATGAGGTGAATCGGAGCCGCCACAACTGTCCATAGATGGGAACGGTGTGTGAATGGTGCGTGTGCCCAGTCATGGGTTGGCGCCCCGTCCTGGGTTGCGCCCATAATTTACAGGATAGTTTCCGGAACCCAGTGACCCCACATAAGACTAGCAGGTACAGAAAACGTATGGATGGACAGCCTAAAATCTGCACAAATATAATGGCACAATTTTACAATTATGGTTTTATACAATGATAGTGGCAAGATGTTTAGTATGACAATAACAATTATCTTCAAACATGTCCCACATCATATGGCTTTTGAACTAGTAAAATTAAACTCTATTAAAAAAAAAAAAAAAGCAACAACTTTCTTAAAACAGGGGGAATACAATGCCATGTTACTACAGAAAAAACAAGCAAACACACACTGTGAAGCATATGGTTTTACCAGGCAGTGTCAATATATACCGTCCACCCATTTCCCTAAAAATTTTCAAAAAGGGCAGGGGGGGGGGGAGAGTCTGTAGCCTGTACTAGATGAGATGGGCTGCCAATCATTTCAGTCAAGACTCAGACACAATGGACAATTTAGAGATGTCAAATACCCTACCTCTGCATGCCTTTGGACTGCAGGAGGAGACCAGAGAACATGCAGACTCTGGGATCTGAGGTGAGTGTTATGACTAAATACAATATATTAGTAGACATTTTACCGCCATGTGTATTCTGTTATCTGAATACTTCTGAATACTTTGTGCAGTGACTCTAATGTATTCGGGGGGAAACAGAATTCGTGTGCTACTGGGTTTCTCTTGATTTAACACTCCATCCATCCATCCTCGGTATCCATTGTCCTATTCAGGATTGAGAGAGTTGGGAGCCTATCCCGAAAGCTAGAGGTCCCATATTTCAACACTCATAAATCTCTTTTTGGGACGAGAATAATTCAGATGATCAGTCGTTGTCATCTTTGTTATTAACGCGACATCCGCTTTAAGTACTCCAGATTTGTAATGCAAAACCCAAAGAGCGGTACATATAAAACCATACACGACAGCCCTCTAATGGCCACCTGTGGTAGTACGGTTACCCAGTTAAACTATTATACCCCTGTATAGCACTCGCTTCTGCCATTCTAAAGGCAGAAATACACTTGCTGTGAGCTACGTATATGCGTATCCGTACACAGTTGCGTTGTTAACGTTTGTGCTGATATACTTGCGTCCGTACTGTGCGTCGTAATCTGT
>JAODJX010000001.1:28618162-28646334 GCA_026776945.1 Isichthys henryi
TTAATGGTCCATCAGGATGTCCAGAACTCGTCCTTCGAGGACGATTTCCGAACCAAAAGAGGACATCCTAAGGACATCTTGCTGTTTGCTGGGATGACGTCCTGTCCTATAATATATAATATTGTCACTTACTTTGTAATAAAAAATAATCATTAGAGATCGGTGCCCGCGTGTCTTACAATATACTTGTACACTATATTGGGGGTTACAATATTATACAATTTTGTAATAGATATTTAACAGAAAACTTCCAATCTAAATTTAAGCAAAGATGAACAGCAACTGTAAGTCTGAGACTGGAAAACATTAGATGCTACTAGCTGCTCAAAAACGTAACAGTAATGATTCATGTACATTCTCTTAATTATCCCCCCACGGGTTTGTAATTATATCTTTGTGGGGACTTTCCGTTCATTTCTATGGGGGAATCTCCAATCCAAACATGACCCCTACCCAGTCCTAACTTTAACCGTAAGTAACCAAACAATATGAGACTTTTGGCATTTTTACTTTTTTGATTGCAATCACAGATCTTTGTGAGGACCTGAAAAATGGTCCCCACAATGTCAAAACAGGTTTTTTTTTTTTTTTTTTACATTGTGGGGTACATTTGGTCCCCACAATGTAATAGAAACATAATACACACAAAAGCACTTCTCTATAGGTTATCGGTTTCTGTAATGAAAGTAATTCTTGTGTGCACCATTCAGTATGAAACTTAAGGAAAAACTTCATTGAAATAATCCCTTAGACTAACTTTGACATTCCAGGGTACAATTGGGAATGTAACTAGTATATATCTTGTGCATTGTGGGCTGAATCTGGTCATTAAACCTTTCAGTTTCTTTATCCACATGTATTTACATTTAGCAGAGTCTTTCAGACAGCAACATATGTGTGTTTTGTCCATTTAGCTTTAAGAACTAATTTCCAAATCGTTAACTTGTTTCCATGTATGTAGCTATATATGAATCTTCTAGAAACTACATTCACCCATTTAGCCATCATTTTCTTAGGTCAGGACGCACAACTTGTATATTTCTTGAAGTCTTGGTTTCTATGAGTAATAAAGTCACATTACCACATGTATTTTTTTTTTAATTTATTAAAACACTGTAGCCAGGCCATGGAGAGAGTTCCCACGCTAACTCTCGGAAGCCTCCTGTTCCCTGGCCCTGAGGAAACTAGCCTTCTTCTGCGCAACGCGATCTTTCCTCTGTGCCAGAGAGAGTTTGGCTCGATTCCACCTGCAACAGAAACACAGCAGATTAATGTACTGCCACTACATAATTTACCTTTTAATTGCCACAGGTCCTTTGGGTACTGGGTAACTATTTGGAGGGGAAAAAAGCATAATCATATTTTCCACCCATCCAAAACTTTTTGATAAATAGAGAATATTACCCCTCATCTTGAAACAGATTCATTTGGAAGAGTTTACTGAGCACAACATATTACAAAATGTACATTCAGCTCAGGTAATAATGGTCGTAAAGAGTTTTTTATTTTTCTAATGCAGCACTGGATACACTAGAAATTGTGCTAAATGATTTTTTAAATTACTCCATGGTTTTAAATTACACAGAAAAATCCAGAAAACATAAACCATTATGTCTAAATTTTTTTTTTGAAGAATTAACCAAAAATTTGACATACTAAAAGATCTTAAATTGAACCTTTTTTGGATAAAGCTTTTGCTGAACTGTAGCTCAATTTGTCTTATTACATACATACATACATACATACATACATACATACATACAAACTTCCAATTACTAGCTTGAAACACAGACATCTGTAGAGGTTGCGGCATGAACATATTTGTGACACACACCTCTTCTTTTTAACTTCTTTTCTAGGTTTCTTTTCGTGGACGGGATTTTCGCGGATAGCAGCGTGGGCCTTTTTGTACATTTCCTCCACCTCAAAGAAAAACATCAAGGTTTAACTGTAACCACACTTCCAAATCAAACATGACATTCACATGCTTATAAACTGGATTAATAAATATCAATAAATGTGAAATGTGCAAAAACAGCAACAGATGCATGACAGGTAACGTGGTCAGTATTAACTACAATTTACAGGCCCAGGCTGAGCACAGAAGCTTAGCAGTTTTGCACATTTAATTCTTCCAGTGTGTCCTTACAGAGTCGGCGGTGACGCCGTTCTTGATGAAGCGGGAAAACTGCTTCTTGTAGGCGTCTTCGTCCTCCTCCATAAGGTACCTCATGTACTCCGACACATTTACACCCATAATATGCTTGCGGTGAACTTCTGCGTTGAATTCCTTACTTTCAGAGTCATAACCAGGAAAGCGCTTGGTGCTGCAGAATTAAGGGGAACACCAGAACAGCATGTGAGACTGAAGTATTTCATTGAACACTCAGCAATACCTTGATGGGAGAACGGAAGGGTCAATAAGTTCATTTAGCATATTAAGCAAACAGTGCCACATTTACCACTTAATGTGGCACTTAATTACCACTTAATGCCCATCCCAGGCAGCACAAGGTCAAATACAATGACAAAAGATCAAAGTAATGTTAAGGAAATTAACAAGTACCAGCCCAATTTATAAATGTTGGATAACTTAAAAGTAACCTGTTCCATGCTCTGAATAAATAATTAAATTCTTAAATCTAAAGGGTGTTAATTTTCTGTAATCGCACATTAATTGGCAGCCAGGTGAATCACAGCAGTAAATCAATGTGAGACTATAGTCTTTAATCCTAACTCGTTACCTAACGAAAACTATTAAAGCAAAGAAATTGATACAAATAACTTAGACAAAAATAACAAAAGTGCTTCAGGCTGAGAACCACAACGTGTGGTCAGTGATTAAATATCAAAATGAAGTACTGATATAATGCACTTGCAATCCAGCCATACTGCACAGTTTTATTTAAACTAATCGAATGAGATGGTATGCAAATCCAGGTTTAATAATTGGTAAACAGTAAATAATTCAGGTATTACACATAACCCAACTGAATATCAAGGGGTAAGCTACATAAGCTTAATATATTTTTAAATTTCTTTGCCTCCACAGCCATTAAAAAAAAACCTATGATGCATTTTTTCAAGTGCATTTACCCACTTACACCACAATCACTACACGTTTGGATCAGCATCAGGCAGTTTCTCACCTTCACAGCAATGCATTTAGAAAATAGCTTGTAATGCATTAACCCTTACAAAAATTAACCACCTAAACAGATAAATATTAACGGCGATAAACTGCAAAGATAAATAACATTTCATTTTAGACTTAAGACCCCAGGATCCAATGCAGAAGCCTCAACTGATATAACACTCAGGAGTACACTAAGCCGATATATCCGTACGGCGGAGTGTGAGATTCCAAAATACCCATACTCGTAGTTGTAGGAATGGCAAATAAAGCATCATCGTGTCATTTATTTAATTTTTAAATGACCTAAAATCACGGTGTCATTTTATACTGCACACACTGATACAGCACAGCATGGAACCAAGCCCAGGGTGCGGCAGCAGAAAAGCCCAGCCGAAGTCTCAGCCAAAACATGGTGATGGAAACACAAAAAGTGCTCAGACTATCAGAGCTCACAGACGGATCAGTCTTCATTCGCTATACTCCTTAATCAAATGCACCAATTAAATCACATTGAACCAAGTATGCCAACTGTGGATTCTATAGCTTCCTATTGTACTAGCCCAATAATTTGTACATTAACTGATAAGCAACCAAACAGTCAGGCTCAGTAATAGTTTCCAAATCACAATTACAAATTACCATTACAGCTTGATGCCACATGAAAATCTACAAGCTAATTAAAGCAAAAGTTCAGAGGTCTTCTGGAACAAAAATCAGCACAAAATGAAAAACCCCTGCAAAATTATACGAAAGATTGACACTTATTTTGACATCTAGAAACTGGATCATTAAAACAAGTATTTCTGAGTAGCAATGAATCACACACTAATCCTGTTAATCCATACCTGTGAGGTATGGACAATCCGCCATCCACTGCTCCCTTTAAGGCCCCAAATACTTTGTTTCCGGTCGTAGTTCTGGCAAGTCCTGCATCCAGGTAACAACTGAAGGCACCTGGCTGTCCATCGATGCTCTCCACATTGAATTCGTCCCCAGTCACCTCTACCTGACCTTCATAGACTTTGTCCAGGCCAAACTTGTTCAAAAGCTACAGAAGGCAACAGGCATAGACATCGCAGGTCAGTGAATAAATTCTCATAATTATATTATATTACACAGGTTTCTCATAATTACCTACATTATACAGGTGAATGTATGCATCTCTAAGTGTTGCAGCACCTTCATCACAACCAGGTAATATTTAATTTCATTGAATTATCCTCGGCTTCACGTGCTGCAGATTGTGATTATCTCCGCGTCCGAGTCGAAGGTGAACAAGCCCCGAATATCCTGCCTACGGTAAGAGCGCAGAACAGAGTTCTTACCCTACGAGCCAACAGCAGACCAGTGCAATAAGCTGCAGCGTAGTTTGTGAGGCCCACCGAGATGCCGTACTTTGGCAGCTCGTGGGAATAGGCCGCGCAGACGATCACATCCCCTTCGATCCTGGCGTAGGCGATCTGAAATGCAGCCGACAAAACTATAAAAAAGGTCCAGAGACACCAAAAAATTATCCGTGTTTCTCTAAGCTCAGGTAGCGCGCTCTGTCCCAGCTACAGCGAATATCAGAATCAGAATCGTGTTTGTTGGCCAAGTATGTGAGCGAACACATACAAGGAACTTGATTTCGGTCGATGGTGTCTCTCAAGCACAACAGTATAAAAAAAAACAACAATCTACAAACAAAAATCAGCACGCCCCGAAATGGTAACTGACATTCGGAACTCACCTGGCACACTATGTTCCTGTTGGAGAACCTGACAATCATCCTGTACTTGGGTGTGTTGTACTTGTTCTTGTCCTGGATTACAAGGCGCTTACGTGCAAAGTAGTCAGTCTTCCCCTCTTAAAAATATCATCAATGCAGAACATCGTTATGCTGGCCAGAAAGACAGGCGAAATAAATGCTTACGGTAACTTTGGGGGGAAAAAATCAATTCACAAGCAAAATATACCTCGCCTCCTCCTGAATTTCACCTGGAACCTCTTGAAGTAGGATTTATTCTTCACGACCTTAACGAAGCCCTGGGGGGTGAAAATACTGCCATTCAGTGCTTCCCATTATATCACAATGTCAGCATTACACTAAATGTTGGTGTGGGCCCGAGGATAAAAATGAATGCTTGAAATATATGTTTGTTCCTGTTATTTATAATAATCTGTTGCTCTGCCTGGTGCAGCAGCACTTGCATAAACGATTAATTCAAGTCAGATACCGGCAGGTAAATCACACAACTACAACCAAATAACTGCGGGTTTACTCTGCACTGTTTGCAAGAAATTTTGGAAGGAAGTCGTGCGAGCTGCTTATTAGCCCACGCTGATACAGAAGTGGGCCCAATACATCAGTGACAATCTTTCATAATCGAACGAATTGAAGATTATTACAGACGAGGTGACACCATTGAACGCTGAGCCAATATCTTGTTTGTCAATATCGGTTCGTATTTTAGCGATTTACTAACCATTTTGCAGCCTTTTTGATCCCCTTATCCCGGAGAATTGAACGAAGAACCTAAATCCTACACTCCGCCGACACTTAGAAAGGAAATGCCAGACTGCGCATGTCACGTCATTGCGTCACATTTCCTTGACGCTGGTGTACAAGACTGTGCAAGTAGTTCAATTTAAGAGCAAGCAATTTGTTTTTAACCATTTGTGTTTTTCATTGCTACCACTTTCTTCTGCATTATCATTTGCTCGAACCTTACATCTTATTTACGCAAAATATTGTAGCGCTTGACAAGTCCAAATGACACGGTGGCAACAGAATTTTATTATAATCCTTAAAAGAACTAAACAAAAACAATAAGCATCATTCCAACAAACTTACCAGGGAAACAGCTGCGGTCTGATGCCAGACAGTATGGCACACGTGGTGGGTAATTTACACAGGGGTGCTGTAAGAGGGGGGAGGGGAAAGCTAGGACGATTCCAAGGGCCCGGGCGTGACAGGGGCCCTAACATTTTTTGAAAATAACTAGATTTGTCTGGACTGGGAGGCCCAATATGAAATACTTTCATGGGGTCCAAAATCTTTAGCAATGCCCCTGAGTTTACATGATGTATTGACGCGAGAGCATCAGACAGGATTCACAGAGAACACAGGCAAGGGCACCCATGACAATCAGAAAAACCACAAGTATGCCTTTTTTTCAAGAACACACAATATGGGGGCTATTTTTTCGAGCATGCAAGGAAATGCTAATAGGCTCCACTATTCGGAACCATCTCATAGGTGATACAATATATATCTAACCTATATTTTATGGACAGGCTAGGGGTTGGTGTTGCATGTTATACTCCAGATTACACTGCCAAAAATACAGAAAATTCTTTGATGGATGATCTGGAGAGATTCTGTAAAGAGGAATCAGATGCCCTGCTTGGTATTCTCCAACCTTATAAAATGTTATTGGAGAAGACTCAGTGCTCTAATACTGGCAAAGGGATGTTGTACAGAGTATTAAATGTACAGGTGCCAATAATTGTGGCACATGTGTTTTTATTGAAAATAATTATTACTTGACGAAGGATTTGTTTTTCTTTGAATAAATTCATTTCAAAGAAAGGTGGGATTTTTCTCATTTTTTCAGTGTCAGATGAAGCTACTTCACTGAAAGGTAGATTTTTTTTAACCCTTTTTACACATCTTTACAAGGGGTGCCAATAATTGTGGAGAGTGCTGTATATGTATATCTGTATATGGTGGTTAGTGCCATCATGTATGCTGTTGTCTGCTGGGGCAGCAGCCTGAGGGTCTTCAATTCTGATATTAGTTGATAGGGACAACGGGCTGCTTACTGAATATATTGTAAAATTAATATAACTTATAAATATAAACATTTATAAATACTACATTTTATATTTTACAAATTTTACAGTCAAAAGGGACAGGCATCCCATTAAGGATCCTACTCTGTGCTTCCTGGGATAGGGTACAGAGACTCATAACAACGCTTAAACCAAATCTAAGGATGGACATATAAATTATTTCTGAAAGGGACCATTTTTGCCATCACTGTAAATTCTGGGCCACACATCGCAGGTAATTACTTGGGAACGGAGCGCACCCTATATTTCCTTTCAGCGTCATATTGTTGTGTACTGCACGTGTCAGCGTGAACCTGCGTCGTCATTTCCTGCGCAAATGCGGAAGTTGGTCTTACATTTCCATACATTATAATATCGTGAACCGGTTGGAATATCTTTGAAAGTTTGTGCATGTCGTAGCGGATGTTGAATACTAACTCTTTTTGTTTGTAAGCCCATTTTTCATAATTTTCCCTTTTTGTTTGTGATATAAAGGGGAGCCCTTTCATAATCATCGGAAAGGAGAGCTGTTTGCCTGATGTCGTTTCCGGGGATATTCTCTGTGCGTATGGCGGTTCGCGGTCTTTAAATGTATGAAGAATACTAAAAAATATACGTCGAAGTGATCGAATAAAATTGTCGCAGCGTTAAATTACGTACAATGCAGGTGGGTGAACATTGCCCAGTGTGTTAAACGCTTCTATTCGTAATTATTCTTGGTTTTCTGATATGTGGCGACTAACCGCGTTACTTTTCTCTCTTTTTGACAGCAACGCGAAGAAAAACAGCTGGAGGCATCCATAGACTCTCTCATATCTCGGGTGGCGCAGTTGAAGAATTCTTTGCATAATTTTATATTCAAACTGGAGAATGAATATGACAGATTGACTTGGTACAATAGCTATACATTTTAAAACCAACTTCTGGGAATATCGTCGTGGTTAAAATTTTCGATCGGTGTAACTGTTCCTAGATAGACTGCTGAATATAAAAACTGTGTGTGGTGTGTTTTTCAAAATTACTGTATAACTAGTTCATTTTAAAATATATACAAGCCATGACGCATACTGTAACAATAGGCATGCTGCTTCCATTTGCAGCAGTAAAGCAATATATTTTTAAAGATGTTTGTAATACAAGTTAAAGTCTATGTATAAAAATTCTATTTCGCATCCTATTAATTGGCTCAAAACACTCCAACTTATATCAATGCATATTTATTGTAACTCATCAAGTGATGTAGCATCCCATTGAAATGGTGGTCCAGTGAGTAAAGCTGGGCCTCACATCTTTAGGGTGGGCTGTTAGATGCTACCGTGCACTGGCTAGCTGGTGATGGATGGATAGCTGAATTAATGAATGACTGAAGGGGTGGATGGAGGGATGGCATAGCATCTGTCTTGAAAAGAGCAGACATTAATGGAAACCCCTATTGAGTGGTTTTCCTTAATTTTTTTTCTTTGTCCCCGATGCTTCAGTTTTGTTCACCCGTTTTTATTATTATAAATCTGTTTTTGTAGGCCTTCTGTGCTGGACAACTTTGCTCTCCTTTCTGGCCAGCTGAACACCATAAACAAATTACTGAAGAATGAAAAGACTCCGTCATTACGCAACCAAGTCATAATTCCCCTGCTGCTCTCTCAAGACAGAGATGAAGAACTTGCTGTAAGTTTAAGACAAAAAACATAATTTACTTATTTTTTTTACATTAAAAATTTGCCTAAAGCAACATCCATGGTATGGAATATGTACACCAAGAAGTTTAGATGCACTGCAGTATAATTAATAATAGGCACATTTTAGCAATACCAGCCTTTAGAGGTTTTAATTTACAGGCAGATTAATTTTCTTGGATTGTGTGCATTTCCAGAATGGTGGACTATTTAAACTATACTCTTAATTTTTATTTCGTTGGTTATATGCCGTATCTCGCTCCTTTGTTCACTTGTCACCCCCCACCCCCACACACACACACACTTCTGCAGAAACTAACTGAGTTACGAGTGCCAGTGTTCAGTCATGAAATTGTGCCAGATCACCTGCGCACCAAACCTGACCCCGAAGTGGAAGAACAGGAGAAGCAGCTGAGTGCTGAAGCTGCTCGCATTGGGCTCGATGTTGCACAGGTAAGAGTTTCACGCCCACATTTTCAAACTAAAAGTTAGCTGAATATTTATCTGTGGTTTTGTATGTGTTCAGCCCGTTTAATGTTACACCGATCAGCCATAGCGTCCAAACCACTGAATGGTGATGTGAATAACATTCATTATCTTACAATGGCACACATCTTCACCTATCCCATGTTGCTTTCCATCAAACACATAGATACATACGCAAGTGAGAGCAAGCTTGGGGGGTCACCGCACAAGGTCAGCCGGTGTGCAGTGCCCCTGCAATTGGAGGTTAAGAGCCTTGCTCAAGGACCCATCAGAAGCTGTAGTCTGCCGGCCAGGTTTTCATATGACAGTGCTCGGCCTCCAGTACGACACATTGTCAGTTGTGTACCCCGGGGTCATTGGGTGTTTCGGCCTTTTATCACAATACGTCCTCGCTCGAGGCCGGCCCACCACAGGCTGATCAGACCTGGGTGTGTACCGCAACGGAGGCTCCACGAGTAGCCCAGCCTGTCTCCTTCCGCTTCAACCACAGCCGATGGCTGCTTCTTATGGCAGCTCCTGCAAGCTCCTCGATGGTCTTCCGCTGAGCCTGCCCTCTAACTCCAACCTCCTTCAGTAGCCTTGTGGTGGAACTAGCTACAAAGCCCCTGTGACCCACCTCCACTGGCCGCACAAATATTTTCCAATCCCGGTCCTCTGCTTCAGCTGCCAAATTTGCGTATCGCATCTTTTTCCTTTCGAATGCCTCCTCGATTGCTTCCTCCCATGGGACTGTCAGCTCTACAATGAAGACACATTGACAGGATTTGGACCAAAGGACCAGGTCTGGCCGCAGGTTGGTTGCTGTGATTTCAGGCGGGAAAGTCTGCCTCTGATTTAAGTCCACCTGCATTTTCCAATCCTGGGCTGCATTCAGAGGACCTGAGTCTGGAGATGCTCTTTTGGCCTGCTGCTTCTCCCCCTCCCAGATGAAAGATGTTTGTAGCCAAAAGGTATTTCCGATTTCCACGGGCATAGCATTGGTGGCTACCCTCTTGGCCTCTAGTGCAGCCGCCAAGCACCTCAGCACTTGGTTGTGGCACCAGGTGTATCTGCCTTGGGTAAGGCTCATCTTACAACCCACCAGGATGTGTTTTAGAGCTGCTGGGGCGACACACTGGGGACAGGCTGGATCCTCTCCAAAACAAAGATGTAAGTTTGTTGGAGAGAGCAGGACATCATATGTGGCTCTGATAGTAAAGCTCAACATATTGGACTCCATGTTCCACAGCTTGCTTCAGGTTATCTGTCTCCTCTCCACGCCATCCCACTCTATCCAGCGGCCTTGCTTGGCTTGGGACATGTCCCTAGCACACCTGCCTACTTCCTCCTGGTCTCGCACCAGGCACCGTCGTTCTACTGGTGTAGACTTCTGCCATGTGGGTGTTGTTGTTCCCAGTCCTAGGCCCCCTATGCCAATTTGGACTTGGCCCACTATGCCCCAATGTCTCAGGGCGGTCTTTGCCTGTGCCACGGCTACTCCTGGCCTCCACTTCCTCCTTGTTGCCAGGGTGGGGGCAGCAACTCTGACCAAAGGATCCCAGGGTTCTGTGAGGGTCATTTCAAGCCTTGCTTTGGAGCATTTGTACTCTTCCACCAGACTTGAGAGAGAGAGCTCCATCGCCATACAGGCCTATGCTACTGAGGCATCTAGGTATTCCAAGCTAGTTCTGCACCTGGGCGTTCACCAGCCTCTAGCCATTTGACATGGGATATGGTGACCTCATAGACGGAAACTGGCCACATGAGGCGAGGCAACAGTCCAAACCGAAAGCACCAGAGCTTCAGCTTCCCTGGAAGAGCAGCATTATTTCCTGAGTTGCTCCACCTGTTCGGAGTCTTTAAGCTCTGCATTGTACCATCTTCCAAAGCATTTGATGGACTTTTTCTGAATCGTTGGTATCGGCACTTCATTAATATGGAACCTCTCGTTGGTGAGCTGGCCCTTGACGATGGAGATACTGTAGGATTTGTCGGGTTTAATCTCCATTCGTGCCCACTTGATGTTGCCCTGGAGTTTGTCCAGCAGATGTCTGGTGCATGCCTTAGTCGATGTTATAGCCATCATGTCATAATCCATAAACGCCCTAATTGGGGGAAGACGCAGTCCGCTCTTCAGGTGTTCACCTCCAACCACCCATCGAGAAGCTTGGATGATTAACTTAATTGTGTATTGATTATGTGTTACTATCTATAGAAAGTAACAAGGATCATTTTCAAAGGTCTTTTTTCCAATTTCCTTTTCAGTCAGCCGTACTGTTTAATCCATCATTCTAATTACAGAAACAGATCCAGGCTTTGAATAAAATCTGCTCAAACCTGTTGGAAAAGTTGAACAATCCCCGTGAAGACAGGGAGACGGAAAGTGCAGGTAAGCTGCCATTTCTCTTTAAATTGTACTGTAGTGAAGCTCGACCGTGATAGAACTGTGGTTTACATCCTGCTTGCTCTCACCTTCCTGCCCTCAGCTGCACGACAGAATAAGCCGTTCTTCAACCCAGCGGACACGACCGCACTGGTAGCAGCAGTAGGATTTGGGAAGGGACTTGCCAAGTGCAGGCCTCCAGGACCAGTAACACCAGGACAACCGGGTCAAGGGCCCATAATGGCGGGGGGACCCTCCCTGCAGCAGGTGGCTGTAAGTGGCTCCTCAAACCAGCAGGCAGCTATTGGGGGACCAGTGCCACCTCAACAGCCTGGGCAGCCAGGTAAGCCTTCTTCTCAGAACCAGATAAGGAAGCTGATGTGTATGGATTTAGGTAGTTAAATCCTTATGAAGGTACTCTGCACTAGCCAATGATCTCATGATCTGGCATCAGAGGTCTAGAAAAGCAGAACACTGAGCACATATGTGACAGCTGAACCTTGACCACAAACATTACTTCAGTTGTCTACTGCAAACATGAAAATAATCTTTCTTTCAATGTTGGTTTATTTCTAAGTTTCTCTGCAGCTTAAATTTGCTGCTGATCTGGCAGAAATGAAAAATAAAGCCCCCAGAGTTAGAAATTTATAACAATGTAGAGATTGTAGAGGTTTTTTTGTTTTAAGGTTTAGAAATGTATCATTTTCACCATTCACCAATATATCAGAGTAACTTACTTAACAGAACTTAGTGCTACTTCTTTGCTTACACTTGTTTAACTAAAGCTTGTTCCTCATTTAAAGTGATACTAGGTTTAGCTACTTTGTTCTCTTGTGCAGATTCTTCATTATTAAGATACAATTTTAATTCTTACTACAGGGAAAATGCCAAGCAACATAAAGACAAATATAAAGTCTGCCTCAGCTTCAATGCACCCCTACAATCGATGAGCAGCTTTTGATCATTATTGGAAGACAGAAGACACTAATAGCTTCTTGACCCTAGAGTGGCAGCAACCCTGACTTCTGGCAGCAAAACCTACTGTTATCCATCTGGCTGTACAGAAAGTGTTTCGACACATCAGTTTTTATGCATATGTTTGATAACTTGTGGTCTGTATGAAGTATTTTTCGCATAAACTTTCAGTAATAAAGATGTTCTTGTTTCTCTGTTTTGCTTTATTAATAACATAGTAGGGTTGCACGGTAACCTGATACTAAAAATTGATACTTTGATTATGCGAATGGCTATTAGATCTGGCTAAAAGGAGTCTATCTCTTTAAGAGTAACACTGACAGCTGTAATGTGTGTGACATGGAGGAAAAATGGCAAAGAGCAAGATGTCTTTTTTCACTTGGATCAGAGAAGAGATGGCAGCAGCTTTGGCAGCAGCTTCAGCAGCAGCTGAATTTATGGACAAAGTGAGGAGTGCGAAGTGAGATATGGAAATATTTCGGCTATAAAGTGGACAGAAAAGGAGATTCTTTAAACGCATTAGCAATGCTGTGTAAGCGCATTTTTAGAGCGTGTTTCTTAAAGGAAGGCAACACATGAAACCTGGCCAGATATCTGTTTGACAAACATCCAGACCTTTTCAAAGAATTCAAGAGGTGATAGTTGACTAATTTGCTCCCTTATTATGTCAAGGAAAGAACTCAAGATGCTCAACCTGCTTTTTGATTAATATGCTTAAATGTTATTTTAATTGACCCACCCACATATCATTGGTTGCAGATTATTGATCCCACTCGATCTATACTGCACCTGACCCCCATGGCCCTTCCTGTAGGTTGTGGGGGCACAGGAGGGTGGACCCATGTTACCTTTTTGGGCTATGCCTGGACAACCTCCTCCATGTGTACAGATGCGACCATTAGGTGCTTGCCTATGAGCTTCACCCCCTAAGCCTGGTTCCTGGAGCAGCTTTATGCAGCTTTTAACATTGGAGGACCGTGTTACAAGGACTTTTATATTGAAATTTTAACGCCGGAAACTTTCTGCGTGCTGACATCATGTTCAGGGACGTGTTGTGTAAATAAAACGGAATGGCACATGCTCCTGAGAAGTTGAGTGCTTCTGTTAGTTCACCTGTCTGTAGTTAAATTACTTCAGCTTATGCGAGATAGCTGTGAGATCTAAATATATAATGTCGTCCTTAAAGTTTTGCGCTAATTTGTCATGGATGTTCACGGAATTGCAAGGATTCCCGCAGCGCATGTATGCAGCAGCGGCGGCTGGGTTTCAGGCTGTGGAGGCAGCTTGGCTTTACGATGCGGATATAAATGAGCTAAAAGAAGCCAAGCGGCGAACTGGACTACGGGTCGTGCTCATTAACACTCCTCCTGGTAAGGAAACCAGTGAGTAACCTGCAGACATGTTTGTTTGGGGGAAATGATAGCTTTTATCTTAAAATAGAAGTTTATAAACTGACCGTGTGGCGGATTAACGGTTTAAGTCACTACCTTACTGGCTCATCTTTTATGGTTCGTTTATTCGCAACCCACGTGTTCAGGTGCAACAGGTCATGCAAATATTTTACATCAATGCGCTTATTATGCGCAAAATATGTTTGTCCGGCGTGACTGGAAAGCTCGATTGTAAAACCAATTCATTATACGCACCATCCGCATGTTAAAAAATAAACAAATTGTTAATCAGCAAGGAATTACTATGTGTGAATGTGATGTATGTATATATATATATATGTGTGTGTGTGTGTGTGTGTGTGTGTATGTATGTATGTATGTGTATATATATATGTATGTATATATATATGCACACATACACACATGTATAAATAAAACATTTGCCTCAAGTAGTTATATCACCACCCTATCTATCGGACAAGAAATGATACTGCAGATTCCAAATCCAGTAAGTCCGGGGAACAGACACAGTCTCAATAAAATGGGACACCATATAAATGAACCCCCCATCCTCTATAGTTATTAGAATTGCTGGAAGGATCAACTGGAAATATGACAGCCAATAAAGACCAGATTTAGTCTAGGTAATAGGTGATTTTTTTTTCCAAATACAACAGCCAGAATATTATGCAATAACTTAGTAGCTTTTTTGGGTTTTCATTTGAGGTGTATGTGTTTAATTGCAGTTTTGTTTATTTGTTGTACTGATTGAAAACATTTTGTTTTATGGGATTTTTTTTGGTGGAAAATCTTTAATATTCTTTAATACAGTGATACCTTGGTTTGCGAACATAATTCGTTCTGGAGATGTGCTTGTAATCCAAAGCACTTAACAATATCAAAGCATATTTTCCCCTAAGAAATAATGGAAACTCAGATGATTTGTTCCACAACCCAAAAATATTCATATAAAAATGATTAATACAAAATATAAAGTAAAAATACATAAAACAAATTAACCTACACTTTTCCTTTGAAACAAATTATGGATGGTGTGAGGGAGATGAGAGGAGAGGAGGAGGGTTATTTTGTAGGACGACTTTCACTATAACTAACGGAATCACTGCTATCTGTTGGCTAACTGGAATCTTTTTCTTTTTGTTTGACTTTAACAAGGAACCTATCCAATGACAGCTGCTTTTGCCTCCTTTTCAATTTAGTGGAAATGTGACATTGCATTGTCTTTAAACAGAGTCATCATTCACACTGCTACACCCTTATTCAGGTGGTGCTTTTCTACTAAATTCTGACTATTCGAGTGAGGCACACAGACCCAGACCGAGCATGGGAAACGATTACCCACAATCCCGCAGCGAGAGAGAGAGAAGAACCATCGGCTCAGTTGTGATCAAGTAACGCTCGGCAGACAAAGCGTATATGTACTACTCGTATTGCAAGACCTCTCTCGTTTATCAAGTTAGAATTTATAAAAAATTTTTACTTGTCTTGCAAAACACTTGCAGACCAAGTTACTCGCAATCCAAGGTTTTACTGTATTCTTAAATGAGCTGGGTAGTTACGTGGTAATGTGTTCTACATATTGGAATAACACATGTGAATATCTGAAAATCACTAATGTTTTTAGGTGACATTAAGGCTGGGGAACTCGGTCTGGGTGCTGTCCCTGGCAGGCAGGCAGAGTTCAGACGGGGCTTGGAGAGTGCAGTGATGTTAGCAAAAGCCCTGGACTGCAGCAGGTAAACACTTTTGGTGTGTATGTATGTATATATGGTTTATCCAACAACCTTTGCATGTCTGTTGCAGTGGTAATGAGTCAGTAATTCAATAGAAAAGAACAATAAATTGCCAAATTTCCAAACAGGCATCATGCACTGATCTTAATTAATTAATCATGATTTAAAAGTTTGTTAGTTACTTTTTGAGAGTGAAGTTCCTACAGGTCTGGCAACCATGGTGAAAGTGGCTCGCAAGTTCCTTGACCTTACAAAAGGTCAGGGTCTTCAGGTTACTGGATCCTGGTTCCAGTGCCCTGAGCCACATCTGGTTGTGCAGTGAAGGAGATCCATAACATGCTTGTGGGCAGACGCTGAAGGCTCCTACAGAACTGCAGCTTCTACAGTAATGCCTAGCTTGTGAATTCTGACCACAGACTTGTCATTGATATTCTGAAGATCCAGCTTAGCTCCAGCAGGCTACCACCTACTGGGAGGATGAAATGGGCCTAGCCAAACTCCAAGATCAAGCTGTTTATAATGAATTTCCATGCAGTTTGTGTGAGGAACTTGCAGACTTTGGTGTGATCGCTGATTCTAATGTGATGTGGGAGATTTTCCATGATAAGACACTGAGGGTTGTGTTGGTGTATGCCAGTGTTTTGAGAGGGAGGGGAGTGGATATTATTGAGAGGAGTCGCAGCGCATCATTTCATGGCAGCACATACACACTCATAGCTTGTGTTCAGATTTTATTACTGTAAGTCTGTCGCCAACTGAGCACCAGATTTGTTTAGCAAGAGCCAGCTATGAAAACAGAAATGCCCGGTTATGATATGAGTCATGTAGTTTTCTTTGGACCAGATCTTGTGGTCCAAATGGAAATTAGGCGTCTGGTTTCACTTGCAATACAACCAAGTACATCAGTGCTCTCCATTTTTTTCGAGCGCTGGTGCTCTGTCACCAACCACCAACAACCACCACATCCTGCACTGATGGCGTATTTTCTTATAATATCCTTTTCAGGGATGCATCAAGATGCATTAGCGTTTACACTGCAAAAGATAAGTGATCAAATTTATTCCAGACCACCTCAGCAAGTGATCAGAGCACAATGCGTCTTGGGTGTCATTTATACTTGTATTTGTTGCGATCAGATTTTAAAACCAAGTGTAAACAGACAGAAGCACATAAACACACAGACACATGGACTGATACCGACAGAAATACAAATGGTGCCAAAATGACATGAAACAGACATGAATACGAAATGTACATTTTAACAAACCAGATGCATGCTTTTACAACAGGTTTTTAAAATGGTTTTAGAATTGCTCATCTTGCCAACGCTTTTTTGTCACTGACCCATTTACTGATCTTATCGACGATACTATGATCTTCACGGAGTTAATGGAGGCCCTTATCGGGGCTCTCGAGAAAATGCATGAGGGGTCTGAGTGTCTGTGTTTGTGAGTGTTCTGAATCCAAACCAAGATCCAGGCCTTTAATGACCTCTTGCACATAGCTATCAGCAGTGTGTCTGCCTGCACTAAGAGTGTCAACCTTGTTAAGAGGTTCATTTACCTTGCAGTCACATTCAGTTGCTCAGGGAGCCCCAAATGAGGCATATTACCTACATATATATTACCTGAGGGAGCGTCAGTTAGGGCACCAGGGCCATGTGATACATTTCTCTGAGGGTGATCCGGCTCACAGTATCCTCATTGCTGAGGACCCAAGGGGCTGGACTAGGCTACAGGGACGCCCATGTAACACCTGGCTGTGACTGGTAGATGAGCACTTTCGGAGGGTGGGACTGGACTCATGAAAAGTAATACGTGTAAAAGTAATTATTAAAGTAATTAAACTGTAACCAAACACATTGCCTAATTGGATATCAATCCTTCATTTCGTTGTGAGGGAATTTTGGCTCATTCTTCTTTGCAGAATTGCTTCAACTGAGCCACATTGAAGGGTGTTTCGAGAATGAACAGAACATTTAAGGACTTGCCGCATCATGTTATTGGGGCTCAGATCTGGACTTTAACAAGACCACTCCAAATTCTTATTTTTTTTTTCCTTTTGAGCCATCAGAAGTGCACTTGTACTTGGGATTGTTGTAAACCAGTTGTGCTTGAGCTTCACATCATGGACTAATGACCATCAGGATTTTCTAATAGAGAGCAGAATTCAGAATTTAGAAGCAGCACAGCATCCCCACACCATCACATTACCACCACGATCATATTTGATGATGTTCTTATTATGGAATTCTGTGTTAGCTTTATGCTAGATGTTATGGGACCCGTGTCTTTCAATAATTTCCCTTTTCAACTGATCAGTCTATTGGACATTACAAAATAGCCTTGGGGAGAATGTTGGCCGATATTATAATAATTTATCGTCATTGGTTGCATTTGTATCCATGATGAGCATTTCAGAGTTATAGGAATTGTGGTACAGCACGAAATTTGCATTTACTTTTATTTAGCAGAGACTTTTACTTTGGAGATAATGGTTCTCGCTGTCATTTGCTGGACTTCCAGGCTTTGGAATGGCTTTGTAACCTTTTCAAGAGCTCTTTCTCATCTTATCTGGAATTTATTTTTCTGTTGATACCTTTTAGTCCACTTCCCATTGCTGAAAAGGTCCTATTTAGGTGATGCTTAGGTTTAAGAAGGCTGACAGTAAAGAAGCTTGTCTGTGTCTATTTTAATTTAACCCAGATAACAATTAAATATGGTCAATTTGTTGCTTTCCTGAGTACCTTTTCACACAGTGCAGTTTGATATTAGATATTATTTCATTTATTGAAGGGAAAAAGTTCTGAAACTGAACTGTATTTTGTTTTAACTCTGTTTTCGTTCAAGGATCTGAAATAATTGTGACAGATATATCCAAAACGAGATGAAAATGGGACACTTTTTCCCAGCACTGTATGTCACTGTGCCTGTACCTTCCTGTTGTCACCGCAATCCTCACATCCAGAGTTGGAAGTGACACAATCTTAAATTTTACTTATCTTGCTGTTGACGTTCTCAACAAGAGCCACAAGAGTATGTACCGTTCATTTCTGGTGAGGCAAAAATGGAAGATCCTGCCACAGGTCAGCACCTGTTGCGATCATGATCATTTATCCAAACATAGTCTCAAAAGCGAGTTACTCTTAGGTAAATGTATGGTCTCTGTGGTGTTTGTTGGTCTTCATTGAAATATCCTTTAAAATGACCCATATCTCCAATGATGACTCACCTAAATTTGACATTAAGTTCCTATTGAAGGGTTATCTTAAGCCTTCATTTACGCCTACAGTAGTTCTAGTTTTCCTTTGGAAAATCTGATTACTTAAATGCAGAACAACCTAATTAACACAAAGCCAAAGAAAACAAGATTCAGCAAATGTAATTTAAAAGGACTCTATAGTCTAGTACTGGGCTTCAGAAACTGGCCCTCGTGTCTTTATAGTACCGAATGCAGTCTCCGGTCTGATCCTTAATGGCTTTTAACATATTTATTTTCATTCATTATCTCTGTTCAGGGTTGGTTCTGGTTGTTCATATTGAGCTCATATTGCATATTTTGTGTAATTCTGCAACAAATATATATAAAAAAATGTAATACAAAAAATATTCTAGGAGAAGAAATTGCATTCAGTTACCTGGTTAATAACTAAAATTCATGTGCAGTTTGTATTCTGACTGTGGCGTGGTGCCAGGATCACGCAAATATTGTACGAATAAGTCAACAGAAACGGTGATGGCAAGACAGTCAAGACAGGCATCCTTGCATTGCTCGAGAGTCCCCAAAAAGCTCGGAAGTGTGGGAGCATCTTCAAAACATCATTAGTGGTAATCTTGTGCAAAAACCGAATATTCTAATATGTAAGTATTTTATAGTTGCAGTCCTAATTTTTTGTGTAGCATAGTACAAGGAATGACAATTTTAGCAGTGAAAATGAAGATCCACATCTGCCCACGTCTGCCTGTCCTTGTGTTTGTTATTGCGACCCCCATCTCTCCAGGATCCACTTGATGGCTGGGAGAGTGCCTCTAGGCATGGATCGAGCCTGCATTGCCATGGAGATGGAGGCCACCTTCATAGACAATCTGAAATTTGCAGCAGAAGTCCTTTCAAAGGTTACTCATCCAGATAATTCGGGCAGCAGATTGTGAAATGTTAACGAGTTTATTTAATAATTTTCATTAGAAACAGCAGTGACAGATAAGATTAAATGGTAATGATCTATTATGTGAAAACACTTTTATGAATATCGTCAGAGGATGTTTTGTGGTCTGGGTTATAGGAAGGAATTCTTGGCTTGATTGAGCCAATTAATACCAGGATAACAGACCCACAGTACTTCCTGGATACTCCCCACCAGGGTAAATTTCTCAGTTATTCTTTTAAGCTGCTCACGGATGTTATATTATATTCATTTAAAAAAAAGTATAATAATGAGAACCATTTTATTAATTCATTATTAAGTTTATTTACAAGTTATGATGATCACCCTCCAAATGACTTTTTATGAATTTTGAGGGTAAAATCGAGGGTAATGTATTTTACATGTTCCTAGCGGCTGCAATTCTGCAGAAAGTTGGCCGCTCAAACATGAAATTGCAGATGGTAAGTGAAACGTACCAGAATGTTTATAATACAGTAAAATCCCGTTATAACGGACTTCAAGGGACCTGACAAAACAGTCCGTTATATCCGGAGTCCGTTATATCCAGAGTTGCTGTATGCCCAGAACACAACTACAGGACACCATTTACTCATGTCACACCCCAGCAGACACAGTTTTATAGATTCTTATATTGTAATCCAACATTACCTGACCAGATGCGTGACTGTTAATAATTCCGACTTTGTATCTGTGCTGGATATCACCGGCACGGCACGCGCCTTGTAGGTGGAGCCTGTATGTTCGTTATAGCCGAACAAATATACAGCTAAAAGCGGCCCTGGGGACCAAATTGTTTGTCTGTTATAAGCAAAATTCCGTTATATGCGAGTCCACTATATCCAATGCTTTTTCTGCATGTTCTTAAAGGCGCTCGGCCAGGACCAGCGGACCTCGTCCGTTATAGACAATATTTCGTTATAAGCGAGTCCACTATAACAGTATTCTATTTCTTTTGTACAATGCCACTGGAAAGCAATCTTTTAGTGTGTTTTATGTGTTTTGCCTTCCATGGGCTCTGTGTTGTGGACCAGCTGGTAGCTTTGTAATCTTGAATTTCTAGGGCTATGGATTACAAACCAGCTGACCTGTCTCTACTTTGATTTTCTCTGGGTATTTTCATAGGTTTCTCAGGTGATTCTGGAACCACAAGGCATTGGACACACTTATAATAGACATAATCATGTGTCCATCACTATGAAGAATTGAAAGACAATTTATTTAATCTTGTAATGGACCTGGCATGTAACCTACCCAATTATTCCAGTTTGATGAATTGTTGGTGGGAGCGTTGCAAGTGCTCCTTTGTTTTTAAGGCTTGTTTACATCGTTCGTCCAATCTCTTCTTACAGGACATCTTTCATTGGCAGATAATGGATGGCAACTTAACTCAAAACATCCAGAAGTATTTTCCTATCATAGGTAAGTGAAAACACTCATGTAAATTGTGAGGTTAATATAAGCCAAATTAGCAGCAGGACTAATACACAAAAAATGAAATTTCCTCATGCGGCTAATGCTAATTATTGGTGCAGTTAGTTCGTTAAGCTTTTGGGACTTTTTACACATAGTGAAAAATTACGTTTCGGTTCAGGTCATGTGCAGATTGCCCAAGTTCCTGATCGTAACGAGCCAGACAGCTCCGGAGAGGTGAACTTCCCCTACCTGTTCGACCTGCTGGAAACAGTTGGATATAAAGGCTACATTGGCTGTGAATATAAACCCAACAGTGAGTGGTTTTATGTCTGTCTCCGGAGTCAAATTACCATTTTAGCACTGAACATAAGATACAAGGGGAGGCATGGTTGTACAGTGGTTAGCACTCTTGCGTCACACTTCTGGGACCGGTGTTCGAGTCTCCTACATGTGTGGAGTTTGCCTGTCCTCCCTCTGTGGATTCCTCTAGGTATTCCAATTTAACTGAGGTGTGAATACTGCTATTGGTTGCCACCCCATCGTGGGTTACTCCCTGACTTTCGCCTATAGCTTCTGCGGCCCTACATAGGGCAAGCAGCTATGGATAGAAGTACATTGGTTGTAATATGGTCACAATACTGATGATACATTTTTAATGACCTTTATCCTAGGATTGCTAATTAAAATACACATTAAAATAGAAGTGTTTTATGGAAGCTCAGATGTGTTCATTTTAGTCTATATAATCTTCTGTGATTAACTGAAAGCAGATTTATCCAAACATTAGAATTTTAGATGAAAAAAACAATAGAAATCAACAGCTGCATTTAAGTGTGTGCATAATCGAAAATAGAGTACATCCATAAATTAGATGCAAAGATCAGATGAACTGAAGCGGTGTCATTTTTGTTACTTCAGGTACAACTGAGGCTGGTTTGGCATGGCTCAGAGAGTACTGGAGTAATCACAAGAGGAAAAACGATGGTGTAGCTTCATGACCTTCAGATCCCTGAAGACTTGAGAATCCAGTGGATAGTATTATTGAGCATTTCAAATGTATAATTCACAGTAGTAAATTAATTGTATATTGCTTTCAGGTCAATTACCAGTCCAAATGCAAAAAATGTAGTTAACTGTAAATCATGTACGTTGCCCAGTATTACTTTTCCAGCTTTGTAATAATTTGCTAATTATTTTGTTGATATTTAATTCCCAGATATAATTTTTCATTTCTATACTTGGTTCCAAAAATTGTGACACTGTGAATGACCTCAAATCATATCATAGATATTCTGGACCTGAAAAAAAAACTTAAGTTGTTTATACTATTGTTATATTTAGATAGTTATAGTGAAACTGGCACTAAATTGGTTTTATAAGCAACCCAAAAAAGGACCAATCACAATCACCAAACAACCACCGACACACATGAAGGAGAAACGCAGGGAGGTCCGATGTCAGACAAAAAGACATAAACAGTGGGTAGTTTACGCAATGGCTAAAGACATGCGAGGATCGGGCAGGATTCATATATAACACAGGCAAGGACACGTGACAATAGGGATACAACTCAAGTATTTACAATAACACATACAGGGGCTATTTACAATGCCCACAGAGCATGTGGGGAAATATTAATTAGCTCCACTACGTGTAGCTATCGCAATGGTGCTATAGTATATTCAGCTTGATAGCCACTGCTTTTATTGATTATAAACATGTACGTAGCTTGATGAAGATAGTTTCGCTGGAATGATTTAATAGATTAAAAATCTATATTTCTCTATATAGTGACATGTTTTATTCATAATAACTGTATATTTAGCTCCATAGAGACGTTTCATTTTCTATGGTGCATTCGATTATCTCTCCGAAGTTGTAAATTCCAAGGTGTGTGATGTCACATCCCACCAATCACTGGTTCCAGCTACATCTCAGAATAAACATGGTTGCCTCCACGAACACACTGGTGGTGTTGCTTTATATTTTAGCAGATATGGAGCAAAAAAATAAGAAACATGAACTAGTCAAACCACATTAAAAGCTTTATAATATTTTAGTAGATCCATAGCAAAATTATTTTTTTCGAGAGGCAATCAAACTACAAACAAAAGACACAAGTCTGGTAAAAATCTGATATTGCATGGTAGGGTACTGTTTACGGTTATGATATAGTATTCTCTAAATCGACCACATGTTTACACAAGTGAAAACTCGCACTTTGTGGAATGTCACACATTGTGTCGGTATGTGAGACTAAGTTATAAGGAGAACTTGATTTCACTGGTGCATTTGCTTTGAAGCTTGGAAGCATGCTAATATAACACCCATATTCAAAAAAGGGGATAGAAGTAATCCAGCAAACTAAAGGCTAATCAGTTTAACTTGCATAAGTGGAACAGTAATGAAAGCTATAATCCAAGTAAAAATGGTAGATTACCTGGATTCAAATAACATTCTGAGTGATAGTCAACATGGATTTAGGAGAGGTAGATCCTGTTTAACTAATTTACTTGAGTTGAGGAAGCTACAAGAGAAATTGATCACAAAAAGGCCTACGATGTGATCTACTTAGATTTCCAGAAGGCCTTTGATGTTGTCCTCCATAAACGGCTCTTGATTAAGCTCAAAGCTGCAGGGATTTTAGGAACTATAGCAGCTTGGATCAAAAATTGGTTAACAGACAGGAAGCAGCGAGTAGTTATTAAAGGCAGAATGTCACAGTGGGTGTGCGTTCATAATGGGGTACCGCAGGGTTCAATTTTAGGTCCACTATTGTTCCTAATTTACATTAATAATATTAAAACCAATACATACAGTAAACTCGTTAAATTTGCAGACAGCACCAAGGTGGGTGGTATAGCACATACTGATCTAGCAGCACAGAGGCTACAACGGGATCTTGATTTAATTAGCGACTGGGCTGATACCTGGCATTTAATATAGATAAATGTAAGGTAATCCATGCAGGGAGCAGAAATATAAATGGTGGGTTCGTTTTTCTTTCGGAACTCGGAAATTCGGAGTTGAGTGACGTCACGTCCGACAATCTCACGTTCGAGCTACCACAACTGAACAAACATGGCTGCCTCCATGAACATGCTGTTGTTGCTGTTATCTGAGCACAAAAAAACTCATGGAAAGAGTACTTGCCATCAAAAACTAAACAAGAGGAAGAATGGAGAAAAAGGTATGTGTTACATTGTGTACCCCCACAAAAACAGATAGGAATAAGCAAATTTTGTATGATTCCGGACACAATTTAGAGCCATTGTGATATAACCAGCAAGAAACAAACGAACCTTCACTCATCTGTAACGCTTTTTAAATTTGTGAAGTACATTTGTGTAATAATAAAAAAGGTCCCAACTTGGAATTACTGTTGATACTTATTTTTGAAGACATATTGTGCGAAATTGTATGGTTACAGTTGATCGCCACGGTTTTAATGTTTACGGAAAACGGTGAAAATACCTTGTGTTTACTGAAAATCTAGTTCTTTAAACTCACACTTGAAATTGTCAACTGAGAAGAATGACAACTAAATTTATCGTTTTTCTCCAGGATTGCAGTAGCCTGTGCTGTCCCCCATTTAGCTCATCGGGTGGTGGTTGTGAACACGGGCATAGAATGGGAACGAATGATGAGCATGGACGACAACACACTTTTTCGCCATCTGAGAGTGACCAAAAGTCAGTGTGACTATCTTCTACTGAAGCTACAGGAACAGGGACTACCAGAGGGCTTCCACCTGTTCCTGTAAGACAGAAGGTCCTCATCTTCTTGTGGTACATGGCAAACCAGAACAGTTTCAGAGAGATTTCTGACAAGTTTAACATTTCACAGTCAACGACACACAAAGCTGTGACAAGTCCTTCAGCTATTCGCTACTCTTGGGCCCCTCTTTATCTCCTGGCCAACTTCGTATGAAAAAGCATCATCAGCTGCTTTCCACAGGCTGTGCGGCATCAATGGAATTATTGGAGCCATTGATGGGTGTCCCATAAGAATCCAGAGGCCAAAGATCGGAGCAGGCGACTGTATGAACAGGAAGTCATATTACTCTGTTCTGCTCCAGGGGATTTGTGATGTGAGAGGGCGTTTCACAGATATTTTTGTAGGTCCACTCGGAAGGGTGCATGATGCAAGAATGCTGAGGGCCTCTCATTTTTACTTGGACTGGCAAGAAAAGATGGGGGACTACAAACTGTTGGGAGACAGCGCATATATAAGACAAGCATGTCCCTTTATCGTGACGCCAAAACGGGATAAAGGAGCCCTTACTGTAGAGGACCAGGAGCGAAACACCAGGGTCAGCTGTGGAAGAGTGGTTATAGAGCAGGCATTTGGAAGAATGAAGTGCAAGTGAAGGCCTGTGAGAGACCTGCAGAACACTTGCATGGACTTCGCAGTGATAATAATAATGGCTGTATGTTTTCTGCACAACGTGTGCTGGTGTATCTGAGGTATGTAAGGAGCACCCAGGAGGCTGTCCAGGGGAGGCAGATGTTGATGCCTAAATGTCTGAATCAAGCTTGATTATATTTATCTTGTCATCAATGTGAATTTAATGTTGATAACTGAATAAATTTGTCCTATGTTTAAGTGTTCACAATGAGAGCATGCATCTTAAATAGAAAATTTATTATAACACAGAAGTAGTGCAACAGTTTTGATGAAATTCAGTGCTATGCATGTGCAAATGTGCTTTCACAAAATAAAAGCGTTTAATAAAAAGTGCGCAAACAACAATTATATATATAATGAGTCCATGCCTGTAGATCATGGGTGATCAACCTGCTGCCGGTCAATTAGCAGTTTCATCAGCGAAACAAAATGCTCTTGTGAGGACCTAAGCTTCTGCGTCGTCTCCTCATGACGGCTCTGGCTTGCTGCCTCTGAAACTTTCAGGAAGTCCAGAACAGAGGCAAAGTCATCTTCCAGCCTTCTCCGTTTGGCTGGTGGCTGGGTCAATGGCGGTCTTCCTGTGGGCGTGCTTGGGGGTGGAGTACATAATGCCCCTGTCTGGCCGCCAAGGACTTCTTCGTTATGTATTTCCACTCCCCCAGCTGTACCAACAACTGGAAAGTCCACATCGTAGCATTTGCCCAGCAAGTCGTCCATTTCAGCATAAAACTGAAATTTAACTCTCCCTTGGCCAGTCATCCTGTTATTGTCCTTAACCCGTTTATAGGCCTCTTCTAGGGTATTCCACTTTCGTGACACCTTTTCGTGGCTGAAGTGCTCTTTTAACTGGATGGACGGTTTTGAGGCCATTTCTGTCCACGTGTGCCTCTTCCTGTTCTTGCCATCCTTCACACGGTGATTAAGCTCCTGCAAGGTCTTGGGTGAACCTTCACCATTACAATCTGTATAGTCCCGCATCAGATCAATTAAGAACAGTGTCTGTTCCTTCGTGAAGCACATGTTCGGGGAGCAGGAGGAGGAGGTGGAGGGCTGTGGCTCCAAACAATCCCTCGCTATGTTCTCTTTAACTCCTTCTGTCTCTGGAAGAGAACAACAAAACATCAATACAACTTGTTATAATGATAAATAACAGTACAGTGAACATACAAGTAAATCATAGCTTACCTGCAGGGACAATGTTGACTTGCACGGTCAAAGCCTCATCCAGATAAAAGGTGGTCGTGTCCCATGCTGCCTGAAACAATAGGGCCGACAAAGGCTTGGTCTTCTCCGGATCAACAAACAAACCCATGTTGCTGTCCGCAAAAACTGTAAGACACGATACAAAAGCTTAGAAGAAGCCATTATTAAATGACTACATTGAAAAAGTAGTTTCGAAGAGATATTCCTTTTTTGAGAGACAAGCAAATCACAAACTCTAAGTAGTCTAAACACCATCAAAAGCTTCACAATATTGTAGCAGATTTGAGGGGAGATTCTTTTTCCTGGCATAAACAAACAAGGCACACTAACTAATGAAATCCCAGTAAAAGCGTTATTATATGTTGGCAGATTCATGGCGACATTTTTGTCTCGTTAGGCAAGCAAATCACAAACGACACAAGTTTGTTAAAAAAAAATACCGATATTGCACGCTAGGATAATGTTTAGCTCATAGCTCAGTATTCTATTAACAGACCACCAGCGATTACATTTATGACTATCAATACATTTAATGAAATTGACATTCTGAAATGTTTATAAAGTAGAGATATAGTGAAACATTTACTGTTGACTGTGTAAGCTGCCATATTGAAATGACAACACAGGGTCAACTCGGACAAGAAAATTCTGTTCAACATCAATGTCATAAAAGAGACGTGTTTCCGACGGGAAGTGACGTTTTTCGTGACGTTTCGTGACACTTTCATCCGAGTTCCGAGTTGGAGAGAAATAATCGAACGTACCAAAAGTACAGATATCTTATGGGTTCCACTGAAATATAGGTAGCTGATTATGAGAATGACCTTGGTGTGTATGTTGATGCTTCCTTGTTCCACTCTTGCCAGTGTGGGGAAGCAATAAAAAAGGCCAATATGATGTTGTGTTACATGTAGAGTTTAAGTAAAGGGAGGTGATGCTACAATTACATAATTCCTTGGTAAGACCCCACCTAGAATATTCTGTGCTGCTTTGGTCCCCATACGTTAAGAAGGAAATTTCTGCCTTGGAAAGGGTGCAACATAGGGCTATGAGAATGATTCCTGGTATTAGAGGAATGTCTTATGAGAAGAGGTTAGCTGAGCTGAATCTGTTTAGCCTCAAGCAAAGGAGACTATGATCCAGGTATATAAGATTCTAACAGGTGTGGATGATGTTCAGTCAAATGGCTTCAATATTAGTTTAAATATTAGAATTCATGGCCATAAGTGGAAATTAGTATGAGAACATTTTAAAATGGATTTGAGAAAGCACTTCTTTACACAGCATTTAGTTAGAGTATAGAATAGTCTTCTTGTTAGAACATAAGAACATAAGAACTATACAAACGAGAGGAGGCCATTCGGCCCATCAAGCTTGCTTGGGGAGAACTAAAC
>JAODJX010000001.1:28647757-28663668 GCA_026776945.1 Isichthys henryi
GAATAAAATATTAGAAGTTGGCACCTCCACATCATTGCATTCAGTTTTTATTCACGATTTGTTTAGTGTCCCAACTTTTTTGGAATCCGGTTTGTACCTCCTTGTAGGTTTGCAACATACAAACGTGCAACAATGTTTGTGAACACGATACGTAATGATAAAACATGGGTAAGTCAAGTAACTCAAAGCCTGTTGGTTACTACACTCAACATTTTTCCATTACATTGCATTGCTTCAACCATGTAGTAGACCAGCTGTTCTACAATTTCAAAATATACGAGTCAGTTTACCATAATGGAATAACATGCAAAGAGTTTAAGGGGGTAACATGTCGTGGTTTGGGTTCATCTACCAAAGAGAGGGCTCCTCTGTCTCCAGAGAGGGGGCAGGCTCACAGTCTTCCTCAAGGAGGGATTTCAACGGAAGAGAGGGGTCCATCTATCTCCGGAGAGAGAGAAAACTATTGCAAGACTCTCACATAATCAACTGAAACACTCTATTATAAACAACTGAAAATGTATACATTCACATACACAACTGAAAAGCTCTCACAAACACTAGCGAAACCTTCCACATATCAGTAAGTCCTTTTTTGACACTTTTAGTTCTGTTTTTTTTTTGGGCTATGATCTTAAACTGTTTGAGTTTAAACGCAGTTTTCAATAAATTGCTTACTCTCTCGTTTTTGTCTCCTATTTCTTCTTTTTGCATTTTGAAGTTCTACTTAAAACCTGGTTATGAACCACCAGCACTAAATGCGAATGCTTGTAATTTTTCACCCGGTCTTAAGATTTTGTTTAGGACTGTATGCGCAAGGTTTTCACTTAAACAGGAAGTTGTTTTTAAAAAGTGGGCGTTTATTACTAGACCGATGTCATCTCCACAGTCCACAGGTAGCCTAAGAGAAGCATCAGCCTTATGAAGCAGCATATAGGCCTCAGCAGGGACCATCAGAACTTTGTCAGAAGCGACAACAGTCCGGCAGCAACTGATTGTTGAAACTGCAAGTGTGGACACGGTGGACAATTGTGTTGCGCCTTTCTTTCAGTCGGGCGGCGTAGTAGCGGTTCGCTGCCGGTTGCACCTCCAGCTCCCAGTGGATGTGGACCCCGTTATCAAGGAGAACAGTGCTTCGGGACATGGAGTTTAGACAGGAGAAGAAAAAGGTAAAATGTAAGTAAATGACATTAACTGTCCTATTGTTAGATTCGGCAGTTTAGGGGAAAGTTAGAATAACCTTAATTTACACCGCTGGCCGACCGAGTCTCCCCAATGAATATTTGCTTATGCGACCTGTCATCAAATGCATTGCATGAATACAACTAACCTAAGTTACTCTTATTAGGAAAAAAGAAATTGAAGTTTCCCTTTATTGCATTTTGACAAACTGAATATCAGTTTCAAAACCAGAAAGCGGGACTCCAGTAGCAACAAAGGATTTACCCAAATGTCTAACATGCTTTTGACACAGAAAACGGAGACTTGGTCAGCTTTTCACTTGAACTCTTTGGTTTTCCCCTGGAAATTACAGTAGTTTATCGATGTGTCTTTGTCTGCAGTTTCCTGGCATGTACCCACATAAACCAGGTGTTATAAACCTGCTACAGTATAACTTAAGTTAACTTTCCTAGACATCTAACACAATGTCTGAGGGTGGTGATTATAGCAATTAACAACACATTTTGAATACTGATTCTACTGCCTTTATACAATTCAAGAGTATCCATGCTTGATTGATGAATATGAAAAGTAGAAAGTGCAAACATTTGAATGCTGAATTGTACTTGGAGAGTATTGATGTGCATGATCATATTTGTATGACTGTTAAAATAAGCCTAGGTTGTAACATATCTTGTACTGATTTATTGTCATATATCCTTTGAGGTCACTTGTAGTGGAGTCAGAGTTTGAATATAAACAACACTGGTGTCCATGCCATGCTTCACATGCCTACATTGTGTATTTGAACAGAAATTAAGAATCTTGCTGCAAATTATTACAGGGAGGCCTTTCTGGTAACAGATTATCTCAGATGCACTAACAAAAGGTTCTAACTGCAAGCCAGCCTGGTGGTTATTGAGGGTCAGTCCAGAAGTCTGCGGTCTATTTAAATAAGTAATAGTATACTATTAGTATACAGTGTAATGTCTGTATATAGTGTAATAATATAGTGCAATTATATGATATTAATGAAATTATTAGAATTATGGGTCCTCAGCGGCCAGGGCCTCTAACCTACATGTCAGTAATCTAAAATAATCTAAAATAAAAATCATGAAAAAAAATACTGAAAATTTATCAGCTTTGCATCAGGCACAAAGTCCAGTCAATCTGGCTCTGATTGCACTGAAATCTGCCATTATTTTCACTCTCCATGGGAGGAATCAGAGATTATTTCAATGGACAAACGTTAGAAGAGTTCTACAGGAGACTTACGGGACTGAAGTGCCTCAGTCACTCTGCTGAATCCCCTAAAAAGGACTACAGATTCCATAACTTCCATTTCAAATACTTTTCATTGCTCTGTATAATGCACATTCCCAGGTAAAGATTAGGTTCACCCAAGAGGTTAAGGGAAGCTCAATGGGAGTGTGATCCCAAAAGCATTTTGTAAGGTGCCTTTATAAATGAATGTGGGCCACGATAGTAAAGAGATCCATGTTCAACAGTTGAGCAACATCACAGCTTAACAGTTATGTGAAATAGTTTAAAATCATGCGGTCCATACTAACATACAAAAAACAAAAGAGTATACACTGAAAACATATACTGGGTGAATTTGTAGGAATTCAATGAAAGTGCTTTTTCTGTATTTAGTTTTTATATGCATGCTTTCAAAGGCTGCTAGACTTGACGTCCATTTTTAGGTCTATGTGTCACTGAAGACATATTGTGTAGTGGGTTGGGCACAAAATGAATCACACATAGTAAACAAGGTCTGGGCGTTAGAAGAGGGACTTGCTTCCTGACCCAAAATATCAACTCCCTTCCGGATCTCACATAATCATGCCAAACACCTACTACAGACCTTGGTGGCTGTAAATTGCTTTTTGCACAAGTGTTTCCCAGCTGAAACCCACTGCTGACTGGGATAAGCTACTGAAAGGCAGGTGGTTACCATGAAACGAGTGATGCTTACAAGAGCAGGAAATGTCATCATGAACAAGCCCAGTATCTCGGCCACTGGTGTATTGCATTGCCTCAGGATTGTAATGTATCATACACCAACACATACAAACCACTCTGCATCCAGCCACAGCAGCTCTGCTGAACTAAGGTGGCCACAGGAACCAAAAGTAGATGAGGGCCTTGAGCTGCTCCTTTTAACAAGTGTGGTCACCATTAACTGGAAAAGTATAACCAAAGGGCCAATATAAGACAAATTTAATGACGCCATGTAACCAGCCATAACAAAATCTCAACATTGAACCCATCCATCCATCTGTCCATCCTCTGGACCGCTTGTCCTGTTCAGGGCTGTGGAGGGTCTGGTGCATATCCAAGACACAAACAGTTTTCCGAAAATTGGGACCTGGGACTATAAGACATCATAAGGGCAGAGATTCCAGAGCATCATTTATTACAACAAATTTAATTAGCCATTGGAATACAGCAAAACCGCAAGGGTTACTCAGACGAAGAATGCACCAACACTGACTGTATGTGTATGCATATTTAAATATTTATTAAAAGATCAGATCAGTATTCGAAATTGGCAGATATAAATACTAACTGGATCAGATCAGGACATCTCTAAAACCTATATCTGAATGAATAATGCATTCATGGTGCACCACACAGTTTCCGTACAGTACTGCGCTTTAAGGTTAAAGTAAGGGAGTCACTCATGTACACGGCTTTCACATCTGGGACTACCCCTGCAACACTGTAATGCAAGAATTTGCATGACAGATTTCAGTGGATAGATCACTGTTGTCTCCTGCAGGTGAGTATAAGAGACCCCAGATCAAACACCTGGAGTTACCAAGCTGCAGTCAGGGCATTAAAAAAATTTTACTTTTGGACTGCAATTACCAAGTCAGGTGTGTAGGAGCTCCAGGGAATTTGCTTCCCCTCTTGGACATTGAACAGATCCTTTGGACACAGGGACTTACAGGATGGAATAAAACTGTATTATAACTCCTTGGTCATGAAACTGTCAATTTTAGGTTTTTTACTTTACATTTAACATCTTAAACACAGGATAAAAAATATAAAAAACTGGAAGAAAAAAAAAAAACACACGGGCAATATTTCATTATGTAGAAATTTCTTGTTTAAAAATTCATTTCAGCACCATTACAGAAAGTAACAGATGTTCAGGAAGGCTGATATGGAAACAGATGAACAGATTTTTTTTATGTGGCAGGGATGGCCAGAGCAGTGGTGAGGACAGTGCAAAATAACACCATGTATGAACAAAACATGCCCACTGGCCTGAAACACAGACTGCTGTTTATCCACATCTGCTCAACGTGAGGGACACAGCTGGATTCCAACTTAACATAACAGTAACAAAACACATGAAACCATTGGCATCGTCTGAAAAAAACATCTACATTTAATATTTAAAGGCGCTGATGGATTTTGAAACGGACAACAGTCAAAATAAAATATACTGGCATTATATCTCCTTCCCTAACAAACGTCATGAAACAAAGATTTCATTACCATCTTGAAAACATGTGGCATGAACACCAAAAGATCACTGCTCCTTCTATTTGGATTTTCTTAGGGTTCTTGACACTCGGAAATACGGGTTAGCACCCCAAAATGCAGAGAGTTACGATATCACCATAAGCAATGACGCAGTGGCAATGCTGCCACCTAAAAGTTTGGTCAATGGGAGAAAGCAATGAGAATAATGGAGTTGTATGCTTCACACTGCTAATTTTAAAGTGCTGTTATGAAAAAGCCACGAAGACAGAAGCTGCAGCCTGCAGGTCAGAACAGAAAAAGTAAGACAGAATCTTTGGGATCCACCTTCCGGCTGGTTCCCATGAAAGTCGTAACATATTTTCTCTCGAACAAAAGCGTACTCCCTATAGAATTATCACAGGGGTTCCGAAAGGGCAATCCAGGCATTGACCTATCACATTCAGCTGCTGACTCAAAGCATATGTCAATGACTCCATGGATTACACTGAGGTGGAGAACCTGCTGGAATGCTTTCAATCAGGGGAACCCTGATCCATGACGGTAAGCTGTTACCCGTTAGTTAGATACTCAACTTGATCGAGTTGTCCTGCAGTTTCACAGCTACCATCAAAACTGAATTATAATGTGACTTCCAGAAGTAGCTTCTCATTGGCAGAGGAAAATGCTTTCTGCCAGAGAGGTCTAATGAGAGGAGCAGTGGAATATTCAAGCTAACAAAACATTGCACTTCCGCACGCACCGTAGTACAATGGGTAGGGCCTCAAAATATTGGACAGCTCCTACTCTCAGTCTCCAACGTCGCTATCTTGGTCCCCAATAACCCACAGGAAGTGGAAGCTGAGTGCCAAGAGTGCAGTGCCTAGCAGGTCTCCTAGGGCTGTCAGGTAAGGTATGGAGAAGCTGTCAGGGTCCTTGCCGCTACTCCATATGGAATGCACCATGCAGTCTGCGATGCACAGCAGGGTCACAACCTGGGAGGAGGCAATGCGGTTAAAGGCCCAACCAACCAAACCAAAGAGAGACTCACACACCAAGAACTGTGCCTCTGCCATCACCATCTGAGTAAACCCCAGAGTGCAGCACATTTCTAGTTCCCCCAAGTTCACTGATGGGTTACAGGACATCAGCATTCGTTACCAATGCAGATAATGCCACATGCTAAATGTGTAGACACAACAGAATGCAAACTAAGAGCTTACCTGCAACAGTGCGGCAGCCAAGTAAACACTTGTGAAAATCGGTGTGAGCGTGGTGTGACCACTCTTCATCAGGTGAATAGTGTAGAGAAAGATCAGATGACCTGGAATAACCAACAGCAGCAGCACCTGTGCTGAGCGGTGATTGGCACCTGGGGGATAAGATGGGGGGGGGGGGGGATTTTCTGTAGGTCACTAGGCTCTGGTGCTGATGGCAGGTGACATCTTGACATTCGTCACATTTAGAAACACACAAAATAGAATACAGAATCAGACCAGTTAGATGAAACGGGAGTATCAGAAGGAGAACATGCAACCTTCACACAAAGAAAGGAGGCTGGATTCAAATCCCCAATTATGGTGCTTTTAGGCAGCGGTGACCGAGTCCAATTATATATGCGATTATAAATCTACTTCACTGAATCAAAGCCTGAGGTGCAGCAGTGGCTGCAGGCCCTAACAGTGCTGACGGCTTTGTGGTTACCTGAGCCACAAAAGGTGCGACAGGGGTAGTAACAGCCCTGCACCTCCTCCGGCACCTCCCCGGGGGCACAGTGGAAGTGCAGGTGGGTAGAGATTCGACTGGACTGGATAGCCACAAGATTCCCACCAATACCTAGAAGAGAGTCAGGCTCAACTGGGATCACGTGATTACTGAATATTTAAGATGGGCTATGACAGAAGGTGTTTAAGGATCATTTATTTCACAGCCACAATGAATTCCCCATCATCTAAAGAGTTTAACCCTCTGAGGTCTAGGGGTAGGGAACACACTTTCACTGACTGGGGCATGGTCACACATTTCATTCAATATCATAAAATTTACGGCAAATAAATTATTTGTTATATACAGTCGTCCCTCGCCAAATACGAGTGTAATTGTCATGACCTGCCTGTAGGATCCTCTTGTGTGCCACGCCCCTTATTAACCACGCCCCCTTATTGACCACATGTGCAGCCCCGATTATGACCAGCTGTTTTCTGTCAGCTTGATTCCTCCGGTGTATCTAAGTCCACGTCAGAGTCTGTAACCCCAGGTCTGTCATTGATGTTTTGATGTTACATATTCCTGTGTCCTGCATTTGAAGTGATTCCAAATAAACCCTTTGATCCTGATTCCTCGTCTCCCTGTTCCTGCTCCCGTGTCCAGCAATCATAACAGTAATGGTGACTAAAGGGTGTTATTTCATGTCTAATGTTAAAAACCATATTTAGAAGGTCGTAAACAGGTTTTCTATGCTCTAACTACGAAAATATTCGATTTCCTACTAAAGAATCCTACTTCGCGGAAATTCACTTATCTGATTAACCGCGATAAACGAGGGCCGACTGTATTTGAATTCTTTATTTTAATGTACTTTGTAAATATGTCAGATTTATGTGAAGTTTGTAATTTGACAAAGTATAGACATTGCAAAATGCAGTTTGTAACACTTGCAGAAACATTATAAAAGTTCATAGTAAGCAATGGTGGAAGTTTGTTTTGACATCTGATCACCAAAGTCTTGGCTACATGAAGATGAGTAAATGGTGCAGCTGCAACATTCAGCTGGATGGATAAATAAATAAGAAAAACCAAACTCATGTCTATTTCTGGCTCCTTTCATTGAATATGTAGCAACTTTCATGTGTATGCGTGTTCCATTCACACCTGGCCACATCGCCGCCCCCCCCCCCCTTTTATGGCGCTGATGGGGACGTATCTCGATCGTGTTTCACTGTTGCATTGTTCATTAAATGCGATTTGAATACACGGATATGCGGCTATTTATAATGTGAATAGCGATCTTCAGGTGAGGGTGGTGCTACACACCCCCCAAGCAGGTAAAACCGATTACTTTTTTACCGATTTAACCTAATTTTAAAAACTTTAATACTTCTTTTCAAAACATCAATTGTTGTTAGACAGATTACGGATTTAGTCAGCGTTTTTTTCATGTTTATACAATGAGATTTCAGCAAGTTATGAATTGAATTACACGAGAAAGATACGCGGCATCGCCGACAATGCTGTCGACTCCAGGGGGTTAAGTGCAGGCAAAGACACAGTCAGGTCTGCCACACTAATACAAACAACCGTACAATGACAAAAAGGTTCATCATTATAGCAAAAGGCAGGTAAAAAAGACTAAAAATATTAAATAAGTCTGATGGCAAAACTGAGAGGCTCGAGATTCTGGTCTCAGGCCATCAGTGTTCTCAACACGGACATGCCCAATAACTTAACTGCCTACCATGCACGCTGTATATAATAATGTCTTCTGCATAATCTTTTTAAATAGCATTATATAGCTTTTATTTACCATTAGTTTAGTTAATTTAATTTAACATTTATTTATTGACATTCACCTTGAAATTCTCTTCGTTTACTGATATTCACTTTAAAGTTTCAGGAGCAAGCCAGATTTACGTTGTGCCACTCTGCGTTTCAGCCATCTTGAATTTTGATATATACATCAGAACAAAACAGGACAATCAGCGGTTAAATTTATAGGAAGGCCAGAGCTAACCAGGCTACCTGATACTTGCATTTCTGCCACTTCACTTACCGTTAATGACCGGGGTGTAGACCACAATCCCAGCCAAGTTTGGATCTGACACTGTTTTGTCCAGGATAAGCCCCCCAATACTGGAAAAGACAAGAAGCAGCAGAAATGTGACCCCTACAGAACCCCTGTAGCTGGGAGTTAAAGGCCTTGCTAGGAGCCTCACAGACATGTGACTATTCTACCGAGGCCAAGCTACATTCATGCTATTCTACAGAGTCCACAGAGCAACACACTGCCCCACTACAAACTGCAGATTAACAATCTGAGGGTCTATTTAAAATAACAGCTAGAAGTATTCAGTTACTTAAAAGAAAAACACAATCCAAAGGTTTTTTTAAAATGTGGTTATTAAAGAAATACCCGCCATTCCAGAAGAAAAACAAAAACATTCAAGAGAAGCTCAAGCCTGATTTTATGTCAAAACAAAGCAAAGGGATTGCTTTGGTAAAAACAGTGAATTTCTTAATATTGATTTTAACAATAGGAGTCCGAGGCGGGGTTTTAGACTAAAAAAACTAAGAAAATGTCATTTCTGAAACAGCATTTAGAGAGGCTGACACTACAGCAGAACTACAAGGTGTGGTAAACAGGGAAAACGTTTTTAATCTGAGGCTGAAAGACGTGAAGGGGCCGCTTTCGGCATCACTCTGACACAGTACTTGGCCGCACAGTTAACCAGGAAGGAGAGGCAGCCACCTGCTGATGACCATGGCCGTGATCACTGGTTCCCAGCCCGAGTACAGCAGCGTGCGGCTCGCCGGGTGCTTGGAGGAGATGACGATCCACAGTGGCGTCAGGAGCAGGAAGAAGACACACACCACAGCCGCCACATAGGGATGGGGCTCTGTGGATGCCAACACAGTCACACGTCCTCAGTCACTAAGCATTCATATAAAGGAAAGGCCATGACAGAGCCCCGGTCACTACTGATGACATCACCGGTCGATTCAAACGCCAGGGGCCAGTGTGGTGCAGAGCAGCTTTCAGCTGGCTGCCCTCCCTACACCTATCAGCATTCTTCTGTCTGCACCTGTAATGCAGCCCAACCTGGTTTTGACAGCTGCTCCTCGATCAGATGTTTGACTTAAGGAGACAGTATTAATTTAAATAACACACCAGTCTAAGTCATCTGCTATTAACAAAATGAATCTAATAAAAGGTGCCCTCATTACGAATGAAAACAGAAATTAAACCTGCAGGCACTTTACTGTCATCTGATTGTTACATAATTATCTAATTACTTGTATTACTATGCTGTCTGGCTGTGCATCCATGTACTGTTTTAGATAAGACGTTACTGATCCCACACTGCGGAAATTTACTTGTTGCAACAGCCAGTAAATAAAAAGCAATAGAAAAGAAACAGACCAAAAAAATACTTTAACAAATACAATAAATAATAAAATTAGTGCACACAATTACACATATTGCGCAGACCCAAAATACACATACATACAGATTGCAGTGAGTGATGTAAATGTTTTGTCCATTTTGTGATGTTAGTCATCTCTGAGGAATATTTCCTGACTATAATCAGTAATTTTCTTAGTAAGTACAGTGTAAGCACCAGCCGCAGTGCCCCAGCCACCCCCTCTCTCACCCAGGCAGTTGTAGAGTCCCTGACTTATGAAGGCGAGGATGGCCAGTGTGATGAGGTCTCCGAAGCTGGCAGCGATGGGCGTCGCCACATTGTCTGGGTTTATGCCCGTCTTCTTGGAACCCACGATCACACCCACCATGATTATGCCTGTGGGAGGGACGCGAAGAGCTCAGCCTTCCAGCTGTGTTTCGCCCGGTGGAGCGAGTCACAGATAGGGAGGGAGAGCTAATTGCATGTGTTGAGACAGGAAAGTACCTTGCAGCAGAGAGGCGATAAAGGCCGTAGCCACACTGCTGGAACACAGCAGCATCACGTGGCTCATCTGGAACTTTCCTTCGGGGATCCAGCCTAAAATGACAGCTGCTACTGCAGCCAAAAAGCCCACCACAGTGGCCTGAACCTGACGCAGAGGCGACGGGGTGGGAAGCAGTGAGTCACATGACCATACTCTCAGACCCACACAGAATTACTTCTTCAGTATCACACAGAGCAAGTTCCAGCTACAGTGACATGGCCTATAGCCACACTATGGCAGAACAGCTGCATGCTGGGAGAACAGTGCAGCCACCTCCAATAGCTGACCCTGTGTTCATAATACTCAGCAGCTGACTGCACCTGCTCACCATGGTTCATTACCTGCTTAAGTGCCAGGTTTCCAATGATCAAGTTCCACTTCTCGATGGGGGAGTCCATCTTACCCACGTTTACCTGGGGCAGGGAGAGAGACCTCACAGTCATTGATACAGTGCCGGGTGAGCATTCACCAGAACCTGCCACAGACTGAAACATGGTGACATTGGAAGCATGACTCAGAATGTACAGAATGCTTTGTAATCCTTAAAGAGGAAGACGCCCCCTGTACAGACACACATTCACAGCATAAAAGAGGCCTGCAGAGTGGGTAAATTGAGAGCACAGCCTAACCCTTCACAGAATCATGACGCATCTTGCAGCCATTAGTACACAGAGCTAACACGGCTATCACTTACATCCTAGCATTCAGCTGACAGCAGGAAAAATTGGATCAGTTTTACAACATAAACTGGAGCCAAAGAAAAACAATGTGGGTTTTATAAGAAATACCATGATTGTGTACGTGGACTGGAATGCCCTGAGATGGCACCAAGTCATGTACGAGTAATACAGCGCTTCCAAACCTGGTCCTCAGGTACCCCCAGACAGTCCATGTTTTTGCACCCCCCCCCCAGTAGGCAGCTGGGAGGGAGCAAAAATGTGCACTGCAGTCTGGCAGGGAGCTTGGAGGGAGCAAAAATGTGCACTGCAGTCTGGCAGGGAGCTCGCAGGGAGCAAAAATGTGCACTCTCTGAGAGTGCCCCAAGACCAGGTTGGGAAATGCTGATGCAATAAGCACCCACATTTGCTTTTTTCTGTATTTGTTCCCAGCCATTACACACAACAGGGTTTCCTTTGGACCCCAGACAACAGGCCCGGTCCCTGATGCAAGACCACAGCTGCAGTTCTCTTCAGGACCTCATGCCAATGTTGCTGTTCCTGCAAGTGCGAAATTGCTGCCTTTTCTTTTTGTTGCCCTTAGCAATTCTTCAGTCCCCAAAGAAAGCACCTATTTCTCCCGCCCATCTCTGTGTCACCTGATTCTGTTTGCAACCTTGCACAGAACAAACTGTACATGTCTGTTGTATTGCATATGTCGCTGTGAACCCTTTTATGAAACCCATCCTGAAAAGAACCCATATACATACAT
Organism: Isichthys henryi; assembly: GCA_026776945.1. NCBI lineage: Eukaryota > Metazoa > Chordata > Actinopteri > Osteoglossiformes > Mormyridae > Isichthys > Isichthys henryi. Next base: position 28,659,485 of record JAODJX010000001.1, read on the forward strand.
ATATACACATTTTTTTTAAACACAGCCATTTCCAAAATCTTGTTTATTATGACCAGTTGTATGTCTGAGTTTGGTTTGGGTGGAGAATGAAATAAGAACTGCATTAAAGTGAGAGTTCAAGAGGAGGCCTCGTGTAGCCACTAGAGCCCCAGTATAATATGGAAGCACAGGGAACACGATCACAAGAACAATGGCTCAGTATCACATACACTAACATAAGCTGGAGCCATAAGACTACTGCCTTATTGCCAAGCCCATGACATTGAAACTAGAGCCCGATCAATAAATAGGGGCACAGATATTATGAACTAATTGCAGATAAATTGGTATTGACATTTATAACGGCAAATAAATGACAATTAAAAAGAAAGTGTGAGACTGAAGACAAATCCTGCAATGATGAGTGTTGTTGTTACATAGTTTGTTACATAGTGTTGTTACATATTTTTAAAAACTTTTATATATTTTGTTGTAATTTTGTTCAATGTACTATTTAGGACAATGAAACAAAATTATTTTTAAGCTGCATTATATCATGTTATCTTGGTAAGGACTTTTAAATAAACTACACATAACAAACGTCAGAGAAAATCTTTGTTTATGTCAATTCTTTTTTTTCCAGAAACATACACCTGCCAATATATCACCGTCAGATTTTTAAATCGAAATCAGTACTGCTGTCAGAAAATTCCGTATCAGTTGGGCACTCGTTGAAATTTAGCACAATCAATGACAAGTCTGTCATGCCCAGTGTAAACACCACTCACCATGGATCTGGGGAATGCACAATGCACAGTAAGAACTTACCAAACCTACATGACACAGGGGGAGATTAAATTACAGTAAGAGACGTGAGAACACATTGTATTACTTATAAGCAAAATAAAGCAGGATCCAGTGTCTTTTAATAATTAAAGATAAAAAAGCGACAGACAGCAGCTATTTCCAGTTCCAGTTAGATGAGTCAGCCGATTCTTAGCTAGCATTACGCTCGTAGCCAGAAATAAGACCTGTAATTTTACTATTCGGCTAATGGCCCGGCTAGCATGAAGCTAACAGAAAGCCATAGATCTATAGAAGCGTGCGGTGGATTTTCCCAACATGGTTTTATATCCACTGCACTCTTTCGAGGGAAATAAGGTCATTGTGAGTGATCAGCATCACACTTCAGGACAATGCTCCCATTCACAAGCCATGATTTTACAGACGTGAAGACAGCATGAACCAAATGTAATGGCTGTTCCGGACACCATGCCTTAAGGCTAAATGCTTACGGACGTTTCTAGAGTGACACACCAGTCATAATATTTCACCAGCATCTGCAAAACACCACATGATGGAATTTCTCCTGTGAGAACAGCTTCTCACCCTCCAATACACATTGTACCTCACGTGGAACCTGTGACTTGTGGTGTCACCTGAAAGGTTATGATGCTTATGGTGATATCTGCCTTCTGGCATTGCAGTTCTCAGTACAAGTACACACCCCAAACGAGAAATTAACATTGCTAGAAGGAGGGAGTATATAAGGCAACTGTGTGTGTATATGTAAGTTTATAAGAAATCTGTTTACGCTTACCGCTGTAGAGAGTCTGGAAGCCAACGTCATCTCCAGGTTTCCCTTTAGACCCAGGAGAGCAGGTACTAGAATGAAGATCTCTGTGATGTTCTGGAAAGCTTCCCAGTGCTGTCAGAGCAAAACACCCATGAGAAAAGGTTTAGACTGAAGAAAAACTGAAAGAAACTTTCAGCGGGTATGGCATTCACAGCAGCTAAACTACAAAAACACAACTTTAAAAATCTTTTATCTCGCAAAACAACAGGTGAATCCCAGATTTTAGTCCAATTCCCTCACCTGCACAACATCCAGCACCATGCCGGCTGACACCGTGCCGAACCCAGCCAGAAGAAAAGGCAAGAGGATCTGCAGAGCCATGGCCAATGGTGACTCCTTCGGCATTCTCCTGGTGGCCATGCCCTGCTCACCATCTCCCTCCTGCTCAGCCTCTTCGCCTTCCTCACCGGACAGCTGGTTGTTGCCCAGCATAGGAGCAGTCTCCGAGCAACAGCGATCCCCATGCTCAGACAGGCTGCTGGAAGCCCAAGAACCCCTATCTGGGTGGCGCCAGTCCTCCAGGTGGGACAAGTCTGAGCGAAGCCCATTCTGGTGGCAATCTTGTTTCCCCCCCAAGTCGCTCAATGCGAGCCGCTCCTCCTGCAGCTGCGTGTAGCCAGTCGGTACCATGGTCTGCAGCAGGAAGCTGATACGGCCAGGCTGAAGAGGCTCCACTGACAAGCCACGCCAGCCTAACACTTTACTGCTCATATGAGCCACCAGACTAGTGCCCAGGGAATTCATGACAGCGCCCCCTATGCTGTGGATGCTCATGCCGCTGACTGTGAGAAGACAATCTCATCCTCTTCTTTGAGATGGATAACCAGCAGCAGGCTGAATGGACATGGAACGTCTCTGATTACTCCTGCATGGATGTCTGGGGCTGGCAGGATTGTTTTTATAACATCACACAAGGGAAGACTGCAAAGAAAGAAAAACACACGAAACGAATTTTGAAAATCCACGCCTCCAAACGCTCAACCCAGACAATACAAACATCATCATACTAAAAGATATGTACATAAATACCTTAATTCACTTCAGAAACCTCACATATACTCAGCATATACTTTAAAATAACATAAGTAAATTTTATTTCTAAAGCGCTTTTCAAGGACACTTAATGTTCGCCAAAGTGCTGCACAATTCATACCATCAAAACAAATAGGTAAAATTGATTAAAAAACGACATATATTTTTTGAGAAGGCAGTCAGACAGTCCCAGCACTTTGGGGGTTAAGAGATTTACTCAAGCGCCCAACACTGAAACGTCTCTGCTGACACTGGGATTAGAACCGATCACAGGCACAGCATCGTAACTCGCCGAGCCACACCGCCTCCTCTGTTTGTAACGCTAGATGTAAAGCATATGACGATCTGACTACTTATTTAGCAGGGGTCAGTTTCTCATTTGTTAACTGTTAATGTGAGCTACTTACTTCGATACATGTGAAACGCAGAAGTCTTAACCCAGAGACCGGCGTACAGAAACGTCTGTCCAATGTAGATGGACGGTGCGCTGTCATCAGTGTTATTCTCAAAGCCAAGACTGCGGCGTTACATATCGACCATAAGCTTGCAACTTGTTATTAATCAAATATGTTAGTCTGAAAATACCAAGTAGCAATCTGTAGAGATCCGTCTGTACCTGATGCCATTTTTACAGCTACGCAACAGTATGAGGAAACATAGAGATTTCTTACTTGTAGAAAAAAGTCACCGCAGAGGAAAAAAAAAAACTCTTGGTTCTTGAATATCGAACGTCGTATCAAAAGTAAACATGCGGCATATCTTTACGATCACAATTTAATACTGCAGTTAACATAATTAGCCATTCTAGCACAGGGTAGGCACCGTCACCTTTCCGTGCCACATACTGACGGTCTCCGTGGCCAGTGACGTCAATGTCAGCAGGGCCAACGCGCACGCGCAGACACATAGGGGAGTATTTACACACGTTTCCGCGTTCTAATAATCAGAATCAGAAAACTTTTCTTATCCAAGAGGAAATTGTTTAAAAAGCTCATAACTAATAAAATAAAGTACAACGTAAGTGATACGTATCACTCTCTCTGCCGTAGGACGTGTAAATGATAGTTACAACATGGATCGTCTCTGCTTCACACTTTTTTACGAATCGAAAAAAAAATCATATTCTAAATGGATTGCCATCGTACATGGGTGAACAAAATAATTTAAACTGTAAATGAAAAAAATGTCTAAATCAAACTTACAAGTGCAATTGCATTCATACATATATTTATTGTATTCGTAGACTATATACACTAAATCAGTGTTTCCCAGTCCTCGGAACACACTGGACAGAACCGCATTTTTTCTTTATCCCAATTCCCGGAACGCCTGACCAAAGCAATCAGGAGCTCTAAATACCTCACCTCACCTAATGTTACCCCCCCCCCCCACCCCATTTTTAGCTATTACAGCTGCCACTCTTCTGGGAAGGCTTTCCACAAGATTATGGAGTGTGTCTGTGGGAATTTTTGCCCATTCATCCAGAAGAGCAGTTGTGAAGTCAGGCCCTCATGTTGGACGTTAAGGTCTGGCTCGT
>JAODJX010000001.1:28666443-28677129 GCA_026776945.1 Isichthys henryi
GCCCCCCATCCTGGGTTGTTCCCTGCCTCGTGCCCATTGCTTCCGGGATAGGCTCCGGACCCCCCGCGACCCCGTAGGATAAGCGGTTTGGAAAATGGATGGATGGATGGATGGATAAACACTAAGCTTGCTTTAAACTAAGAGACAAAACTGTACAACAAACATAGGTTTATTGAAACGTAGTTGACTCCAAAGGATCTCGTGACACCTGTAGACCCTTTCTGCTCCCCCTTGCAAGCTTGCATGTCCCACCCAGCACCTGGCTGGCCCCCACTCCACATAGCAGGTACAAATGTGCCCTTGACAGGTAAAGTGGGCTATCCCACAAAAACAAAGTTTTGAGAAAATGAGCTCCAAAGTTTAAATTTAAAAAAAAAATAAAAAATCAGTGTGCCTATACCCTACAATTGATATATATCACAGGTAGCACAGATCTTGGTATATTTAAAAGATAGATAGACCCTCAATAATTAATATTGGACACTAAACTCATTTTTGACTGATGTGGGATAGCCCATTTTACCTCGCAAGGGCACAAATCTTCATTAAGATTTATTAGTTTACTACATTTTAGGCAGTCCTCTGTGTTACTGCCATAAGGAAAATTATGATTGGATAGTGTTCAAAAAATAATGATAAGTCCCACTCAAGATGAAGGAGGTGGTTTTCTACAACATGTAGACACTTCATGACACTCAAAACGTTAATGTAATAACAAGCAGTCAAAAAAACCAGACAGTCCCTAGTTTACTAATTTAAATTTCTTCAGCTAAAAACTAAATCAGTAAATCCCTGATTTAACCATCAGCAGCAATTTAACACTTAAAAAAACAATTAACCTTGTAGAGGCCAGTAATAACTGGCGATAATGTAATAATTTTCCCTTTCTTAAAGCAAGTCAATTTAATAACTGGCCAATAATGTAGTATATTTGCAGAACCAATAATGTCATAATTTTACATTAATCAGCAGAACATTACATTACTGACATTACATTAAGAATGGAGAAATTGTTATTGGCATACTGTTACATTATCTGTAGTTGTTACATTATTGGCTGATGGACCTTTACATTCAGGAAGGTTTGTTTGTTCTACGAGATGAAACTCACATGAATATAACCTGCATGTTATGTTGAACCGGAATTTACTCAAATTACATGTGGTACCTAAATGCATTTCTGTAAACAGTAAAAATTCCACCCCCACATTGTGCAACATTTTATGTTGGCTCAGCCATCCAAAAATGAGGTATATTCAGCAGGGTGTAAGAGGCACTTGGGTACAAGCCTGCCCCTCTCCCTAAATATCAGAGCCGCCTCTGATATCTGGAATCTGATCCGTGAAAGATTCCATCATCCAATGGCCATCTGGCACCTGAGCCACGTCACTCCTTGGTAACCCTGTAGAGGAAAACAGGTAAAGAATTCCAGATTTAAAAAAAGCTGAAAGGCTCCATAACCCATTAAGTTTGTGTAGCAACTGAATTTTTTTCCAGGTGTTCAGCTGTAGTGGGCCACAGGACAAGCAAGAAGATCTGATGCACACTCAGAATGTACTTTCGTCCAGCATGGTCCAGTCATCCACACAGCACAGGGGAGAACCTGGATGATGTGCCAGTCTATACCAGGGCACTCACACACAAGGTAAATTTAGAGATGGTGTGACAGCAAACATGGAGACGGTAGAGGTAGGATTCAATTCCCGACCCTAGAAGTGTTGGGCGACAGCAATACCCACTAAGCTATGTTCAGTATTTGAGCAGTCAAAAGCTGTTTGATTTCAGCTGAACACCAGCCTGCTAATGACCTTGGATCTTACACAGAGATATAACCTGGTGTAATGCCTGTGTTCTCACCCTGCTCTTTTCCACAGGAGAAGCTGCACTGGCTGGTGCTCTGCGAAGCCCCAGGTTCCACCTCTCCATACGCCCCACCAAAGGCTGCCTCATAGCCTGGGTCATACTGCTCTTGCTTGATGGCCATCTTTTTGGCATCCTCTGAAAGGCAGACATCCCGAGGATACACACCTTGCTCCAAACACACAAAACCTGGTCATATTGTATAAGGAAGGTGACATGATATGGCATTAGCCTAAAATTACCGTTCTTTCTTTTGAAAGACTACACTGGCTAGCAGACACTGTCCTTACCTTTAGCCATGCCAAGGTCAAAAGTATATTGAATTTCTTCCAGGTCCTGGTTGTGGACCACACCCCTGAGCTGGTCACGCAGCTCTTTGAGTTTGATGTAGTAATGTACTTTGTCTTGAGCACGTGGGAACTGGGCACAGCGGGCACTGGATGAGGGCATGAGGTAGCACACCTGCAGGATGGAAAGGTGCTTGATTTACTGAGCCACGAAGAGGCTAAGAGGTTTGAGGTACAGCATTTAGGGCAGATAGCAGCTTATTTGGTCTTTTTCCATCTTCATTGAACTGACTACCTCTTACTCAGTGCCCTTAGGCCTGATAAGTACATCACAGAATCTTTCCTAGCAGAATCTGCTACCTCACCCATGTCAAGGCAAAAATCAGATAAGATGACAATCAAATAAATGATCCTTTTAGTTAGATCTTGCACAAGATGCATAAGTGTCTCACCGTGTCCGTTTCTGGAATCTTGGTTGGCTGCAACCCAAATTCAAGATTCTTAGGCTTGGCACCAAAGACCTCTCTACAGAACATTTCATAAATACCTGGAAGAGATATTTGAAGGATCACGATACATTTCTACTTCTGCTGCTAGGAAACAAGAAGATCACAAGGCCACCAGTCCAGCTAAATACTTGCATTTCCCATTGAAGACCGCTATGAGAGGCTTGTATTTCTGCAGCTTCTCCACCAGAATCCTGCCTCCTTCACGAAGCTCCTTACTGTGAGGAATCAAAATTAAAACTATTCAGAGTAAAACAAAAGTTACAAATACCCAACATAAAATTACAGCCATAAAATTGTTATCCACTTCACAGGACCCCAAGGCAGGGTCACAGTCTTAGCCTGGCGCCTATTCCAGGAAGCACAGGCCAAGGCAGGGTCACAGTCTTAGCCTGGCGCCTATTCCAGGAAGCACAGGCCAAGGCAGGGTCACAGTCTTAGCCTGGCGCCTATTCCAGGAAGCACAGGCCAAGGCAGGGAATCCCTGTGTGAGATGCACACACACTCACATGCTTTCAGAGACTTCCAGACTGAGGAAACCAGAGTACCTAGTGGAAAGGCTCATGCACAGACAGAGCGCACAGACTGCTCATGCACACAGCGAAAGCATCACTTTGTAGAAGCACTTCACATTAAAAGGTGAATGAAAATCAGTATTGCAGAGCAGAACTTAAACCACAGCACAACTGCAATGCAAATACATGTTAGGAGACGTTCAGGTTTGACAGACTCATCTAATAATGCATGGTTAGCCATAGGTATGGGCAATTTAGCCTTTCGAAGTAGCCTAACCTGTCTGAGTTAAATAATTTTGCTTAATTAGCCATCCATGATTCCTATATGTCAAAACAATTGCTTCCAAAATGAAGGTTGGCTCTGTGGCGTAGCTGCATTATTTTACATGTAATTAATAAATATTATTTTTTGTGAATGTCTTGTGTGTTAGGGCTGAACGATATTGGAAAAAGTTCACATTGTGCTATTTGAAGTTTTTGCGATATTTAGTAGTTAAAAATGAACTGTACAGCCTATTAACACTTAACGTATCTACCAGCTGAGTCTGTCAAATAAGTCTGTGCTTCCTTGAGTTGTGCCAGCAATCATTAACCAGTGCCGACAAATCACTTCTTTCTGCTGTTTTGTCTCCTTATAGACCAGTTCTATTCTTGTGACCAGTACTTGTTTGCTTTTCTCCTCTTCCCACATTTTAGTTTAATTTCTCATAAACACGCCAAAGATCTATGAGTGAGTCCAATAGCAAGGACAAGAATGATTCTGATCAACCTGGAGAGCAAATGCGGAGCTCATGCAAAAGTAGGAACAATAAGCTTTAGACTTATTTTTAACGTATACTAAATGTTGAAACGGAACGATCATTAAAATTGTAAAGCTTGCTAATTTGGTTTCCTCTGACAAAGTCAAAATGTGTTAATGCAAGTTATTGGTGGTTTGAATCCAGCAGACTATCGCGATCCTTGTATGAAATGCCATGTCTGTATTAACAGTGCACCTCGTGCTAGGTTGGCATGGTGGGTAGCACAATTTCTCACACTGCCACGTTGTGTGTGTGGCTTTTCGGCGGATCTTCTGGCAACTTAAGTGAACTGAAGTGCCAAAATTGATTGTGACTGAGTGCACCAATTGCAATATATGTTATATATTGTTTTATGCATTATAAATGGTTTGAGTAATCATCTGATTAAATCGATAGATTACTCAATTATCAATATAATTGATAGTGACAGCCCTAGTTAGCACTTTTTTTTTTTAAGTACATCCTTAACAAAAATGCAACAAAGCAAGGTTGCTTTTTTTTGCATTTTCAGTCTTTAGAAGATCTTGAACTACACTTGATGACACGGTTTCTTCAAGTATCATGACACGGCAATGAGAAGTGTGTCCCAGTCCAGTTACCCCCCCCCCCCCAGAAGACAGACATACTTGTGTTCCTTACCTGGAGAGGTCTTTGCTTCCAGGTGTGGCCCTCTGCACCATGTTCGTGAAGCCAATGCCATGCTTCTCCGGAAGCATCTGATCATGCATGTGGCTGAGCTGCTCTTTACTGATACCAGACATGAAGAGGCACTTCCCTACAGATTAGGAACATTCCTATTTAATCTTAGTTGTATTTATTAAAAAAGCAGGTGGTCCTCAAAGAGCAAAGGTTCATTGATTGAGGCCATTAATTGAAGAAAAGTACCAGTTTTCTCACAAACCTAATCTACAGTTCCAGTCAGAAGGCTGGACACACCTACTGAAAATCATTTACTTTTCAACAAGATAATGACCCTAAGCACATCTCAAGGGTGTGCGGTGTTATCTTGTGAACAAGGAAAGAAATGCGGTGGTGAGACAGATTACCTGCTCCCCAAAATTTCCCTACCTAAACCCTAAAGAGCTAGTTAATAAGGATGAGTTGGATCATAGAGTAAGAGGAAGGTAGCCAACACTTGTGGATATTCCTTCACTCTTGGAGAAGCATTCTAGTTGGTTAAAGAATACCAGGAGTCTGCAATACCGTCACTGGAGCAAAAGGGGGCTATTTTGAAGAGTCTGAAATCTAAGCCAATTTTGAAATCTTGTACACTTCTCTTTGTTATTGCAATATTTTAAATGTTTCACTTTATTGCCTTGAGGCATGCATAACATACCTAAAACAAACATTTGCATTAAAGTCAGGTGTGTTCAGACCTTTGACTGGTACTGTATCTCACAAAACAGAAGGTATGTTGGGTATGAGATTTGGGTCTGAGAAGGGAATTAGCCTGCAGGAGACTATTTTGTTTTATGATTAATATGGTTACAAATAGTGGTTGTCCTACTAGTCATTTTACAGTGTAATCACCGCCTTAATCCAACTTCCTCTTCCCAATTTCATATGATAGCAATTCATGTGATTTGGCCAGCAAGTTATGTGTGGCTGAGTGAATCACGATGGTAACTCATGATCGGATGGTAGCCTGTTCAAATCCCATGTTCAGCAGAATGATGTCATTGATGGGCCCTTGAACAAGGCCCTCAACCCAAAATTACTCCAGGGACTGGCAGAACATTGATTCAGATTTTTTTTAAGTGTCTACTAATTAAATGAATGTAATTTATAAATACACAAAATGTAACTTACAAAAATGGTTCCCAGGACCAGGGAACCACCGCCCAAGGTAAGCTGCCACTAGTCCTGGATTGATTCCAATCTGGAACATCATAAAAAGATTAATCAAATATATGTCTAAAAACCTGTTTTTGCCATGCAAAGCATGTATACAAATACATGGAGCATGAGCTTACTATCACAAAGTCCAGATTGTATGCAAGGATGTCAGGCAGAGTTTTGGTCATCACTTCAGCCTCAGTCATTCCATTAAAACGATCCACTTTCCTCTTGGGTTTCTTGGGGGCCTCGTCGGTTTTTTCCTGGACCCCTTCCCTGGAGGCCTCACATGTCGACTCCTCCACACTTTCTTTGGCCTTCTTGGCCTTAGTTTTCTCTTTGAGTTCCTGCTTAGATCTTCCTCTCTTGCCCTTTGTTGGTGCTTCAGAAAGGAAAAATTGAATATTAAGCTTATCTCCTAATCAAACCAATTCTAAATCTACTGCCTATAAATATCTTAAGGAAAAAAACGAGAAAAGGGGATTTAAAAAAAATCTCATTACAAAAAAAAGATTTAAGGCACCATGGCTTAGCAGCCCAAGTGCAAATATCTGCAATTTAATGCAGCTTTGAAGCAAGACTAGGATAGTGCTACCTTGAGCTGGGGCTGGTGAAGCTGTGAGTGGAGCGTGGTCTTGCACAGGAATGGCAGTGCCAGAAGTGGTCTGTAGAGAGATGGGTGTGTGATGTGACTGTTGGAAGAGAGGGTTAGCCCAGGCACTCTGCTGGAACTGTGCCGCCTGGAGTGCCTGGATCTGTTGGGTGGCCTGAAGCCTGTAGATCAATGCAAACCAAGGTGAGGGGGGAATTAAAGGCAAAAGGATATTTCCACAAAATTTGCTCAGTACACACCACCTGGCATACTGCAAAAACATAATTGCAACATTTGTCCACCTAATATCCAGAAACAATTTACCCAGATCTCCCTGTAGATTAAAGACCTTCATCTGTAATGTTTAACTCAGGTGTATTCATTTCATAACATTTATATCTATTTAGCGTACGTTTTGTCCAAAGCATCATATAATTGAGGACCAGAGCAAAGGGTCAGCCAGTGTCCCCGGGGATAAGGGTCTTGCTCAAGGTGCCAACTACGATATGAGCATACGACCTTCTGCATATAGGCACTAAAGCTGCTGAGCCTTACGCCACAAAAGCAGCACATTCTACATTTGATTCTCCAAAATGAAGCATAATGACCCATCACCCCATTTTCTACACCCTCTTCTCTATGACTTAGCGAAAAATCAACTGAGTTTAAAGCAGAAGTTGTAAAGAAAAAGATATAAAACAAAACAAAAAAAAAAAAAAAAAACGCCTCACTGTGGGCATGCACAGAAGTGCCATTATTTCAGTAAGTTTATACCGACGTTGTAATACATTAGCGATACAGATGAAAATGTGTGCATTTAACAAACTCAACGAGAACTCACCAGTACTGGAGATAATCCACTGGCAACGGGGTCTGCTGTCTTCCATCCATCTTTATATTCGGGTTTATCTAAATGAAAGTGCGGTTTTTTGTTTTGATACTGGGGATTTCCTCAGCCAACAGCCATTTTAAATGAATATTTTGAGGTACGCGTCGCTGCGGCCGCACTTCTCGATTTAAGACTGCTGGAAGCACACGGGAAGATTATTCAAAAGCATTTACTTACTTTAGGGAAAAAACTATTCTAAATATTTCTCAGTAAAAAGTTAGTCTCTACAAGCAGACATAACTAGTTAAACGGAAATCGGCCTGGAAGTTCATAAAAGGAACGCACATTTAGGCAACCTAAATACTTAAAGACCTCACAGATCACATCATTGTCCATATGCGAAAGTGGTTACGATGCAACTCCTGAATCATCTGAACCGATTTAAACAGGCACGCTTCGGAGGGGACAGAAAAGCTCCACTATTATGGAGAACAGGACGAGATGATCTGCGAAATAACTAACTAACTAGCTTACACTGGTTAGCAGGTCATCCTGGCAGCTGGCAGAAGATAACGAATGAAACATATTGTACATAACGGCAGTACCTACCACACCGGTTAAAATTACATCTCGAAGTACTTTTAATGTTTTTTTTTTTTTTTTTTTTAAAGAGTATGGCTGCCTTTTCTAACTGTACGGATACTACTGCAATTACGGCAGAAGCGAGGTCTATAAGGAGGAGCGTACAAAATACTTAGATATATTAAGCGCGATATAACGAGAAAATGTTACCTTATACGGATTCTGTAAAAGATTAGCGGCTTAAATGTTATATTTTCCTGTTGATGATGTTTTCCCCATTTCGATGTTAGACTTTAGATGTTTGAATGCAGTGCGCCGGTCTTGCTTAGCTGAAACGCGATCCCGCGCGGGGACTGCAGCGTGGCGCCCACTGCGCACATTGTTATGGTCATCTTAGGATCTCCAAATTCGGACACTATTAGGGTTACTGTCAAAGAGTGTATTGGATTTGATATGAAAATGTATAGACGCTGTTATACAAAGCGACATCACTGGTGCCACCGCGGTCAGACCCGGCTTCGGCTTTATTTGGGTTGGCCACAGGATTATCTAATGGGGCCGAGGGTAAAATTTAGCGAGCGGGGGTCAGACACAGCTGAATCGCGTGGAATTCTATACTTTTCATTTGTATTAGTTAAATCATTCATTTTAAAAGTTGGCTAAGAAAAAAAATATTTTAAATGTGTTGGGGATTCTTATTGAAAATCACAATAGCAGATTTTAATACTTTGCAGGCATAAATTGCCTGCAGATAGCGTTCTCTGTGTAGTCATGATATAATTGAACATTTATGTATTTTTAATTGACAATTTAAGTATATGTATTGTAAACTTAGGCTCTAGAAATTGGCCTACGCTACTCAGACGGACTATTTCAGTTTGTCAGATGAACATTTCTAATGATTCCACGATGCCATGTTTCTAAAAACTCCAACTTTAAGCCGAGAGGTTAATCAATTTAGAGAGTTAAAATAAATCCCCAGTGTGCATTTTTACTTCATTTAAATGTGCTCCCCCCACCGTAACTTTATACAGCATGCTGTTCACTGAGAAGTAACAAATACCATATTGTCCAGAGTCTGCTGCAGTACTTTCATTCAAGTGGCCTATCTGGGGACAGCATGATGGCACTGATGAAACATTCAGCGTTGGGGGTTCAAATTCCACCCCCACCATGTGGGTATGAAGTGTGTGTTCTCTCTATACTATGTAAGTTTCCTCCAGGTACACTGGCCAGCTGTCCAAACACATATCAGCCATGCGAAGTGGCACCTCTAAACTGTTTAGTGCAGTGCTTAGTTCCCAATCTAGTCCTCAGGGACCCACAGACAGTCCACAGTTTTGCACATAATGAGGACTGTCTGGCAGCGAGCTGAGAGGGAGCAAAAACGTGGACCAGCTATGGGTCCCCGAGGACCAGATTGGGAAACACTGGTTTAATGTTTGAATGCATGTTTATACCTTTGAATATTTAACACCTAAGGCCTCCATCGCAAAGTGAGTATTTTTGGTTAGCTAGATAACTTGTTGGACTTCACGATATAGGTCCCCGTGGAGCATAAAACCTGTTTCTACACACACAGCTGCGTAGACTAATAACAGGTTGCCTCTGGAGTATTTTTAAAAATGTACAAAGCATGGTCATTAACCCACTTGCACCATGATTATCACACACTTGGCTTACATTTGTACTTGAAGACATTATTTTGCTGTTTATGAACTAAAAATGTGTTTATTAGTAGGATTAACATTTTTGTTCACATGATAATATAACCCAGCATACCTACATATTTCAGTACTTTTTGAAATACCATATACCACACAATGTATTGTTTGGACGATATGAAAAAATAGATACGGCCCAAGCCTACTACTTCCTCTACAGGTTCCTCATTTAACTTACTCCGTCCTGCAATTAGTGTGTTTGCTGCTTTTATTATTTATATTATGTTAAAAAACTGTCTGTTCTCCTCTGTCTGTCTATTTTATAAAAATGACTCTGGGAGATACGCACAAGAATTGCAATGTGCTTGTACCGACCTGTACATCCATCCATCCATCCATCACAATTTGCTTATGTACAACCCAAGCCACTGTCTTTCATTCGAAAATGGTCCTTTGCTAAGACCATAACCATGTTGTTACTTTAAAATTGCCCAAAGGGCAATCTTTATGTACAAAGGTGTAAGCCAAATGTGTAACCGTGAAGGTAACCATCACATTTAGGCAGGTTAAACAGGACAACCATCAGTAAATAATTTTGGTATTTAATCGCTGACTACAGGTCCTGGTCCTCAGCCTGACGGCCTTTTGTTGTTGTCGTCTGAGTGATTTGTAACACTTTTTGTGTTTATAGTCTCCATTAAATAACGTTAAATTAGAATTTAAGACTATAATTGCACATTAGCTAAATCTCTGTGCTTGTGATGGGAAGGTTGCTGGTTCAAGCCTGGAAACAGAATAGCCACATGTCTGTGGGCTCTTGAACAAGGCCCTTAACCCCCAGCTCCATGGGTGCCACTGTAGGTGGCTACCCTTAGCTGCTAAGCTTTGCTGTCATTTACATATGTGTCTGTATGTCCTGGAGGGCAAGATGGGATAGATGAAAAGAGAATTTTCCACAAAAGCGTCATTACTATCATCACTATGATTTTGTGCCTGGCTGGCACCACGTGTTCAGTTATAGAAGATTAATCAACACCCTTCAGTTTCGGGAACTCAGCTGTAATGGCTCCATAACTCTCAAACAAACCACATACACATTAGCCACCCATCAAGGAACATTTAATAATTCATGACAGAATAGGGTCAGTCCATGCCAAATCAACCAATGTCCAGAAAAGTTCCATGGGCATCATTCCTGATTTTGATGAAAACTTG
>JAODJX010000001.1:28677229-28694858 GCA_026776945.1 Isichthys henryi
TCAAAATATCAAGTTTTCATCAAAATCAGGAATGATGCCCATGGAGCCCCTGGTTGATTTGGCATGGACTGACCCAATAATAAAAGCATCTGCTAAATATGAACAAATTTACAAAATAGAGCTTTTTAAAAAAAAAATAAAAAATTAAAATCCCAGCCGCAGGTATCCTAGTCAATCTCCGATTTCCGCCACCCAGATTGAAGATGGCTCCTATTATTCCAATCCAGTACCTACTGGTCCTACTCCAGTGCTTTGTGCTCTGTGAATTACAGCAAAGGAACAGTCAGATGGCAGCATAACCCCAACCAATCCAAACATTTCTCCTAATTGTACCATTCGAAATACACCGAAAGATTATACACCGAAAGGGACACAGTCTTGAACCAAGTTGCAATTTTTATGCATTAATAGAAGATGGATGCTTTTTAATGCTAATAAGCAATTTCAGATGAACTTCTTTGCAGTCAAACATTTACAATTTACACATTCAAGTCAGCACATCCTGTGAAAACCAGCCAGACTCACCACTTCTTCCTCAGACTTAATCTCCTCTTCCTCAGCATCATCCTCTACAGGTTCCTCATTTTCCTCCTCCTCCACCTGCAGAGGAATAGGCAGCTTCTCATTAACTAGAGGCCATTAGGTAAAGACTGCAGAATCTCTAGTAGCAATGGAATTAATCTTTTCAGTTTAGAACCAAAAGCTAACGGAGGGTATGATAAGAACCTGCTCGTTGACATCTACGTTCATGCTGAGTCGCAACATCTGCTCTATCCGCTCTCCATAAGCCTTAGTGTCCGCTAGCTGATAGCCTGAGAGCAAGGTGGCAGTTCCCAACAGCACCAAGGCAAGGTCTGCAGCAGTCTGGTCCTCTGGGCCGGCCTGCATGAGAGGCACATTTGCATTGTGTCACTTATGTGCTTATAGAAGGCCAAGGCAGTAAGGAATTTAAGAACAGCAGCAGCATTATGTATTGCCAATATACTTTTGTCTACAGAAGCTTATGTATGTCAGTTGATCAAATCAAAGCAGCCTTCAGTATTAAATACGGGAACAAAAAATTAAGTCCTTATGTTCCATTTACTTTAGCGTGAATCAATATTTAATGTAGGCCACTTTCATCATGGCTTAATAATGGGTTGTTTAAGAGGGAATAGTCAACACACACATACACGGTGCACACTGGAGAAATTTTATCTAGAAATGACAACTTACTGAAACTCATTACTGAATGTCATCTTGATGACAGGACGCCTGGGGTTGATTTCTATAGTTTTCTTCTGGCTTGCATAGTAACTACAAAAAATTTAAACAGCATGAGAGTTGGTATACATGGTTCATATATCTCTATTATACAGTAAGAAACAGACAAGACCAAGCAAAGACTCACTTTGTGGAAATGTCTCTTCCCGTTTGACAGGCCTGTGCTTTCATTATCCGTTCCATGTTTCCAGACCAGCTGGCACCCTTATTGGCTGGCAGATTTGGTCAGCCTATGAGAAAGAGCAGCCTTCTCAATCTGTAGCGGGTATGGGTCTGATCAGATTAAATATACATAAGACAGGCACTTTGCTTAAATTCTGGAAATGAGGTGGCCTGCTAATAAGTATGTCACTCTTAAAGCCTACTACCTTGTCTTTCAAGGCCTTGTCCTTCATCCAGGTTGTGAGAGGTTCAAATTCATTTTCAAGGGCCTCCCTCTTCTCCTTGGCCTGGTCAGTCTCATCAAACGTTCTGGAAACGTTTGCCATCAAATTCAGGCAGGGCCTGAATACAGTTCTCGTCCACAGGCTCTGTCAGGTAGATCACAGGCTTTTTCTCAGGTATTCTTCCACTTACCCATCAGTGTAGATATTGTCTGCTTTAACTGATGCTGCCTTAACTGAAACCAAAACAGGCCTAAAACATCAGTTATAAGATTTTGCAGGGGAAGAAATGTAATGTGCAACCTTATTACTAATTAAACCAATCCACAGGACTTTCCAGAATGAAGTTTAGGATTGACTAGCTCACAAAGATTTTGTTTTGGCATGGTGCCAAGAGGTATGTATAATAAACAAAAGATTACTGATAAGTAAATTGAAACAAGACGCATCACATCGATCAACTAAAAAAGACATTAAATGGTAATATAAAACACAAGGAAGAAGAGAAGCCTGCGGACCCCCAAAGCCCACCTCCATCAGGCTGTGTCTGGTGTTATTCTTTGTATGTGTGAACGTACTTGGCAAGAAACCCTATTCTGATTCTGAGTTACATTAGCACCAACAGGTCAAGTTCCAAAAAAGGATGTTTACCCTTAAAAGCAAATCACTACGCTGAAAAGTTTTGCGATTATACAACAGCAGTTTACGTGGTATAAAACCAGCCAGATCATCGTTTTATACAATGTGACATGTCCTGCCTAAAATGCGGAAGAGAAGCGGGCATGATGAAGAGGGCATTCCGGCGTCCCACGCTGATTACACGGCGGAGCTTCGCTTGCCAACGTGCCACATCGCATTTAAGGATTCATGAGCAAGGAAACGTACGGGAGAAGAAACGCCTGGCGTGAAATCTTACCGAGTAACGCTTGTTTGAAAAATATTTTGAGGAGGCTTGTTTTAAGTTGGTTTACGTCCGTCTCTTGAACAGCAACTAAACACAACCCGAGGGAAAGTTTTAGAAGCACGCGACACAGTGTCACAGTCACAACATGCAAGTCGCTGCTCGGTTTAAAGCGCTCAACAGATTATCATTCTGCCTGACATTAACTACCGTTTTAACTGTAAACCAAACAAGAAATAAACCCCGAAAGCAAGTGTGCCAATTAACTGGCCATCTGTAAAATTACTGTAAGCAATGCCAGGAAGCCAAATCAAATAAAACGGCTATGCTTACCAAAGGCAAGAAGAGCACAAACAAAACCAATAATCCACAGTCGTTTCATGCTTCCTCTTCTTCTTTTATTTTATTAAAAACAAAGACAGACGCTGATTGTTGCCTTCACTACAATACTCAATCACCACTCCAGCACACTAACGTCCATCCATCCATTTTCCAAACCACCACACTAACTTCCAGACCCCATTAAGCCCCGCTTCCTCCCACAATGTTCATCTGCTAAAACACTGGGACCCGAGGAAAGGCGGCAGAGCCAATTGCGACACACCACGCGAAATAACCAATCACAAAACTACCAACCCTTCCAAAATTCCAATCGGAATCTTCCATGTCCTACTTAATACAATTAATTAATCGTTGCTGTGTTTCATTGGACGAATACCATTTCGATACTGAAATACGAATCTGCTGTAACAAATACTGTATTATTTTATATATAAATAGTGCACTACAAACATAAAAGGTGAAACTTTAGAATGTTGCGGTATGAAGAGCGGACATACCTGGGTAAATACCTTTACCGTAATAAAGACGGTGTGATTACCTCAATACGAGTTACCTTCGCAGTCCTGCTGATAAGATATTATAAGTCGGTGCTGTCGCAAACGACAGCCCTGGACTGCCCCGTCACTTTCTCCCCCCATCTAATCATCTGTGCTCGTCCCACACTCACCAGCTTTTCCAGTTTCTGAGAGTACTGAATGGAATATGAAAGAGAAGTACAATTTGTAGAAGTATTGGATGGATCACCTGGAAATGTTAAAGTCAATAAATGTTTTTCACTGAATGCTATTAGTCTTTTGTGGTCATATGTAGATTTGGAAGCAGGGGTTAAAAAAACGCTTATCATGTCCAGGGTTGTAGGGGGTCCGGAGCCTATCTCGCGGGCTACGGACGCAAGGCAGGGACCAAAACTGGATGGGGCGCTAAGCCATCGCAGGTCACACACACACACCTGTAAGGAAAAGTGGTAAAGATTCCCCTATGTTCTTGGCTGATCATTTGAATACATGCAGGGTTATCAAATTATGATCATGGGGTAAGTCAGGGAGAGAATGGGGGTTACAGTCAGCACCACTAGGGTGATAAGCAAGTAACCGAATTTACAGTGGCACGAGAATGCCAGTGGCTAGACTGAGTTACCACTTGCTATTGCAGGTTCGAATCCCCGACCAGCAAGGCAACACTGAGGTACCCTGAGCAAAGTACCACCCCCAAGCACTGCTCCCCGGGCACTGAATTAGCTGCCCCTGCTATGTCACATTGTCACATATGGGTTAAATGCAGAGGACACATTTCGTTGGTGTGCAGTGGTGTGTCAACAATGACAATTCATCACTAAATTTAGAAATTCAGGGAAGTCTCCATCCTGTCTTGTCTCGTCCCTGCCTCAGACTCCTCACATTCCAGAATGTCACCCTTCATATGCATCACTCACAACACTTATACACAGTTGGGGGGGGGGGGCTTTTGGGGAATAAAGGGGAGTAAAGAACTGTCCTTAATTTGTATTTGAGTTGCCTTTCAATACCCAGTGTATTTCTGTACTGCATTGCATTACATTATATTATTTTTACTGTTCAATAAACTATTGTTTTGCTGAAACTTTTTTTGGCTGATATTTTCCTCAAGAACAGAAATATCTTCACCTGAGAGAGAGAAGACTGACCAGAAAACTTCATTCCAGATCTGCCACCTTCTTCTTCGAATTTAAAGACCCAGAAAGATTCACACTTGTGAAAATTGCAGACTTCCAAGTGGCATGATCCTCATGGAGGATTGAAAATAGCCCGAGAGTGGGGATCCAAATCACACGTCAGGCTGGCAGTGATTGACGATTTATCTGATGTGCTGTGAAAGAGTTTTTATTCTGCAATGAGAGACGCCAAGTCATCGACTGAAGACATTCATATCACATTACTAACACATGTGAAAAAGTTAATGTCTACCCTTGCTCCACATTCAGAAATGACAAATAATTTGACACAAATGGGGCCATCATAACCTTGATAAATTTGAGTTATATGTGGATTTGGTTTGTTCTACTGCTAGTTCTGTCGCTTTGTTCATCACTTTTTATTTGCTGGTATTTGTGCAAACGGCTTTGTTATCGTCAGAAGTCCCTGCAGACATCCAGCAATGCGCTCACCGCCAACCTTGCGACAATTGATCTCTTCCGGAGCATCGACTGCTCATTAATCCTTAGAATTTCACTGCGGTTTCGCGCAGATGACAACCTGGGAATCCTGCTCTGTTTTACACACAAATAGTGTGTTTCTCCTTCAGCTGCTGTGTGCAGCTGGTAACTTTAGCCCGCATCATTGTCGAGCGGTACCAAGCGATCACGAACCCCTTCAAAACAGACAGCGCGGAAAACGGACCGTGTTTCTATCGCATTGAGCTGGATGATGTCTATACCTTTATCATCTGTGCCGACAATGCTGGTCGATGATGCCCCAGTATTTATGGAATGCAGAGGGGTGTATTTAGAACACATATGTCACTGATGTAGCGCTGTGGCAGAGATGACCTGAATGGATACCCTATGTCTCCCCATACCATGATGCCAGGAGTAACACCAGTGTGTTTCTCCATAACATTGGCAGGATTGGTCCTCTCCCCTCGGTGCCACCATACACAGCGGTCATCCATGATAATGCAGATCTGAGATTCATTGATGAACACGGTACGTTGTATGCCTGAAAAACTGGAACTGATCAAATTGTGACACAACTTGCCCTGAAACTGAAGCAAAAGCAAAGGGATGGGTGAAAGCAGATGACATTTTGAGAATGTGATCAAAAAGTCAAAACGTATTTGGTGAATCTTCTTACTGCTTCACAGGAACATTATATGGACAAAGATCTATAGCTAGATCTAGGTCTTCAATTTGAGACACATTTTCCCAAAAATGGAGTAGCGGGAAAGAAAGAATAGCTGTAGAAGGCACTTGGTCTTGTGAAAAAAATAACTCTAAAAGTAATTTACAGATCCTTCTCAAACTTTGCAGACACATTGGGTGACAAACTGGATTGCCTCAAAATTGAAAAAGTACCACGTAGTGATACCAAAAATCGGGCAGTCTCAGACACATGCCTTTAGCATGATAACTCAAAAAGAGTTCATTCCAACAGAATTAATGCAGTGCCGCATTGTGATATCAAAGAGAAGGGGAGCCTTAGACACTTGATTGTCATCATGATAACTCAAAAATTATTTGTTGGATCTTTTCCAAACTTTGCAGACAAATTGTATGAGTTGAGATCTGGACCTCTGGAAGGATGGCTTGTTTATTAGGGCTGCTGCCATGGTGATTATATTTTACATATTTTATTATTTGCTCTGTCTCTGTGCCAAAGGGCAGTTTTCACACTTGATCCTGATAACATGATAATTCAAAAATATTTGAAAGAAGTACAGTAGGAATGAAGAACTAGATCTGATAAAATTTTGAGACAAATCACCTCAAAGTTGAAGCAAATGCCATTTGGTGGCAGCAAAGGGAAAGGTGGCTGCAGACATTTTACAGTATGAATGTGATGTCAATAAGTAATTGATGACTCATTACTGCTTCAAAAAGGCATTAAATGGATGAAGAACTACAGCTGATTTCATTTTGAGACAAATTGCCTCAAAATGGAAGCACCAGTGCTAGGTAGTCAAGGAAGGAAATGGCTGTAGAAGGCAGATTTTCTTGTAAACATAACATACACAAATAAAAGTATCTCATAGATCTTTTTTAGACTCTGCAAACACATTGTGAATATCTGGAAGTGTTGAAATTTTGAGACAAATGGCTCCAAAACTGAAACAGCGCCACATAGTGGTATCAAAGAAAAGAACATCCTCAGACACTTAATCAGACATGATAACTCAAAAAGTATTTGTCAAACCTGACCAGTAGCAATCTATTAGCTGGTTGGAAAAATTTATCATGGAGTCAATGTTGGCACATAAAAGAACAGCTATAAGTGTATATCTGGTGAACCTAAAAACATTGAGACAAATCACACAAATGTGGGCTTTAAAAAGGTTGGAGAGTGTGTGGGGTTAGGGTTAGGCCGTATTACGGCAATATTTTCAGTACACCAGTGTATTTCTGTTTGGTGATCTTTATAATGGGGACCTCCCTTACCAAGATTTAAAAATTCTGGAATCACATTGCTTTCGAAAATAGCATCAAAATACCTTATAAAAGTATATAATTGCCCCTCAGGGACAAATACAGTTATTTGAATTTGAATTTAATGTATGTATAGTATGACTATATGAAAAATTAGATACCGCCCCAGCCTTGCATGGTAGGGCCAGAGATAGTAGAGGTTGGGGGGTGTGGGAGGAGTGCAGATTAGATTTGGAGGGAGGTAAGGGGCTGTCTGGGGAATACATTGTTGTCATTCCAACAGCATCTAGTTCTAAAGTAAACTATTTGTCCTTTGGTTTCTTCATCAAGCTCTGTAATTGGAAGGTCTCATATCTGTGTTTATTTTGGTGGCAATAATGTTTTCAAGCCATTGTTGTTTTTTCAAAAGGATCTCCTTTTCACTGTCCTACTCCAACAAGGTCTTGTAAGTTGACAGCAGGCTATACAGCAGACACTGTAAAAGTACTGTCTTGCGAGATCCTGGGTGAGCTGATGAAGGGATCCTGCAGGTGGTGCTGTTCTCGATTTATGGGCACTGACTCATCTACAACTGTGTTCAGTCTTGAGCGTCTGAGAGAATGGAAAGACAGAAAGGAAAAAGTAAACACTACAAACTTTTAAATATAAAGTTCTCTCTCTGTATTTACTCATACAATGGAGTTTAATTTATATTGATTTAATTAGCAGACGCTTTTGACCCAAAGCGAATTACAACTGAGAGTCTGAGAATAGGGTGAACCAGTCCCTGGAGCAAATTGAGCTAAGGGCCTTGCTCAAGGGCCCAATGATAGAATCGCAGGATTTGAATCCAATCAGAGACTATCTACAGAGACACACAGCATCAATGCACATTACAGACTATTCACCTAACTGCATATCTGTGCAGGAAACCATGAGAACATGCAAACTCCACGCATATAGATTGGGGGTAGAATTTAAACCCCCCCAACCCAGAAAGTTAGGAGAATACTACAGACTTAGCCACCCTAGTTTCTGAGTATATGTAGATATTCCACACAAATATATAGTATTGTGCAAAAGTCTCATTTCAAACCCCCCCTAAAGTCACCCCAGTATTTGCAGCAGCCATCCAATACACCCAAGTATTTTTTGACGGCACCACCAGCACTCCTCCTATGGCTAATACATAGCTCAATCACTTTTTCAAACTAATTTTATTAATCAATTAAGCGAGCTGGTAGTGAAATTGAACAAATAAATGGAATGGCTAAGGTGCATGTGAGGAAATGCTTAGGAATTAAAGTAGTGCTCATCTAGCCACCAAAAAGTATCAATATCTTTTGTGGAGAATATGTTCTAATGTTGAATTTTGTTTTTGAGCGAATATACACTTACTTCACAAATGAATACCCTTACAAATTTTCTTTGATTTCCTAGGACTTTTTCAAAGTACCATGCCTCTAATTAGAAGGTTGCACATTTAAGTGATTTAATTATTGAGCCTCTAAAACAAGGCCCAGTTGCTTCTGGGAATGTCTGAATGTCTTCGCCATTGTTACTTTGAGTAAAAGCATCTCATGTCATGAACACTGGGTATACCAGATGTTAATGACAAAATTATGGACTGATAGATGGTCCAGAATATCATCTGATTGTGGAGCTTGTCTATTTTGGTGTAAATTAACTGTCAAACACTCCTTGGTATATGGTACTTTGCTCAAGGGTACAACAGCACGTCCACTATGTATAAGTGGTCCACTGGTCCATTGTGTATAAGTGTGCATGAAGGCAATTTACAAAGTGTGTGAATCATATGCTGGCAATATTAATTTTGTGAAGGTATGTAGAGTCATAATTGCGTGTGTTTGTTAATTTGTACTGTATGACTGAGTATTAGGGAAATGCATGTAAGTGTATGTTTGTGTGATTTGTGATTATTTGTGATTATTTGATGATGTGTGACAGTACCGGCTGGTTAGAGGTCCTTCCTGCAGGTGGCTGAATTCCTGAAAGTTGCCCTGGAGTGTGGGAGTCCTTGTAACTTTGGGCATACTGAATCTCTTTTTCTTCCTCAGGCAAAAGCTTTGTGACGAAGAGGAAGGAGAATATGAAGAGATCTGGGGTCCCATCACCGGGGAGCACGTCTGATGACTCTGCTCATCCGCAAACTCATGGTTCTGGAGTTCAGATGCAAAGATGAGAAAGATTACTGCCTAGTACAAAATTTAGCAAATATACTAATGTTTTCCCTGGAAGATGCGGTATGGGTGCTTGGCCTGAAGCCATGGTCAAATTGATTCACATCATACTTTCTGATAAATTTTGAATTATTCATGATCAGTTTTGCTGTTTGAAAATCACAATAAAAAGTAGAAAAAACTATGGAAGTACCAGTTTTAATAGCGCTAGTACTAGTAAACAGCTGTAATTAGCACTGTCAGTTTTCTTTTACGCTAACAATTTTCCTTGCAAAACAACTAACGTCATTAATTAGATGTCATTTCATTAGGAGAGGTGACGACAGGCTTTTAATGGAAATTAGGTTTAGAACTCATCACTGGCCTTTCCAGAACAGTCCATTGTATTTTAATTATTCCTGCATTTGTTCAGATGTATTCTTGTGATCACTGTACAGTTAATTGTTCTCACTGTGGAGCTCTCACCGTGGTTCTCTCCAGGCAGTACAGCAGGTGGTGCTGTTCAGTCTGAAAACTGGAGTTATTCTTCCTAGAACGTACCTGCCCAGCGTCCCTAGATACCTTGAGAATTGAAAGTGTCAGTCATGGCTCCAAATGAAAGGGTGTAGCAATCAGTACATGAGATAGCATGCAGTAACATTTGTTACGTTTGTTACTTTAGCTAAGACTTAAAAACTGAAACTGAAGCACCTGGTCAATAGTGCATGAGGTTTCACACCTACATATGCACGGCCTGGTGACCAATCTTCCCAGATATCACATTTTTTCAGTAAGTGCTGAATGTGAAGGTTCATGTCCAAGGTTCAAGGTATCCACGGCAATGTCAGCATACCACCATGAAGGATGGACCACATCCATTTGGATGCAAGAGGAAACTGACTGAAAGGGATGTCCAGTTATACTAACCCAGATTGTATCCAAAAAACATAAAACCACAGCTGCCCAACTCACTGCAGAATTAAACGCGCACATTGACTCTCCTGTTTCCACCAAAACTGCTTGTCAAGAGCTCCACAGGGTCAATATGCATAGTCTGGCTGCTATAGCCAAACCTTTGGTCACTTGTGCTAATGCCAAACATCAATGGTTTCAATGGTGCCAGCAGTGTAACTCTTGTGCTCTGGAAATTATGAAACATGTATTGTTCTCAGATGAGTCCACCTGCGCTGTCTTTCCTACATCCAGGAGAGTTACGGTGTGGAGAAACCCCAAAGAGTATTACCACCTAGACTGTTGTGTACACAGAATGTATCCCAGACGTGGATCAGTGATGGTTTGGGCTGCGAAATCATGGAATTCCCAAGGCTCACTACTTGTTCTAGATGTGCACGTCACTGCCAAGCCACTTCCAAATGATTCTGGAGGACCATGTTCACCCAATGGTTCAACCACTGTAACCTGAACGAGGTGCTATGTATCAGGAAGATAATGCACCAATACACACAGCAAGATACAGAGCGCTTTGCTGAACATGAAAGTGAAGTTGAATCTCCCATAGCCTGCACAGTCACCTGAGATGAATATTACTGAGCCACTTTGGGGTGTTATGGAGGAGTGAGTCAGGAAACATTTTCCTCCAACAGCATAATGTTGTGACCTGGCCACTGTTCCTCAAGAGGAATGGCTCAGAATCTCTCTGGCCACTGTGCAGGACTTGTATCTGTCATTCACAAAACAAACTGATGCGGTATTGGCAACAAAAGGAGGCTCTACACCATACTAATAAATTATTGTGGTCTAAAACCAGATGTTTCAGTTTCATTGTCCAACCCCTGTAACAATGATAAATCATCATCACTGCCTAAACTCAGTCTGTGACAGGTTCATCTAGGCTTCTCCAGCAACAGTGCCTATAAGAAGTACTCGATAACAGTTTTTTTTTCTCTGTTTAGTATATACGAGTAAGTATGTTAATCTCAGAGGAGGCTCAGAGACATAATTTGCTTGGCTTTAGAGAAGTTTCAGGGAGTGTTAGCTGATATGATGGCTGTGGTATCTAGCGGGTCTCAATACCATGGGTCAGGCACAGACATATCGTCAGCTACTCACCTTTCCTTGGGTCTACAATACAGTCTGATGGTCATTCATACAAAGAATATTTGGCAATGCTGCATGCTTAACAAGACATATTGACAAAAGCGGAAATGGATACGGTGAAGCAAGGCCATCAGGATAAAGATATTGACAAGAACCTCACCCAAACCACAAGCTGTCAGATAATAAGAGCCATGTTCAGTGCTGACTGACCATAAATGGTAAGAGGTGAGAATGTAACCAGCAGTGGAGCAAATGCCAAGCAAATTGGAAATCATGCAGCTTGCCTACCCTACAATGCAATAAGAAAGTAAGGGCATGCATCAGCTGACCCTGTGATGCTTATTTACCTCTTCCTTGGAGTCTCTCAAGAGCCCACCATACTTGTACTGCAAATAGCTGCTAGCACCGCTCTTCCTGGCAAGTCGAGCCATAGCCAGCCTGTTTTTCTGTGTGAAAAAAAACACATTTTTTTAGCACCTCATCTCCACTCAGTGCAGATATGGCAGCCCACAGCCAGGGTTTATCCCAGAGGCAGGAAATATTTCCCCAGCATAAACAGAATAGGTGGTGATCTTTCTTAGAGTATGTCAGGATTCATAGGCACTGTACAGACCTCCTTCATATACTGTGAATGGAATCAGGTGTACAACTTCAACCATATAATATTTGTTTGTAGCAGTAATAAGATTCATCAAATACCTTTTGATCACGTTCACAAGATAAAATGTTGTCAGCAGTCACACTTCCCTTTGCTGCCACTAAGCGGCATGCTTTATTTTGGGGACAATTTATCTTAAAATTTTGATCAGTTCCAGTTGTTCACCAATACTTCTCTTGGAAAATAATCTACTAAATACTTTTTGAGTTATTGCATTAATGGGATCATGTTTTTTAAACTGCACTTTTCTTTGCTCTCACTATTCCATGCTGGTACAGTTTTGGAGTGATCTGTCTCAAAATCTGATTATCACCAATTCATCATCCAGACAATGTGTCTGCAGTGGCAGTAATTACAGACTGCTTCCAAAACATATGCATTTCTCATCTAGGGAATAAACACTAGTGACCCAGTTCCACTGGCCGCCATACATGCCCATGCTATAACACTGCCTCTGCCACATTTAACAGATGATGTAGTATGCTTCTGATCATGAGCCATTCTTTCCTTCTCCATACTTCCCGCTTATTCTCATTATTCTGGTACAGGTTGACCTTAGTTACATCTGTCCAAAGAATATTGTTCCATAAATGGACATGTTTTTTTTTAGATGTTTTCTGGCAAAACACTTTTTTAGATTACTATTTTTGAGGCTTATCAGTGATTTGCACCTTGTGGTAAACCCTCTACAGTATATTTACTTTTATGAAATCTTCTCTTCATTGTACACTTTGACAATAATATGTCTACCTTCTGAGCAGTGTTCTTGACTTGGCTATATGTTCTGAAGGGGTTTTCCTTGATCAAGGAATGAATTATTTGATCATCTACCACAGCTGTCTTCCATGGTCATACAGACCTTTGCTGACCTCACCAGTGTGTTCCCTGTATTTAAGAACCAGAATGTACCAAACAGTTGATTGGCCACTTCTAATGTTTCTGCTCTCTCTCTCTGATGGCTTAGTTTATTTTCTCAGCCCAATGACTCCCTGCTTTACATACACTGAAACCTTATATCAAGAGTTCACAGTAAATTTTCCAAATGGAAATTCCACACCTGGAGTCAACTCCAGTCCTTTTCCTGCTTAACTGTTAATGACATAACAGCTTCTCAGTCAATTGTCCAATTACTTTTGGTCCCTTGAATAGGAGGGGAATACATTTGGAAAGTTTCGTAATTCCCGAAGTGTTAAATTACACTTTACAGTCTGTACTTCAAGCCCACATTCAATATATTTATTCACATAATTTTTCGAGAAAAGGGAAAAATAACAATAACTTTATCGATATCCAAATATTTAAGGACTTAAAATGTATATTATGCATTGTATGAATAAAAATTCATAGAGAAATGCGAGTCACATGAAGATAAAAGTACCAGCATACTTCCATGTCACATTATATGAAATTAGTGGAGCAAGACATGATTACCCAGTGAGATTAATGAAGTATCACCATTCAGTTCTATTATGGTAACAGTCTTCTAATAAACAAACTAAAAGCGTTTTATATTTTATTATTTTTAAGAAATAAAAATAGTGTATGCAACATTGCATGATATTTTGTTTTCATATATAATTGTGCATGTACACATATGAATGTAAATGACTGGATATGTTAGGAAACTTCCATGTGTTTCTATACTGGTGGGACAGTTTCAATGCAAGATGTACCTTTTGTGCCTGCCGCTTTTCTGAACGCTGGCTTTGCTGGTAGATGCGGATGAAATTGGAGACAATGACAGGCACAGGCAGAGCAATTACCAGCACCCCACACAGTGAACAGATCGACCCAAAAACTTTTCCTATGATAGTCTTTGGAACCATGTCACCATACCTGTGAGGGAGGAACAGATCATTGTGTTTGACAAAGAGAAAAAGAGGCTTTTCATTTGGATTACATCAGGCTAAGTACTGTGCAGGAATAAGCCAGTGAGACGTGAAAACAGAAGACACGGAGAATACCAGGCGATGCAATTCCTAGTTGGTCCACCAGTGATCATGGACAATGGATTGAAACTCCATGATTACTGATAACTTACAGGATCCTATAAATGGAAAATGTCTTCAATGACTCATTGACCTTGGTATTTCCAAGTGCATTGTAGTAAGGCTACGCATGATTGTCCCAGACACAGGAGGGGGGAACAATGATCTTCCTGATCATTGCGTTTCTTTATCTTAGCAGATATAACTGAAAACAGATTTACATTAAATATATGATGTTTATATTTCATACATTGTTACGCACACAGGGCAGGGTGCAGGAGGAGAAAGGAAGGTGATGACCCACTTGCCGTTCAGAAATAAACAAAGGTTTATTAAAGAAACTGGACACTGTCATGACCTGCTCGTACGATCCTCCTTTGTGCCACGCCCCCTCATTAACCTCATGTGAATCCCTGATTGTTCCC
This sequence comes from Isichthys henryi, assembly GCA_026776945.1. Lineage (NCBI taxonomy): Eukaryota > Metazoa > Chordata > Actinopteri > Osteoglossiformes > Mormyridae > Isichthys > Isichthys henryi. The sequence continues at coordinate 28,691,524 of JAODJX010000001.1, forward strand.
AGCTGTTTCATGTTATTTCCGGCTTGGTCTGTGTATATCAGTCCACGTCTTCGTCCGTTTCCCAGATCGGTCATTAATGTGTGTTTAGGTTTTCTAGATGTGATCCCCTGTCTACCCGGAATAAACCCCGTATTTTTAACTCCTTGCCTGTCCGACTGGTGATTCCCCGCTTGCCGCTCACACGACTGATGCTAGTCGTAACAGACACAGGTTAAAACTACAAAATAAAAGGACCATGAGGGGGTCAGAAAACAAACAGGGGAAAAAACACTGAATTAACTAAAACCAAGAAGTGAAGCGCAACAAAGAAACTAAGCAAAACCACAGGGAATCAAACTGGGCAGGAGAACAGAGGAACAAGCACATCATAACATTCATAATGGCAGACAGAAGAGCAGGACAAAGGCAGGTACTTAAATACAGAAGGAACAAGGACCAACAAAAGGCAATTAACCTATGAGTGCAGTACAGGGAAAACAGGCCACAGGTGGAGAAATTTAACTAACAAGCACAGAAACTATGGAAATTTAACAAATAGCAAAACTAGGAAACATTATAAACTGGGAAATAAACAATATGAATTTGACAACTGAGGGCTAACACTAAAAGGAACTAGGAACAGAATTAAACTGGACACAAATGGGACAAACAAAACCAACACACTAGAAACCCAATAAACAAAACAAGGGAGGCTGGCCTCGAACCCATGACTGCAGGGTTACAGCCTTGGAATTTGTCTGAAACTCTATCTTTCTTCAAAACAAGTGACCTTGACTTAGCAGGTTTAAAGCTCATCCTTGCCCACATGATGAGTCTCTCCAGCCCTTGGAGTATCCATCTGCATCTTGGCACAGAGGATATAGTGACTGTGAGGTCATCCATATAGACTCTAATAGGGGTCTCACGCATGCCGGACTTGGTTGATGGAGCATAATAAACTGTTTTGCAATGCACAATAGCACATGCTCTAAGTATATGGTCTTGAACTGAATTTCTCGAGCATTCATGATCTTCCCGGTATTCATGCAATGCCTACACTACATTGCTTTCAAGGTTTGGTGCTAACAGTGAAGTGCCCTTTGAAAAGTGCCCTTTCAGGGTGGTACGGCCTGGACATAAAACTATGCCCGCCTTGGGTGGGAGAGAAGTCCTGGGTCAAACTCCTGGATGGGCCCCCACTGTGTTACATCCCGAGTAGTATAGGGGCAGGTGGGGTGTATCAACCAAAAGAATCATAAAGGTAGGTAGCCCACATTCACATAAGGTTCAACACTTATTAAATTTAATACTGCAGAGAGTATTATTAATAAAATCTGCAGACCAATTAGCCAAAAATAACCTACTCCAAATATTGAGCAGTGTGGAAGTCCTATGAGTACTATCACACCAAAACCCATAAGCAATACTAAGAAATGAGGCTTTGCTTGCTAAATTTTGTTTCCTATTACATGTTTCAGCAGGCCTGATGTGAAACTTATGCTAAAAGATATTTATGATCTCAGCACAGCTGACTACCGCCGTCCTTGCAATGTCACAACTGCATGTGGATAACATACCAATAGCCCTAAAATAATAACAACATTGCATAACATTCAGACCTAATTTATATACATTTTCAAACCCCCAGCTCAGAAAGTGTAAGGGAACAGAGATACCCACTGAGCCAACCAGGAAAGGTATCACTTAGGCTAACCATAGGAAGATCCCAAACTGCATGACTACTGTAGAAGAAAAATGTGTTCTTTTTGGAAGAAGGGCTCGGATTGGCTACCAATAAGTAGGACTCATTTAACTTGTGATAATTCAATCGATTGCACTTATTACTGGGGTGCATACTATTTTTTCAGTTTTAAGGAAAAATATGTAGCTTATCGTTATATACGCAAAATCTTTGAGGTAACTATTAATAGCATGAAACACACACATAAGCACCAGAATAATTCACCTACCCGAGCGTGGTCATTGTGACAATAGTATACCAGAAGGATGCTGGGATGCTGGTGAACTTGCTCTTTTTCACACTTTTCTCTGCGTAGAATATCACCGTTGCAAAAATAATGATAGCCATCGTCAAAGAAAAGAACAAAAATCCCAGCTCAGAGAAACAGCTCTTCAAAGTGTTGCCCAGAATACGCAGGCCTGCAGAATGACGGGAGAACTTGAAAATGCGAAACACTCGGAACACCCTCAAAGTGACGAAGGCTCCGCTCACCTCGCCTTTGTCAGTCATGAAGAGTCCTATGTAATATGGCATGATCGCAACCACGTCTATAATACTCATCACACTTTTAACAAACTTGAATCGGTTTGGGGCAGCAATCAGACGCAACAGGTATTCGAATGTGAAAATCATCACACAGGTAGTATCCAAGCAGAAGAACTGCAGCTGGTAGCGTTTCCCGCAGGAGACTGTCGTCTTCTCTGTGGTCTCGCATGGTATCGTTTCTACCACGTTGGCCAGGACGGAGATTGCGATGAAAAACCCAGTGACATAATAAATCACCAGAGCCAGAGTGCTCGTCTGCGGATTTTCAAAAACTCTCCACATGGACTGTCTCAAGGTCATACTAGCAAGAACATTATTCTCATGATTCTCTTTTTTCTGTGTGTCCTCCGCATCCTGTATCCGTTCCAGGTTCTCACACTTATGGTCCTTGTAATCTTCATAACAGCAGTCTCCCATGTTCTCCGGCATGATCCCGAAGAAGGCCAGTTCTTCGTCGTACGCCGAAACGCACTCATGTCGCGGGTAGTGCAATTTGCCTGTGCGATAAAAGTTTAGGATGTGTCTGAAGAGCTCAGGGTCTCGATCGAAGAAGTACTCATTAGTTTCTTCGTGGAAAAAATAATCGCGTTCGGTGCAGCCAAGTAAAGTATTCGGGAACCGCTCTAAAGTGTTACGACAAGTCTGAAACCTTGTTCCACTAATATTGAGAATAATGAACCCATCAGGTGCTTTCCGTTGCGCTGGCAGAGCTGGCATAGGAGACCTCGCCAACGGCATCCACCCTATAGCTGCCGCTTGGGCAAAGGGAAACCAGGTTGCATTTTCTGCTGCCATGCCAAACTTCTTTTGCAATGGCTAGGATTAGTTTGGCTATCAGGGGACCACGGTAGTACGGGGAGAAGATATCTGGAAAAAAAACCAAAATAAAATCTATTTATATAGCCAATATATGAGTGTGTGAGTGTGTATGTGCGTGTATATGTTTATATATATATATAAAATCTGTCATATATGAATCCTGGTTTAACCAGGGGAGGAGGCCCCGGGGAAGACCCAGGACACGCTGGAGAGACTATGTCTCTCGGCTGGCCTGGGAAAGCCTCGGGGT
>JAODJX010000001.1:28701619-28736613 GCA_026776945.1 Isichthys henryi
GAGTGTGCCCTGCGATGGGCTGGCCCCCCATCCTGGGTTGTTCCCTGCCTCGTGCCCATTGCTTCCGGGATAGACTCTGGACCCCCCGCAACCCAGTAGGATAAGCGGTTTGGAAAATGGATGGATGGAATTGGATTTGCATGCAATATCAAAATCTATACAACTTAAGCTCAATTGATAAAGTCAGAAAATTAAATTGTGCTTTAGTACCCCAGGAACTGAGCACTCTGCCTTCCCAGGGCAACTACATGGAGCTATTGTGTTGCGCTGCCAACATTAGGCAGCAGAGGGAGTCACAGCTCTACTTCAGGACACACCCCCAATTCTGAAAGCAGCAAGCAGGGGGTCAAAGACTGTCACAAAGCTTCCCCACTACAATGAAAAGGAGCCCTACTTCTCCCTATGCATCTCATGGAGTATCAATACAGCTGGTCCTCCACATAGATTGCAGTCCGTCTGGCACTGGAGATGCAGGGGAAAATTCTCCAGGTCCTCCCCAGGTTCACCTCAGATGAGCAGGGGGACTATGACGCTCTGGGTGCAGCACTGGAGCACCGTTTCCATGGTCAGTAGAAGCTATGAGGGAGAAGCTGGCGATTTGACGGAGGCAGGTGAAAGAGATACTGGGTGATTTTGCTACTGATCTCTACAGTTATGCATGATGGGGTTACCCCATGCTATGCAAAAAGAGCTAGCTCTCCATGCCTTTGGCAAGGCATTCATTCTACAGTAGCTTCACCAACATTTCCAGCTGCTGGCTGATGTGGCAGTGGCAGAGATGGTTGGAGAGATCTTGTCTCTGTCAGCAACCACACGTTGACCACGAGTCATGCTACGATGCCAGCCGCTAAGCTACACCTGCAACTCCAGGAGCCCCAGTAAAAGAATCAAAGCAAGCTGTGTCGTGATGGAGCCTTCGCCCCCCAGTAAGCCCCCAGCATTTCCAGACACCGCTCTAGCTACACTCTTTATTGATTAAGCACAGTGGTGGAATGTGATGCTTCTGAACTATTCATCTTAGTAACACCCCATGTGTCTACAGGCCTCAGTGGTCAGAGCAAACTGGAAGTGCAGACTATAGAATTGATACCATGAAAATGAAGATTAAAACGATTTTACACACAAGAGAATCAATACATTAGGGACATTCTTTACTTTTGACAACACTAATGCCTGGGAATCCTCCCGGGTACAGACGAGTTGGCCCTGCTGGGGTGGAAAGCAATACAGGCCAAACTTGAGTCAGTGACCGGCGTGTGGCAACCCCCCCCCTCCGTCAGTGTGTCATATACCTGGGCAATCTGCTCTTGATTTTGACGGAGTGCTTAACAACTTGTGCACTGTCTTCACTGTCATTCAAAAGGGTCTTGCATCTTATTATCGCTGATTCATGGAGAACTTTGCCAGAACCACTAAATGGCTCCACCGCCTTGCTGGAAAGGGGCGTTCCATTGAATGGACCGAGGACTATGCCCCCCATCTTCGAGTGCCTCTGGACTGGACATGGATGCCAACAACCAAAGACTCGGCGTGGTGCTGTTACAGGTGTGGCCTCAGTGCGAAAGGGTGGTAGCTTACTTCAGCCAGACACTGAGCCATCCCAAGTGCAACTACTGCATGACCTCAAACTCCTGGCTGTTGTCCAAGCCTGTTGCCAGTTCCACCCTTACCTCTGTGGATAATGCTTCTAGCTGAGCATCAATCACACGTCCCTTACCTGGTTGTTAAACTTCTTCAACTATTAGGCTCAGTGCCGTCCGACACTAACCTTTGTGTTTCTTCCCGTTTGGCCAGCAGGTGTCGCTGGTCATCCTGCCTTTCCCCTCCCCATCGTATTTCCCTTCAGCCCTAGTGTATTCTCCCACTGCACTGCATACAGTAGCTCAATGGGTTGAGTGTTTGGTTCAGAGACTGACTCTCTGGTCATGGGTTTGCAACTGATCAGTAGCCAAGCACATCTGTTTATCTCTATTTAGTGGTTTTCTGTTTCTCCTGTGTTTGTTATTTTCTAATTTGTTTCCCAGTTATAAGTTTGACCTGCTTGTATCCTGTTCACTTCTCTTCCTGTTTGTGTTTTGGTTCCAGGTTAATTATCCTAGCGTAGTAATTCTCTGAGCAGAGGGTTAGTGTTTGTAGAATTCCCTAGTTTTATGCTTGCAAATTGTTCCATCTGTGACTCATTGTCATGTTCCTTTAGTGATTCTTTCATTTAATTACAATTTATACCTGTCCTTTGTTTGCCCTGGTATTCTTTGTGCATTTAAATGCCTCCCCTCACTTTGTTTGTTAATCAGTCATTGTGTTTAGTTACTGTGTGTTTGTTGCTCTGCTCTGTTCTGTTGCTCAGTTCCCCAGTGTATTTGCTTTATTTTCTTTTGTTAAATTTTTATTTCTCCCATTTTGTTTTGAGCCCTTGCAATCTCTTTGTCTTGTACCTTCCTTCCCCAATGTTGTCAGTTCCATTAATAAACATCCATTTTCTTGAAGCCATCGGTCATCGATCATCACCTTTTTTCTCCTGCACCATGCCGTGATAGTGGCTCTGTTCCTTTTAACCTACCTGGGTCACACTTACTCACTACCACACTGTAAACTATGACTGGACTACAAGTGTATTACATCAGTAAATTATTTTAGAATCTAATTACTGACCACAGGTTCTGGGGCCTGTATCATGAATCCTGCTTTGTAATACAGGCCCCTGGTGCTCAGTCTGAAGCACTTTTGATATACTGTATGTAGCAACTTCTTTGCTTTTATAGTTTCTGCTCGTTATCAGTGGGTAGAATTAAAGATTTTAATTGTGCATTGATTTACTAATGTGATTCACCTGGCCAGCATCATGTGTGCAGTTATAGAAAATCAATCAACACCCCTCAGATCTGAGAATCCGACAGTGCCGTGGTATAAGTACATATAGAACTACATTGTTGATTTCTGATCGAAATTCTGTAAACAGTACTGTTCTGCAACTGAATTTCTGCAGTAAAAATTGCGATAGTTTTTGAATCTGCATTCATGATGTGCAATTTCCACAGCAGGTAGTCTAATGGATGGCTTGTTCAGTCATGTTAAGTGTCTGTTATATATTCATGTTACAGAAGCACTTTGAGGAAGGTAGGGAAGCTAGCACACATCTGAAAAACACATGTATGCAAATCCTATGGGTAAAATGGGAAATTCTGCTGAAGGTAAATGTATAAATCTTTTGAACGAATGTTTTTCCGTCACCGTCAATCAGCCATTTAAAAATGAAGCATGACTCATTCACTTAGATCAAGCATCACCTCTTAATGTCTCCAACAGTGCATTTGATCATAACAGACAATTATTTCTTTTGGTAAATTAGCTTTATTATCTTTATTATATGTGCTTTCTTTCCAAACAAAAGGTTATTAGAACAAACTATTAGGTTTCCATTTAAATACATACAAAACGATAAAATGATAAAACTTCAGAGTACTGTTAACTTCTTATTTCTAAAACACTCACGAATAAGATAATCAAAGTAATCAATGTTTCAGTATTTTTCCTTTGATCATTTTCCCTCTGAAGTCCGAAGAAATCTGTCATAAGAAAATCTTAATATCAATGTGACAGTGACATAACTGTAAAAGGCAATGTGTGCCTTCAATTTTCAATGAAAATGTCATGTGTTATAGTAATCTTGAGGAGGTTATTAAATACAAGAAATAGATGATTTATTAAAATGAAAACTATAAAAACCACTAAAAGCTATTATACCAACTTAAAGCTTGATGAAACGGTTTGCATATTTGAATTAAAAAATGAATAAAGAAAAACTAAAGTGCTGATCTTCCAAAGGAAGTTTTTATGTCTCTAAGCAGACACTATAATCATGCTCAAAAAAATGACACAAAACCAGCTCCAATACTTTAACTATAAATTCAGTGTATTATCAGGAGAGATTAAGAATTGATGCATGTTGAGGTGCATTCCTCAAAGACGATGTGTTCTAGGGCACAGTGACTTGGAAGGGGCTCCCTTGCACATTTTCATCTCCCCACTTGACAATAAGGATGTAGTCTCCTTTCTCTCTGACTGTGTAGGTGACATTGTACAACTTGTTACCCATATGCTTGACATACACCTCCTCGCATGGAGCCTTGGGTCCATGAACGCCCACCATCAACATGTTCGTGCCTAGAAGAGAACATACTACTGTCACTGAGGAACAGAGACTGTGCGTGCGTTTGTTTTGCATTTTAATGCTGTCCCACCTCCCAGTGGTTAATGTCTCTAGTGTGTTTGTGTCTGTCTGTTTTGAATTACAGGGGAGCTAAGGAGAGCTCGGCTCCCCAGAAAAGAACACGATCTCCCTTGAAAGCCTCCCCTAACAAGGTTCCTGACACAATAGTAGAAATATGTACATTTTATGTGTTCATTTGTTCATTACATTCCATTTTCCAAACATTTGTCTCCACTAGTTAACACAATTCTGTTACCTGTGTCCTTCTGCTTTAGTTTGCTCTGATTAAGTTTACTAAACTTCTTGCATGATTCTGATGTTGCTGTGCCTATGTGAAATGTTATTGATGGTATTAACCGCCTGCAGTAGTAATAGTCGAATGTTTTTTGCAGTAACCCTGTTATTGACCGCACTGCCGTGCACTTATATGTATGCACGTGCATATGACTTGGGAAGTGGTGGTGCACACCGGAAAGTGGGCTCCCGTGTAAGCCACTGTGTCATTAGTACCCTGGTCCTTGTGTGCCTGAGTATGCACACATGAGTGTATACGCTCGCTCACCTGCTCTGCTGCAGTCTACAGTGAAGGTGTTCTTCTGTCCCACAAAAGCTTTGGAGAGCCCTGCGCCTTGGCACACCACCTTGCTTGCATCTGATGAGAATTTGGACAGGGTGCTGTAGGCACTACCCATTTTGGTGACAGTTTGCATGTGAACAGATGAAGTTTCATGAAGACTGTGCCCCCCAGACAGACGGGCACCTAATGGACAAGACAGAGAAAGAATGTAATTTCCAAACTACACTGCAGAGCCTTGTTTCACTATCCATCACAGACACATCTATGAGAAACACCACATCTAGGGACATAATAAAACCGCAAAATGTTATTGCACCTGTGACTTTAGCTTTGAATGGACTGCCGACGATGTGCTGTGGCCCGCCATATTTGATGGAGATGAGATAGTTCCCCGGTGCCATGGGTGTGTAAGTGACTAAGTATCCTTCAGGACACTCGCAGCAGTCAAGCTTCACCTTGGAGGGTCCGTCGATGGAGATAGACAGGGCCCCCGATCCCGCATTACATGTATTCACAATAAACTTAGAGGGCACTCCTGTGGGGAGGTGGCAACAGAAGACCTGAGATGACAATCAGTGTGCTGTCCAATAAATGCAACACATACAATTTGCTGCAAATGAATATGTTTAATCTGAGCAAGTTAAAATAAGACAGCACAGATTATGTCATACAGAATAGCACAATAAAAACCCACTTGATGGCCATAGTCATACCTGTAGTGCCGCCTTCTAGACCAGCTCCAAATGCAGAAACCATCCCTGGGTCACCAGCCTGTTCCAGCTCCCCAATATGGACTTTGAAAGGGCTGCCAGGGATGTGGCTTCCATTAAATTTTACATCAATGGCATGAACACCAGTCTCCCTCGGAATGAAACGGATTGCAGTCTTGTCTGCGGAAACCAAGAGAAGGAAACTTTCTTTGACTCTGACCGGAAAAACATCAAAACAGTTTAAGGTGAAAGACCTATCGCTATATGACTTAATTTCCTGAAAAAAAAGTGTCACAACAAAGTTTGCTCTCATTTCATCTCTAATTTCATTCATCAGTTGTACTCCCTTACCACCATCCAGCTCATTGATATAACACTCCTGCACCGTCCCAGATGGCCTGTGCACCTTGGCATCAATAACACCCTGTGCTCCATTTCGCTGCACTGCAAAGCAGGCTTCCTGGTTCACCTTCAGGCCCTTCTCCTGAAACGACATTGGGGATGATTCGGAACCTGAGAGACGAATTGGCGGAAAGAAAGTCATGGCCAGTGACAGGAAAGAGAAAATTATAGTGAGAGTCAGGAGAAAGAAGAAGAGAAAGGAAATGAGATTAGAATGAAAGGGGGATACTTGAGATGAAGCTCATGAAACAGCTTCACTGTGGGACCACAAAGGGGTGGGAAAGACCAGGATCTTATGTCTGGGGAACAGCAGCTGTGCCTGACTCAGTGTGGCTGGGCCCACCTGAAGGCTGGTCACTGTGAGCCGTCGAGCATCATCTGACAGTTTAGCGACCGGAATGATGAAGGGGCTGTCAGGTATGTGTTCATCATTAAACCTGATTGATAGCTCATAGTCACCTGTAGAAAGACAACCGCAAACACAATGCTAGTGTATGGATTTCAGCGCAATATCTCAGTTAACAAGGTAACAGGAATTCAGTTCCAGTAAAGATCCCAGGGTAAACTTATTGGATTCTTTTAATTTTCATGGCATGTTGCACAAATACTAGTACAACACTGTACTGTCCTAAACTCTGAAGAGGTTTTGTTGCCCTACTGATTTGCCGGTAAACTTTCTCATTGCTAAAGGTGTGTCATCTCAGTAGGTGGGTGCATTGAGTGTGTAGCAGCCAGTAACGTAATAACTACCAGTAACGTAATAAGTTTTCCATTCTTAATGTAATGAAAGTTGATAATGTAAAAACTGACCAATAATGTAATACATTTGCTGAAACAATATTGTAATAGCCTTTTGGAGATAATGTAATAACATAAGTTATTACATTATCAACTTTCATTAAATTAAGAACTGAGAAATTTATTACATTATTGGCATGTTATTACATTATTGGCTGCTACAAGGTGTTTACAGGAATATCCAACCTGACTCCTGGACAATGTAGATGACTCCGCATGACCCATCCTTCCTGTCCTCAAAAGAGAGTTCTGCCTTGCTGGGACCCTCCATAGCGATGGACAGCCCCCCTGCTCCAGCCTCCCGAGTCCAGATGCTGAATTCCGCTGCAGAGAATGTTACTTGATCACATGATCAGTTGTTTCACAGGAGAGATTTGGTACCAGGGCAGTTTTAAAATTATGTTCACAGAAATTTCAGGAAAACTAACCTGGGACACCCGCCACACCCCTTTCAAGCCCTGGGCCGCCTGCTCGAACCTTGTGGGCTCCACCCTCCCCCAGGGGCCCCACCGTGAACTGGAAGGGGCTCCCAGGGACGTGCTGGCCTCTGTACTTGACGCTGACAGTGTGGGGGCCCATTTCCTGGGGTACGAATCGCACGCTGTAGGTGCTGTCCTCACCCTCCACAATCTCTGTGGTCTCCATTTTGCCACTAGGGCTGGTCACCTGGGCAGTCATCTCCTGGGTGCCGGCTTCAAGCGAGATAGCTGAAAGCAGGCAGGCTGCTGAAACACACTCTCAAGGGAGAAACTGTAAAGCATATCTCCCCCCTGAATTTACAGATAAAATCTACCATGGCCGATTCTTTATTTATTACAATGCTATTTTAAACCCATTCACATGAGTTCACGTGGACATGTATGGTGAATGCCTAAAAGGTCACATTTTCTCGGTCATGTAATTTCCTCTCTTTCAACTACACAGCTTTTTGTATTATAAATTCTGGCCAATTGGATGGTGCTCACACATACCTTCTTGTCTGAGAGGCATCCCGCTAAAGGAGCCCAAGCTGTCTCGACTCAGGAATCCCCCAAAGATGTTGCGGAAGGGGTCCCCCCCAACTTGTGTGCTCTCTTCCACATGGACTTCCCGGTGGGTTTCTCCGCCACGTATCTGGCTGACCTGTGTGCGCTCTGTACGCATATATGAATGGCTGCTGCGCATGATGGACCGTGTTAATCGCTCCTGAGCTGACACCATTTGGAACCAATTCCCTGAGAAAGAGAAGCGACAAAGGCCATTTACAGCACTACACAAAACCAGGTCCTCTTAATGTCACATTCATAGGTGTAGATTTTGGGGGTTCGGGGGACAAATCATCCCCCTCAATAATATCATATATAATACAATGCTTGGTTTACAAAAAACATAGGATTAATATATCTCGTCACATAATTAATTTTTTTTTCTGATAGTTTTCACCTGGAGAAGCCGTAACCTCTGATGCCAAAATGGTGAAAATGGTTTAATCTACTGTAAACTCTCACTCAGGCAGGCACCAATAATGCAATGAAATGGTTGACCCCGATATACCCGTTCAACCCAATATTAATTTGAGACTTGGGTCATGCCGGTCAGTTTTTTGGAGGTACACATTCACAAAGCAAATGCAGTTGGTCTATTGTGTTATGTCCTATGAATGACCATTTGGAGAGTGCAAAGAATCACACCTGGGATTTTGAGGTTGAGGTCACAGGTGGTGCCCACAGAGGCAATAGAGGATGCCTGTCTCTTCCGGGTGATACTCTCCTTCATGCGGCCTTCTCCAGTAACCCTCACTGTGAATGGACTTCCTGCAAAGGAAGCAGATGTTGTCAGGGTTGGCTGTAGAGGTTCCTAATACCTGAACCGTCCTCGCTCACAGGCACTGCATTATTTAATGCAGCTTCCATGCTGCACCGCTGGTGTGGTTTACCTGGGACATGCTGGTCAGCAAACTTGATGTTGATGATGTAGTTACCCGGCTCTGTGGGACAGTAGGTCACTTTGCATGTCCCATCTTCTGAATCCTCACAGTTGATATCAACTTTACTTGGACCTTCAACTGACAACCCTAGACCTCCATAACCTAAACAAGCCATGTGGAGATGGGATGATTAAAAGATGATTCAATAAGCATTCCTCAAAACATTGTTCTTTTATGATTATTACTAAATAAATCTGAACCACCCCCTAACCTGCATTTCTTGTGTCCACGAAGAACTCAGATACTTGAAATGTGCGACCCTCCAGTAAGCCCTTGCCGAACACCTTGACTCTGCTGGCATCCCCAATTTCAGACTGGCCCACCATGATCTTGAAAGGGCTGTTATTCACATGCTTGCCAGCTTTCTTCACACTTACCACATGTTCACCTACTTCTTTGGGTGTGAACGAAATCCCTGCAAGAGAAAAGCCGGTCAGAGAAGCACCAACTCAAATTGCTTCCACGGACTAAAATCTTGATGGCGAAACACTGAAACTGATCAAATGTTTTTAAAGGAATATATTCACCATGAAGTGGTTCCAGTAAAGTCTCAATACATTGAGGTGGGTTTATACTGTACAAAGATCAAGTATTTACTTCACCAAGACCAACATGTTCAAAGCATTGGATTGTATCCCAAGTAACCATGCAACCATAGTGTACAAAGAGTTGAAGCCTTGTGAGAGGCTCACCAATGTGGCGATTGGGCAGCCTTTTCAAAAGACAGGGTTCCTCACTCCCAGATGGAGCTCTGATACTGGCTGTCAGTGAGCTCAGGTCAGTCTCTGTGATCTTCAGAGACACATCTGTTGTTGTACCAACATTCAACTGAGATGTTCGTAAGGAATCATCAGCTGCAAAATGAGATATAGACATATGAGTAATTAACACTGAGCATTGTCTTTACCTTAAATCGAACTTGTGTATCAAAAATTCTTATCACTTAAAAAGTTCTATATTCTTTAATTTCCCAACAATTGATCAAATTCCTGAACAGCCAGCTTGAGTGAGGTTAGTGGCAAAATTTGTATTTAATACAAGTACAAATATCTCCTTTTTGATCATTTTCTGTAAGAAGTTTGCAGACAACTGACTATGCATCAGCAGAATTAAAACCTGGCACCTCATATGAATAGATGTTCAGCAAATTAAGATACAAACATACAACAGTTAAGTATCTGAATATTTATCATAAGAAAAGTAATGCGTGAAAAGTAAATGCAGCCTTGATTTGTGGGGTAAGCATGTCCTTTAAGAAATATTTCAAAATAAGAAAAAAAACATTTGTGATTAGTATTTGCTACTTTATGCACAAGGAAATTTTTAACATTTACAGCCCAGACTATTGAACCAGTTTAATGTGGTTTTTTATGCAGATTATATAAATGAGGTGATAGGAACCACATTTGCTAAGGATGAATGCGGATGAACATAACTAGGTACCAAATTTGCGATGAGCCTGCCTCCTAATGGCTAACTGTCACACCTGTGATCTTGGCGGTAAAGGGACTCCCTGGGATGTGCTTATTAGCGAACTTCACGATGATTGTGTAGTCTCCAGGAGCAGTTGGGAGGTAGGACACACTGCATGTGCCATCCTTGTTATCTTTGCAGGTGATCTCTGCTTTAGATGGGCCCTCCACAGCCAGTGACAGACCACCTGAAAGGAGAGGCCACACACTTGTACCAATGAAGCATTATTACTCTAGAGAAAAGGGCTGTTTTTAGTACGGCAGAATGAGAAGTACCTTGCCCGGCATCCTTAGTGATAATAGTGAAGACTGCAGGCTTGTTTGTTATGCCATGACTCAGACCTGGTCCATAAGCCGTCACATAACTGCAGTTGATGGCATCCACATAGAACTGCAGTGGACTGCCTGAGGAGACCAGAAACCCCTAATTTAACTGATCCTGCTATTTAAGCATCTTACAAACAGAAGAACTGGCTAACAGAGTATAATGTGCATACAGGAAAGTATAGGAAGTTAAATGGTTTACCATCTAAAAATACTCATGTACTCAGTTTTTCACAACAGATGCAACTCTGTACTGCCAAATACTCTTTACGCTGTGGGTCTTTACCTGGAATGTGGAGGCCATCGTATTTGAGGTCCATCTCATGCAGACCTTTCTCAGTGGGAGAGTAGCGTACTGTCAATGTCCCGTCCTTATTGTCTATTATGTGAGGGGCAGCCGTCTTCCCTGAAGGCATGTGGACCTCCCCTGAAAAGTACACATTAATGTTTATTCTATGCCTCGGCCGTTCAGAGTCACGCATAAGATGAACTCGGCTACGGCCCTTCCTTATCTCCAGGAGCTCACCTGTGACTTCGCCCTTCTGCGCAGTGAATGGAATAACTAGGTTGAAGGGACGGAGCCTTGGCTCCATGCTGCCGACCGGAGTAATGGGCTTATCTGTGGCCTAAATAAAGGAAGAACTTATTTACAAATAGCACTGCTTAGAGCAGGGCATCACAGGAAGATGGATACTCATCAAACAACCTACGGAATGGTCAATGCCTACATTTGCAGTATGCCTACTTCAAACAAATGGTCCTTGTGCACTTGGTCAGGAAAAGCTTACCACCACATTAAAGGGGCTGTTGGGGATGAGCTGCCCTCCAAAGCGGATGGTGATGACATATTTGCCTGGCTCAGGGGCCGTGTAGTAGATGTCAAAGGTGCCATCTGAGTTCTCCACCACATCCATGTCTAGCTCTGTACCATCGGGAGCTGACACTTTACAGGTGACCTTGCCCTTCCCCGCAGCCTTTGCATCCACAGTGATGACTGTCTCATCTCTTAAAACAATCGTGGAGCCAAGACCTGTGCCTAAAAATGAGTGAGATGCAGTATGTTACCTGTTCTCCTCTTTCAAAACAATGATATACTTCTGCTTTTAGACAAAAGTCATCCGCTCACCCAGTCCATGTCCGCCAATAGATACTGCAAACAAAACAAAAATAATTCACTAGATGTTCACCAAAAAATGTTGTAGTGTGATAATATAGTTCACAATTTCTAACTTTTTGCATGCAATTTATCCGAGATGGCTTACCCCTGACCACACACTTGCTAGCATCACCAGTTGGCACAGCGTTGATGTGGTAGGGTGAGTAAGGTATCTCATCCCCACCGTACTTGATGGTAATTGTGTAGGGGCCAGTCATTGCAGGCACATAGGACACAGTGTAGGTTCCATCTCTGTTGTTCCGGATGTTGGCCTTGGTTGGCTTCCCCTCTGGGTCCTGGTGATTAGCTTATTTTATGTTATTTTATCCTGATTTAATGTCAGACATGCATGAGTTTATATGTATCACTATAATCTTAGGTATGTGTACAGACTTCATCATTTTAAAAGGATGTGTAGAACATCCTGTTGTGCGTGCTACTGCTATATGGATTATATTGCTATACAAGTCATTTCACTTTTCTCTACCGAACGAGCAAGACGCTTTTCTCACCACAATGTGCACTGTGAGAAGGCCCTCGCCTGCATGCCGGGCATCAATAGTAAACTCCACAGGCAGGCTAGCTGGCACACCAGAGGAATCGAGGCCAGGGCCACTGGCCTGGACCTTACTGGCATCATGGGTGGGCAACACTTTGAGCTGGAAAGGACTGTGGAGAGATTGTGGAGGTTGGAATAATGTATTTCAAGTTATATTAATTGTTGTTATATCTACTAAGCACTCTGTAATTGTCCTGACTACTTCATCAGAGAACATGTGTGCTCCTCACCTGCGGGGGACTTGCTGTTCGGCATATTTAACAGACGCGGTGTAAGGACCATCCTGAGAGGGGGTGTACCTCACTGTGTGTGTGCCATCACCATTGTTACTGATGCTGACAGGCTCCATGGTCCCTGAAGGATAAAGACCAGTTTGGAATCTCACTGTTCAAAACTGCCCGTATGTTTGTACACTGTGCATGTCTTCTTACCTGAAGGCCCAACAAGCTGGACCTGGAGGGGGGCCACACCTGCTTTGCTGGTATCCACAGTAAAGGTCTGTGGAACCCGAGCCCGAACCCCACTCCCCAAGCCAGGCCCAGAGCACTTCACCTTACTTGGGTCCACAGGGGCCTTGATAGGCACACGAAAGGGGCTGCCTGTAAGATGGAGATGGCTATTCACTATCCTATGGATTACAAGCCTGCTTTATTGACTGGTCTATAACTGCATAAAGATAGTACCTGGGATAGGGTGGCCTCCAAAAGAGATGTTGACATCATAGTCCCCAGGTGCAGAGGGAAGGTACTCCACACTGCAGCTGCCATCCTTGTTGTCTTTGCAGGACATCTTTGCTTCAGAGGGCCCTTCAATGGCCAACCCCAGACCCCCAGTCCCAGCACCTCTGAGGAGAAGAGGGAATAGCAGCCCAAATATTCAATGAAAGCAAAAAGAATGGGTCTTCAAAACTCTTCGATCTATCTCTCCTGTGCAAATCTAAAAAGCAGGATAAAAGGTATAAGAATGAGATATTATTAGAATGAGAAAGACACGAATAAAATATCCATACATGCATGCATCCATCCATATTCTACATCTCCTACCCTGGTCACAGCAGTCTGGATCTTTTCCCAGAAGCTACAAGTGCAAGGCAGCCAATAAGCCCAGATGGAGCACCAACATACCAATCGGCAACTTCAATTCACCTTAGCGTGTTATTGGATTGTGGGGGGAAAACCGGAGAACCCCCACAACAACACAAGGAGAACATGCAAACTCCACACTTAGATATAGAGCCAGGATGGAGACTTGAACCCTGGTCTGAGAGGTGTGAGGCAACAGTGTTAAGCACTGCATTAGTAAAACCGCTGGTAACGGCTTAACCAAGATTCATGATTGACAGCATGAATAAATCTTAGAGCTACAAAGCTAGGTTTCCATGTTCACATTTTCTGTATGAAATGATATATCATTTGAACAAATTGTACTGGGGTTTACTACAGTGGCATAGTGGGGAACATTACAGTCTCCCCCCCTCTTTCTAGACTAAATATTTATATAACAGTTTGTTTATGTGTTTGGCAATAAATCTGCTTACCACTCATGGAACCCAACCCATCATGACCATGTCCAACACGCACCTAGTTTCCACAGTGAAGCAGTTGACCTTGTTGACCAATCCCTGCTCTAGCCCGGGGCCATAGGCACGCACACGGCTGGGGTCACAGCCTTCAGAGACCTGCACCCTGAAGGGGCTGTTGGGAATGGCGACGTCATCATATAGGACCTCAATCAGGTGCAAACCTAGGTGAAGGACAAATCAATCTGTGAATTTTCTAAATATGTAGATCTCCCTGAATCAGAATTATACATTTGGCTATTAGTTTATTTCTTATGGTTTTATACAAGATTTCCCAACACAGGGAAAAAATGCTAAATGTTCTCATTCAGACTTTATCTGTAATGTAAACTTTGCAGCATTATTCCCAAACAAAGATCAGTAAAAATATGTATAAGCAAAACTGTAAAATGGATAATTCATCCATCCCCAGAATCTTCGGGACATGTCCACGACAGCCATTGGGTTACTGTTATGTTGTTACTGAGAGTCTGTTCCAGGCAGCTCCCTGTCAGTGACATGGTGCCAAAGTCTGGCTCCGATCCACAAGCTTCTGCTTTGATGTAACAGCTATTTATACAGCCCCCCATAAAGATTGCACTTGCATGTCCTTCTGTTCTAACACTTGTCCCTATATGGCAGAAGCATTGCAGACAATGAAACCTGAACAGTTCCAGGCCCTGCCCCCCTTCAACAAGGAGCAGAGGCACTTCTTTAATGATCCATGTGGGTGCTGTTATTAAACAAAACGCAACTCTATAAAAGCAGCAACACGCAAGGGAGAGTTTGAAGCCTTCCAGATGACTTAGCCAAACTAGAGAGAACCCAGCGCACCTTCTCTGTAAAGATACTGACATAAAGTTTAGAATCAGACTTGCTTCTTTCAGTGTTAAATGCTTTTACATATTATTGAGTAATGCCTCCTTTTCAATATGGTGGAAAAGTAAAAAAAAAATATTCTGTAATTTTTAGGGTTACTGTGAAAGCACTGAGTCGCTTCTCTAATAAAAGCAGTGAGACTTGTTCACTAGCTACAGCAGAAGCATGAACATTAAGATATTTTTGAGTCCTGCTCATCTTTTTTTATATTTGTCTTAGAATTAATTGCACTTGCATCTGCTTAAATTAAGCAAATTATGTAGGTCTGATGTGATGTTAACAACACTTACCATCTTCATATGCAGTGTACTCCACTCTGTAAGTACCATCCTCCTTGTCGGTAATATAGATATCGGTGTTTGCCCCTGATGGGTTGATTATCCTTGCCTTCACATGATTGCCCCCAGTCTTCGTCAGACCACGAGCATCAACAATGAAGTGCGTGGTTACTTCTCGAAGAACCCCTGTAATTAGTGACATGCGTCAAGGATAAGACACCAGTTTACGGCAGAATGGAGAACGATGGGAAATCACAGTGCCACACAACGTCACTGCCTTTATACAATGTTAACTATTGTTATCCATTGTTACATTGTTAGAGAGCTCTGTTAGGAGTAATTTATTACCTCTGGGTTCCACCCCTGGTCCGTAAACCTTGACTCCACTGGTATCAATGGCAGGCGCCACCTGCAGGTGGGCAGGGAACTTGGGCACATTGTGTCCACCGTATTTGATGGTGATGGTGTACGCGCCCGGGAAGGGTGGGGTGTAGGTGACGGAGTAGGTTCCGTTACTGTTGTTTTGAATGTGTACCTCAGCTTTGGCCCCCAATTCGGAGACAATCTCAATGGTCAGCTCAGCATTTCCAGCCTTGGAGCAGTCCACGGTGAAGGTGCCTACCTCGCTGGCCTTGCCCCGCTCCAGACCTGGCCCACTAGCTATGACTTTGCTGGCGTCAAAAGCTGGCTGGACCAGGGCCTTGAAGGGTGAGCCAGGGATGTGAGTATCAGCGTATAAGACGTTGATAGCATACTCGCCTGGCTCAGTGGGTAGGTAGGATACAGAGCAAGAGCCATCACCGTTGTCCTGGCACTCAATTTTGGCCTCACATGGCCCCTCCACAGTCACACCTAGTCCACCTGTGCCGGCCCCCTTAGTATCTATGGTAAATGGAGCTGGCTTTCCTACAACACCTCCTTTCAGACCTGGTCCGTATGCACGTACCTATAGATTAAGAACAACATATGATGAGTTCAACAACTCAAACAGATCTGTTCATGTTAAGTTTTCATGAAACTTATATTATTGATGCAGAGGGCCAAGAAAGATCCATTGATTGTAATTGTCCTCTTCATCCACATTACCCTCCTATATCTGGTTGACTATACTATGAGCAGAAAATGTGCCATGATCACACACAAGGATAACAAAGACTGCATTATATAAAACAACATAAATACAGTAAATGTTTTGTATTCCCCACACCCAAACCAGAATAAGTGGCTAAAAGATGGATGGATGGATGTTTTGTGCTGCATATAGTACATGCTTATAATGTATCTTTCTCCCATGTATGTTTTTGTGGATAAACAAGTCTGCTAAATAAATAAATGTAGATGTATTCAAAGAGAGTGAATTGCTGTATTTTACTTGCCTTGGACGGATCAGGGGGTATAACGCCTTCCACAGTGAAGGGGCTTCCAGGAACTGGGATTCCATCATAGGAAACATCCACTTTGTAGGGGCCTTCTTCAGGGGGGATGTAGTGCACAGAGTATGCACTGTTTGTCATGTCAGGCTGAACTTTGCATGGGATTGGCCGCTTAGAGGGTGATGTCATCTTGACATCCACTTTGCCTTTTCCACCAGCACCCCGAGTGTTGACCACAAACTCCTGATCCTTCCCAACCTCTACTTCTGTTGATCGCAAAGAGACAGGCTATTTTAAACTTGCTCCATCGGGGTTCATTTATGAATGCAAATTCTACTAAAAGAGCAAACTTAAAATAACACCACTGGGTGATTTAAATTTTCCTTGCGAATTGGATTAAATCAAAAAGCAGGAAATTCTGTCTCCCATAATTAGGTTATAGAGGAATAATCATTGAAAGCGGGCTACTAACTTTTGTTAAGGCCTTGAACCTGGACTTGGCCAAGGTCTAGAGGAGAACCTACGGTGATGGTAAACGGGCTTTTTGGAACCGGATCATTTCCATAGGTGATGGAGATAGTCATGTTTCCCTGCAAATAAAGCAGGTGGGGAAATAAAGAGCTAATTCTATTTGTCATTCAGTAAGCAGTTGTCTAACAGACTGAGTGGTCCCTCAGCTAACCTAAAAAAGACAATAACACCCCCACCCCCCATAGCAGTGGACATACCTGCTGCACAGCAGTATATTTGACAGTGTAGGTGTAGTCATGATTATCGATGATCTCAAAGTCTTGCACTGCCTGTCCCTTGATGGCTCCATCAAACTGGACATCCAGTTTAGCCTTACCCGCCCCCTTCGTGAAAACTGTGAAATGAGTGGGCGTGCCCACTTCCACACCTACAACACACAAGCTTCCATCAGCCCGTCAGTCCTGTAGACCAGGGGTTTCTGTTTGCTTTCCATATCAGAGTCATATTGGCCTTATATTGGCTTCACAAACAGCTTTGTTTATCAACCTTTTTGTGTGTTTGAATTTATTTTTGTGTCGATACAGTAGCTAAAAATTCATAAGCATAAATAGTGGCAGAGATGCTAAGAAACCCCCAATGAAATGTTGCTAAACCAGATCTCACCTGTCTTGTTAAGCCCAGGGCCCTCTGCCCTCACCTTGGCAGCATCATGAGATGGCTGTACCTTAACATGGAATGGGCTGATGGGGATTTCCTATAGACGGGGATTGGCATAAATACATAATAGGACTTAGTTTCATTATTCTATTTGGAAAAGCAAATCTAGCTACATTTGGTACCAGGCACTTAAATTGTAAATTTAATGATTAAACAATAAAGTACCAAAGCAAAAGCAAACACATTGCTGTAAGACATTACTATAAACACACTATTATTAAAAATAATGTCACTAAAATAAAAAGGCATTATTTGCAGATATGAGACATTTGCACTGTGAAAACAGTGATTATGCACTATCAATATCTTTCTACAGAGATCCAAACAGTAAAACCGTGCTACTACCTGCCGACTGCTTCAAAAACCTCACCTGGTCTCCAAACAGCACCATAATTGTGTAGCTACCAGGACCAGGGGGTATGTATTTTACTGTAAAGGTGTCATTGTCATTCTTGATTATATCAAAGTCAATGTCCACCTCATTTGGACCCACAACTCCAGGTGCACACTTGATGCCAATGCTGACATCACCTGAGAAATTTGGACACAATCAATGAGTGGTAACGCATTCTGGCCAATTAAAATGAAAAGGCAACAGGAAGAAATAAGCTGTAACTCTTGAGACAAATACCATACTTTGCTGACCTACTTCATGTGACCATTCTCTTACCTTGTCCAGCTTCAGTGCAGTCCACAGTGAAATATGTGGGCTCATTGGCCTTCAGCCCTGTTTTCTGTACTCCTGGCCCATACACCTTAACTTTTCCCGGGTGACTACCTTCCCCAATGGCCACCTACATATGAACAGAGGGCATGATACTAGAGTCAAAATGAGGCCAAAATGAGGTTTACGACCAACTGTAAGCAGAGGTGAATACTTCAGGTCCAGAAAGTAAAATTCCAGGCCAAGATTTTAACCAACCAGTTCAGTATAAAGAGGGGACCTGAACTATTCAACTCTGACTATAACACTATGAAAAAGTCACAATACAACGATCTCCTTATGACAGATTACAAATACTTGTGAAGTGATGGTTTAGACAAAAATAACTAACTAAATAATAACTGGGTAACTAAATAATTGCAAATAATCAACATAGATAATTACCATCGACAAATGACCGAAGGGTCCTACCCAGTACTACCCATGACCATTTTCAGTGTGGCCTCTTACCCTAAAAGGGCTGTTGGGGACGTTGACTCCTCCCCAAGTGATGATTATGGTATGTTTGATAGGCTTAACTGGCACATAGACACACACAAAAGTGCCATCTCCTTTGTCGGTGATCTGGATGTCAATGGTAAGGCCATCAGCGTCCTGTAGAGACACAGACATATACTTCAAAATTATACTGGATTTCACTGGCATGCTGAAAAACAAAAATGTGATGTACATTTTAATATCTTAATGTTTTAAATGAATATAGTTAGGATTATGGTTTCTAATTAAATTTACCATAAAATATCCTGATGAATACTACATGTTATGCATATGTCCTTGTTAATTCCAAATACCTGTGCATAAATCTTCAGCTGGCCATTACCAGCCCCTCGGGTGTCAACAGTGAACTCTGCAGGCTGGTTGATGATGCAGCCAGTGGGCTGCAGGCCTGGGCCAAAGGCCTTCACCTGGAGCCAAGAGCATCAGTAGCAAAGGATGAGCAGAGGGGACATCTGGATGGATGGATACTGGACGCCACTAGACACTGGGAAATGATCTGGATGGGAAAACTGACTGACCTTCTCTGGGTAAACGCTCTTGTCAGCAGGCAGGATGTGGGCCATGAATGGGCTGTCCTTGATGTCCTCGTTGTCACAAATCACATGCACAGCATAGTCACCGGGCTCAGTGGGCCAATAACGTACATCCCAGGAGCCATCGCCCTTGTCATCACACTCAATCTTAGCCTGAGACGGTCCTTCGATGGAAAAGCCTGCCCACCCACAAAGAAAGGTCCATGGCATGTAAGAATATCATTGAGTCCCTCTCAGACATCCTTTCTCAGCTGATTCTGTATTATGATGATGCTGCCCAATGTTGAGGCTGTACTATATGGCAAAATATTTTATCATAATTATTTATTTAATATCAGTTGATATTGATAATTATCATGATAGAATTCAATCATTATTTCTTTACTGTATTTATTGGGGTGATGAATGAAGCCAAATTAAATACTTTTTTCACCAGTTTTCACAGTTACCTCTGTGTGAGAGTGCTCACCTCTTCAATGACTCGTGTATTACCACAGTACTGTTGCATGCTCCGTTAAATCAACCAACCTACGCACTTGTTAGAAATTGACTGTCCATTCTTAATAGACAGACTTGTAATTGCGATTGGTTGATATTGCGTTCCTTTCTGTGATGTGTACTATCAAGCCAAGTGCCTTATCAACAGTTTATTGAAGTTTCTTTTTTAATAGTTTTAATTTCATATGAGGAAAGCGCCCAGCCCTACCCAAAGCTGTAAAAGAAGCTTCTGTATTTAAAACAACTATGAGCTAAATGTACCCATCTGGTAAATCACAAATAAGTATCATTAAGCTTCATGAACCTCAGTCGAATATCAGCCATCACTAAAAATCTGATAAAAATTTCCCTATAGTCCATCCTTCTCCAGGTCTGAAAACCCAACACTTCATTTGCCTCTTACCCAGATTTCCTACTTCTCTGCCAATAGCTTCCACCACAAAGTCTGCTGACTTGCCCACCATCCCAGTTTCCAGGCCAGGACCCCAGGCTCGGACCTTCTGACTCTTTGCAGCCTCACTGACCACAACCTCGAAGGGGCTACATGTAAATATATACACATATATATGTATAGTGACATACATGCACACAAAACACCACATATAATATAAATCCCATGTATGGGAATGATTTCTAGACTCCACAACCTGAAAATGTATAGACAGAATATTCATTGGGGTATGCTAATGTTAAGTATTCATATTTGAAATGTACGGCAATGCTAATCCCTATAGACTAAAGCCTGATATTGACAATGCTTTTGTGTTACCTGCGTGGAATAGACTGTCCTCCCCAGGTGATGGTTACAGTGTATTTTCCAGGTACAACTGGGTAATATTCGCACTCATACACCCCATCTCCAATTTCCCGCACCTTCACTGGCTCTTCTCCTCCTTCTGAAGTAACACACATCACACCATGCATTTGCACCATTTTTAAACTCACACAGCCTTTCATAGGCCAAAATTGTTGGGAGGCTCTTGGGTGGGCAGAAAATGCACTTACTGGGTCCTTTAACTAGCACCTTCAGCTCCCCACTGCCAGCCCCCTTAGTAAACACCTTGAAGTCCGCTACTTCCTTCACACGGAGCCCCTTGGGTTGCAGGCCTCGGCCGGAGGCATTACACATCTTGGGGTTGCAGGCTGTGGTAAGAAAGAGCTTGACTGACAGTTGCTGGGTTTCACTGTTAATACGATCCAGTCAAGGGGGAGACAGTGGATCCAGGAATAGAAGTAAACTATTGTCGAAATTCATACGTCTACTATTTCACAGAAAGCCGTAAGACAATAGAGGAAATTAAACAAAAACTCCCAAGCAGGGAGGAAAAAAAACTCCAAGGCCCATCAAGGAATGTGTGTGAAGGTTTGATCATGTTTTGTTAGAAGTATAACTGTTTGGGTAAAAGAGTATTACAGAAGCTGTAATATCAGTTTTGGTCTATACAACATCTCATAGTATACACCGCATTCTTTGGTTCATTTGAAAAGAAAATGAAAAACATAGGCAGCTTCACCTTGCGAGATGTTGACAGGAAAGGGGCTTTTGGGGATTGGCTGGCCTGCAAAGGTAACCTGGACGGAGTGTGGTCCCTCCTGCAGAGGCTGGTATGTGCAGCGGAAAACATTATCCCCCTTGTTCTCCAAAGTAACAGGCACTGTATCCTTCCGTCCTGTAGGGTCCACAATGACCACTCCCACATCACCTTCTCCAGCGCCTGCATATAAAAACACAACACATATAAGTAAAATGGTTTCAGGAAGGTGCGCTGATATATAATAATAAATAAAGTAGATCTAGTGCACAAAACAAAAAAGAAACATAGCTGCTTTAGCTATAGTCTGAAGAACCAGTTTTACCATCATTGCTCTGCATGACTTTCTGGTAGGTAACGCGTTAATATTACAGTTTCCCAGAAATGTTATCTTTCCAAGATTTTGTGATTTTTAAGACAAAATATAAAAATATGGATTCCATTTGATCAAAAACTCTCTATCATACTTACCAGCTGTGTAAATGTCAAAATAAGTGGGTTTTTGGGCTACATTGCCTACTGGTTCCAGGCCTGGCCCACGTGCCTGAACCTTTGTGGAATCTCCCATTGCTTTAGACACATGGACCATGAAGGGACTTTTGTCGATGTCTTGGCCAGCGAAGAGTACCTTCACCTAGGTAAAAGAGATGCATGTTCCTGGTTACTCATAGTTGCTCCATCTCTAGCACATTAGGACCATAAGTCATAATAAGCCAAGCTGGTAAAAGCTCAGGACTTTACCTTATGAAGTCCTTCCACTTTTGGTACATAGGTGACAGAGTAGGTCCTGTTTTTGTTTTTGTTGGGAACAACTTTGGCCTAAACATACAATGAAATTGTTATTAAATATTTGACAAACATACCTTTTAACACTCAAAAAAACGTATTCTTTTAAATAACCACTTCTTGGAACATTTTGTGTCATAGGTAAATAACCTCCTCTGTGTGTCCTTCGGGGTCCTCTACATAGACCAGTACTTCACCCTGCCCAGCCTCTATTGTGTCCACTGTGAATTCAGCTGGCTTCAGGACAACATTCCCCCGTGGCTCAATACCTGTCAGCAAAACATGACATTTTTATGCGTTATGGATGCCACACCAAAAAAAGTCTATTTCCGATTTGAGTTTTTTATTTTAAATGGCATTTTTATTATTCCTACATGCAGATACACCAAGGATTATAATGCTACACAGGTACATTTCATTAAACTTGATGTCCTTTATTCTTCTTTTCTGAGGTTTATCGGTGCTGAAATTTACACCATGACTGGTCTGTCTTTGCCATTAAAGATATATACATCCCATAGTCACGTATGGGTTTTTCTTATTGAAATGTGTCAGAAAAAGAATCTTATATACAGAAATTGCTCTTACAGGTAGGTATTGAACAACAGTAAATCCTTACCAGGGCCATATGCCTTCACCTTCTTGGGATCCACCTGCCTGGGGTGCAGTGGTGCACCAGGTTTGAGCTTAGCTTTGGGAAACTGAGACAGGTATGTCATCACTGAGTGCTCGTCCACGTCAGGATCCACAATCTCTTCAGGTGCGATCACCTATAGGAGCAATTATTATCCTGTCAGTCCTTGTAGTAAAGAAGACCATGATCTTCTGTGGGGATTGCCATAGCTCTCCACGGAGAACTGAATGACCATCCCCACCTGAACAACTCAGAGGCTACAAGGAATCAAAGAGCCCAGCCACTTCAACCACGCTCTGTTCACCCTGCTAGCATCAGACAGATGTTATCCCAGCATCAAGTGCTGGGCCAGCAGGCTCCAGGACGATTTCTTCCACCAGGCAACCAGGATGCTGAACTCCAGTTAATACCAGCCACCACCGCACAGGACAGCACCTCCACTCTCCATTGCATTTTCAGTGCACTAAACTGTGCTGTTATTGCACCTACGATCTGTCTGTTTATTTTGTGGTTTAGTATATTCTGCACAATGTATCGTATCGCGTTTTTGTGCATATGTGTATTTATTTAGTGTATTGCACTGTGAATGGGGAACTCTCGACCCAGGATTTGCACTCACTAATTCACTCGTTCTAGTGGTGTGACAATAAAAGCGGTTTGATTTGATTATAAGGCTGCTGGAACTACAAAGTGGTTAAACAGGAAATCATCCTATAATACCTATTCAAGTTCTACACACGAAGGGTCTTATTGTCATTTTAAATTCAGCCCTTGAAGTGGCGTTCTGGTACAGCAGCACTGCCTGCAGGCGGGGGCCATACCTGCGGAACGCCCAGCCAGTCGTCAGCCTGCTGCATGGCTTCTTTGGCATTCTCCACAGGCTGCTTGGGATCCCACTCCTCCCAGTCTGGGCACAAACCTGCAGAAAGAGAACAAATCAGAAGCGACATGAAGCCTCTGCTCTGCATCTACACAGCCATGGGTGGCTCTTGGGCCATCCAAAGCATCAACTCAGACTTTGCTTGCGTCAGTAATCAGCTTCTATATAATAGTTTTATGGAATCTGCTCCCATAGATATAAATTGCCAGGCCGTGTCAGGTGTACCCCAACTGAAACAAACTACACCCTAATGGGAACCTTGCTTTGCCCACAACTGTGCTACTCTGTAGCTAACTGTGAGAACATCCAGGGAATGCAAAATGGCTTGCTGTCCACTATGTGGGTTAGATAGCTGGCTTAATCTCTCTCTCATCTTTCTACAGTGGCATCTAATATCCTCTCCACTCTAAAAGGACTGTGGGTGACAGAGCGAATAGCATTCACTTCCAAATTTGTATATTACTTAATAAAGCCTGCAGTTCATAAAACAAGAAAAAACTAACAGCCCCATCATGCGTTATGGGAACCACGCATGGGAATAATGGTCATCCCACATATGGACTGAAAATTTGGGAAGACTATAATGATACTAAGTTCTTTTACTACTACTGACAGAGACATATTCCAAATTAAAGAGCTGTGTTGATTGTCAATATTGTACGATGGCGTTGCATGGAAAAAATGTCATACTGCGGGAAACAGTGTTTTGGGAGCATGTTAAAAAGATGATAAACTGAAATGTCACACACAGCAGGTGTTCTACCCCAACCAAAGACATGCTGTTTAAAATACTATGTTACAATGATACACAGAAGTGAAAACTTTTCTCATTTCATAATACAACAGGCATAATGAAAGCGTAGGAAAAAAAATCTTATATTTCAAAGTTATCTAGAGTTTTCTCTGTGTCCTGTTAAGGGGAAGTAAGTAATCTGTAAGTGTGTGTTACTGGTGCATGTCACAACTGTGAATAAAAAGACGAATGTTTCAGAAGACATCAGCATGCATGTGACCTATGAGCTCAGCATTTCTCCTAGAGATGCATCAGGCCTCATATGGTCACAGATGGGCTCCCAGCTTCTCCACTGAGGGATGTGTGAGGAGGCAAGTCAGCGCTGTTTACAATCCTTTGCCTAGAAACATTCTTTTTTTTTTGTTAGGTAAAAGGGGCTGATTAATTATGCTCTCCCTAAAGGCCTACCTAAACCTAGGCGTTCTTTAACATTGAGGGTGTCAGTGTTCAGAAATATATATGGCTATATATACATATATAGTTTGTGGGGAAAAGTCTCATTTAATGAATAGATGCTTTATGCCCTAATAAATAGTAAAATATTACCAGTGACCCTACATAGAAAAAGTGGGAAAGGAAAATGGATTGATTATTATTATTGTTGTTATTGGTTTTATAACTATCAAAATGCATATTTGTCATGTTTGTGCATGAGGAAATCAAGCTATTCATTTAGGTGGAAAAAAACTGTAATGAATAGAAAACAGATGAAACAAAAGCAAACATATCCAGGTTAAAGACTGGTTAAAGGTTTAAGTCACCTTGTCACAAACACAATACCTGTGTCCATCTTCTTTAGCAAATGAATGACTGTAAATGTATAATTTTGATTATATAAAAGTAATACTTCACAGTCCCTTAAACCTTTGGGTCCGTTCGTCATTTGCTTTGAAGTGGTGCAGAGAGCAGCTAAATAAAAGACCTTGGTGTGGAGTTATGACACAGCTACCAGAGAATTTCAGTTGATCCAGGTCAGCTGTCCATACCCGGGCACCAGGGAATCTGCATCTGAGGTCTAGCCAGCTGCCCTCAGCGAGGGGGGGGTCTAGTCAGCTACCCCCACAGGAATGGTCTACTTCCACTGCCACATGAGTAAAGCTCTATGCTCACTGCCCCCTTATTGGAGGTCTAGCCAGCTGCCTCCTGACTGGTGGTCTATGCCTGCAGCCCCCTTCAATAGTCAAGTTTATTATATATAGCTTTTATCGAGTGAAACCCAATTTTGCCTCCAAAACGGCTTCAAAGGTAAACAGGTTGTGGGTTCAGAGAATCTGTCCTGCACAACATTGTTCAATCGTTAATTCTGTACTTACAGTATGGCCTTCATGTCAGCTTAAATGAGTCATTCTACTCTAACCCTTTTCTTTCATTATTTTTGTTGGCCGATCAGGAACCAAACCTTGTCTGTGTGCTTTGTGTACTCAGTTGCAGCTGCATGATTCACCCTTTGGAGAAGTAGCCTATTTTAACAACTCATTACACCTAATAGGTAGTCATTTTCCAGTTCCTAATTCTAATTTCTTGCTCATATTTAATTTTATTTATGCATTGACCAAGATGTAAGCAAGATAAGAGCTGCATGTTTCAGTGTCTCCATGCTGAAATTGTTTTCTGTGAGCATCAGTAACCGGGATTTTGTTTCAACCAACCAGTTCAGTACTCTGTGACAGTGACTTTTTATGCTCAACTGGTTGGTTGAAACAAAATCCCGGTCTGGAATTTTACTCTCTGGACCTGAATTACCCAACTCGGTTTATGAGGACATATCCTTCAGGTGCAGCGATATTAAAAGGGTCTTTGTATCCATGTCCAAAACCCCATCACATGCCAACTTTAGTTACTCCTCTGAAGTAGAAGAGCTATTTTAGAGCAAACATGCTACACTGCGACCGATACCCTTCACAGCGAATTAAACTCAGTGCTCATGTCAGAAGGACTCTGCTCTTATCTCGAGGCCCAGTGGTATTATCACTTAAACATCTACTAGAGTGTGCCAACATCTTCAGCAGCACATTCTTCTGTTAACACTGAGCTAGAAATAACAGTAATTTTAAAAGCAGCCACAAGCCTCGTTTCTGTAGATGTTGAACTGTCATACTCAGCCACATCCCGAATGACAGCTAAGCATGGCAACACAAAATTAAACATGCAATCATGTAGGTTTCCTGTCTTGGATAAAGGCTTTACCTGGAGCACAGTTGTCTACCAGTGCGCCCAGAGCCTTGCCATCCCTCCAGTCCCGGTTGAAGTTGTTAATGGGGAGCTGCGGAACTTTGTTCTGGATCCAGCCCAAGAGACGCTGCTTAGGGGTTAGTTTCTTAGCATCTTCATCGTCCTCGTCGTCCCACATGGGCATGGAAATGGAGTAGTGTAGGATCAGTGTCCAGATGAGGCCCAGAATCAGCTTCAAGTTCCCATCCACAATGGCCTTGCTGTCTATGTGAACACATGAAGAGGTAGAGAGCTGATCAACACTAAATAATAACCAAAGACGTGGGCAGAGCAGGCTGAACTGGGATGGTGGTTCAGCTCTCTGCTGGCTTTACAAGGTCACCATTTATTTAGTAAATGCTGGAGTTTGCTGTAAATATCTTTCACTGTCGTACATTTACACTGCAATATATGTCTTATGACACTGTAATATATGTCTTTTAATATATAGTAGACCGATTACCCATAGAATTAAAAAGTCTGCAATATTATTAAAAATGTTTCAGATATTTTCCCTTGGTAACTGTTTGCACAGGCCTGGGTGATAACCACATTAAGTATTACATGTCATTTTGCCTGAGAATGATCAGTAATGGTGATAGAGCCAATCTGTCCCTTATTTAATACGATACCTCACATTGCCTTTGAATTCACTTTGATGAGAGCCATTTAGGAAAATGCCCGCCCTTCCCTTCGCCCCGAGAATAAGCCATCTGGCTTCTATCCCCAACTCTGCTTGTTCACTCTGGTTTCCTGTCTGCTCTGCATGAGGGTCCCCTGTCCCTGATGAACCATGTAACAATCTATCTGCCTGTTGAACTGTAGCCTAATACCCACAGGATTGGGGGCTAAGGTCCTGCCTTTGGCCCTGTGTATGTTCTCCCTTTATAATCACGTGTCTAACTATCAGAGGTCAAGATCTGTGACCCCAGAAAAAAACTGCATTGGTGCCCAACATGAGGCGTGACATTGTAATTTATAAGGGTTATAATTGACCGCAGTATGAAGAGGCAGCACCAATGCATGTGTTACAATGAGACCTAATTATACCCACATTATAATTACTCAACATATCATCACTCTTTATCTTTCAGAATTATAGCTAAACTTGAGACTGTGCAAGATTTCTCATCAGTATGTAAACTTACTGTAGCAGCTCCATTTAAAACAGCAATTTGTCACGGAAAGAATATGTGCATTTCACTCAACAAAGAGCTTTTTAGAAGCACAGTGGACACAGAGAGACAGAAGCACATTTAAAAGGTAAGAGAAATTTTATGTTAAATTACAGTTAAAAAGACATTTTTATAAATTTTTGCTGTTATTACCAATGTGATAATAAAACAAAAAAGCAATATAGAAATGTAGGGAGGCCTCGATAGATTCACTGCCTCAGTAACCTGCCAGGACTGTCAGCTTCCTACACGTGAGCCATGATGGGTGAAAAACATACAGCCTGGGTTAGACAAAAAATAGGTTTTTGATGTTGCAGCTGGGGTGGCATGGTGGTGCAGTGGTTAGCACTGTTGCCTCACACCTCTAAGACCGAGGTTCGAGTCTCCACCTGGGTCACATGTGTGTGGAGTTTGCATGTTCTCCCCATGTCGTCGTGAGGTTTCCTCTGGGGACTCCGGTTTCCCCCCACAATCCAAAGACATGCTGAGGCTGATTGGAGTTACTAAATTGCCCATAGGAGTGCATGTGTGTGTGACTGGTGTGTGAGTGTGCCCTGCGATGGGCTGGCCCCCCATCCTGGGTTGTTCCCTGCCTCGTGCCCATTGCTTCCGGGATAGGCTCCGGACCCCCCGCGACCCAATAGGAAAAGAGGTTTTGAAAATGGATGGATGGATGTTGCAGATCTATTTTACTTCCACTGGTCCTGGAGCCTTCATTAAGAATAAAACCTTTATGAAGCCAGAAGGGGAGTCTAGGGGGTGTTCCTAAATGATGGGGTGTAAACCTCACATTGACCTCCCCCATTTCTAAGAATGGCCTCATGACATAAAGATCATGCGTGCACCTAATGAGCTGGTGAGTCACTGCGTTGAGTTTTTAACTTAACCTCCTTAATAATCCTCTCCTCACTGTCACTTTCATTCACACTGTCTCTTCTCACTTACTTTCCCGGATGAGGTAAGACATCTGCTTGTGACATTTTATCTCTGTTGCTAAACTTAAAAGTGTTGTGCAGTGAGACTGGACTCTATATTTCTTACACAGAAGTAGTTTGGTCATCAGTTGGAAAAAACGGTAGAGATAATCACTATGGGATCAGGAAGAGCTGTTTCAAACAAACACACTACTCTAAAACATCCTTTGGTTAATGATATATCAAGTGATGTTTCATCAGAGGTATCTGCCCCCCACCCTCACTAACTACCTCACACATAAGGCCTCTCCTGTGACTCTCACTTCGGATGCAGATGCTATTTTAAACTTCTGTTCCTGGAGGCATGCCAGAGTCTAGATGCCTGTCTCACTCTTTGGGCTTGAAGCTTAGCAAAAGCGGACAGCACCCCGTTCCTACATACAGAAGCAACATGGCGTCCACTAAGCATGTTAGAACTACCCAGCAGAAATATGATCAGTTTTATCCACTAATCAGTATTTATACGAGAAAACTAAAATCCTGTGGAATTATGTAGAATGAAATCTATGTCTATGGCTGTTAGTGTATGGGTATCTGTTGGGTGTGTGTTGGTGTGGCAACATAAGTAAGGGAGTCAGTATCTCAAAGTCTGTGTGACTGTGCGTGGACAACTGGCACTTAATGTGAAGAGTGCAATGTAAGGGCAGGGTTTCCTGGAGAGGGCACGCTGGTGACAGCTGTTTCACTCGTTTCCTGGCATGCTCCCGGAGTTACTCTTCTAGAACTTGGAACTACATCTAGAGACATCACAGGAGACATCTTTCAAAAATGATCTCCTGTGAGCTTCTTGCCATTCAGAACTGCACCTCTTTCGTTTATGGTCTCTCATCTTTTTTCACCTTTTACCGCCTTTCACTGGACGTACGTGAGAATGGAGAGTGTCATCGACTTGGGATGTGAGATCTATGACCCCCTGACCCTTGACCTTTATGAATGAGCATGAGTGTGGTCAGCTTGTGAACAGAAGGAGACGATCATAACATCGCCATTTACATTTACTTTGACATTTGCGACTGGCGCAACATAATTTGTATGTACTTCAAGCTACATCCACCTAGGTATGCTTTGTCTACAATATTTCTACAACACCCAGTCTGGACATACATTTTCCACACACACTCACACAGACAATGCATTTGGTGTGTAAACATGGATTGATATACAAAAAAGAACACACACTGTTTCATATACCTATATTGTCTGGTATTTGAGGTTAAAGGCAATTTTACTCCCAGTGGTCCTGAGACTCTTGTTAAAATGAAGAAAAACCCTAACATTTTAATCAAAAAATATTAACTTTGCTGAAATATGGCTACGTCTGGACAACAAAATACTAATAATATCCAAAAATTACTGAAAATCTTAAAGTAAACTAAATTTGTAATTGAAGAGACCAGGAATAGTTTTAAACTTCCAGCATATCATATAACACACCATAAAAGATTCTATACATAGGTCAGCAATAATACATCTGAAGGTACTCTTCAACAAAACAAAACGTTATCAAATTCCATCCATTTTCCATAACCACTTTTTCTTCGTGTGGTTGCAGTAAGCCTAGACACTTCCCGAAAATAGTGCACTATGCAGCGGACAAGCTGAATACGATGCCAATTCATCACAGGACATACAGTGAGAGTAATTACGAGTCCCCACCTAGCTGCATGTGTCTGAACTACAGGATGAAATCGGAAGAGTCAGAAGGAAACGGCAGGCAATCGGAATGATATGCAATCTTCACACACACAGAGGCAGGTGATAGACACATAACCCTGACAGTATGCAGCTACATTGCTATTCACTGAGCCTCCACTCTATTCATGTCCTCGACTTCTAATTGTACACATTTCCAGTAATGATGAATAAGCTTCTAATAAACCTCACTGGAAAATATTTCTCCGGAAAATATAATAACTTGAAGTACCTTACCGATATGTGGGAACTAAATAAGAATTTAAAAACATACAAACCAAGTAACACATTAAACCTATTCTTTTGTATCCGAAATAGTCTTAGAGGAACATTACTGCAGAAATTGTGATTATGAAATCATATCAATTAGGTCAATCAAACCACTTATGAGCCTAGGTGGCTCAACACATAAAATGTCAGGTGACCAATGACTTATAAAATGTCTAGTGGTTTATATACTATATATTATTTATACCCACGGCCAAAAAACCCCACAAACTTTCAGAAAACTATTAATGTTTTTCAGGAACTCAATAAAAAGCAATAAATATAAAACGAAAGATTATGATGGCATGTTTGCAAACATACATAAGTTCTCTAAACTGCTCATGGAACAGACGCACTTGTCCAGTAATGTCTAGCGATCATTCCACCTTTCCAAATTACATATCGCTCATAGGGATCTCGATCCTATCATAGAAATCACATGGTAACCGTACATATGACGATTTTATCAAAGCCAGTAAAAATACATAGACTCTGACCTACCTATGGATACCAGTTTGATGTGTTCTCTCTCCAGGAATTCCAGCGCCACTGATACATTTTCCAGTTTCATTTGTCGGAAGTTCGGTCTTACGTTATGTTTTCTGTACATTTTCTTTTGGCTCAAAACCTCCAACAGACTGATTAACTTGAGCCCATCACTGAAGTCTTTTTGGAGATCGGTTACTGACTTGTTGATACATTTCAGATGTTCGTTGCACCACCTGGTAAAGGTGTTCTGCTGGATTTTCTTCCACGGCGCATCCTCGGCCAGGTCTTTCTCTGTGGCCGGTATCTCATCGTCCTGGTCCTCCCAGTTATCGCTGTCTTGGTAGTGCTGAGGCTGCTGTTGGTCGTAGTGCGTGCTCATTGTACTTTTGGTTGTCCTTCGCTATTTACAACGGAATTTGTAATAGCCTGAGCGCGTTGTGGGGGGGGGAACTACTTTCAGAAATAATTGATGAAACGTTCAGATGTATCAGACCAAACACTTGTGCCAGGAACGAAACGATGCGTTGAAGATCTTCTTCAAAAAGCTACGTTTTTGCCAATCAAGTTATACCGGTAGAAGTCGAGGTCTTTATATCAGTGAACGGTTTAAAGAGGTTCTTCAAAAAACCAAGTGAGACAAACTACAAAAACTTCTCAAACTTGAGCGACTGAATGCAGCGAATGACAGGACAGGGCTTTTAAAGAGACCCCCACCAGCCGCAATGCCTACGTCATAAAAATGGATTCCCTAGAATGCTCTTGTCATCGCCGTATACAACCTAACGATGTTATTCTATGCACCCAGGATTATTTTAATGTCTGAATTGTTCACCAGTGTATAGCACGTACTTGACTCAGCTGAAGGAATTCCCCATTACAAGGTCATTTATTAATAGAAATGATCTGATGCAGGAGTAACCCCTTCCCCGCAGGAAGAAGTATTATTAATTTTGACGTCATACAACCAACCCAATAGTTTAATCCTCCTAACAGTCTTTATATGTATTAAGTGGTTTCAAAGTCATTTGAATAATCAGAATTTCAATAAAAAAAATTGTTCCACGTTCCTTTAAAAGTTAAAGAGGTATATGTAAAAATAATGGATAATAGAAAAAATAGAATAGAAAAAAATGGTTTATTAATCTTCTATTTTCAGTTTTTGTCACTTCTTCAACGAGTGTATTCAAATAGTGAATTTAGAACAGGATTATTGATCTACAGGGTTAATATTGTTTGCACTGGCAATCACCCGTCACTTTGCACATGTCAGGTTAACTGTTCAGAGTGTGTGAGCCATTCATGCCCAGGTGAAATATGAGACAGGATCCCTGTGTCATTCCCTACTAATGGACTTGGTGTCTTCCGGGTTAATAATAGTTGTTATACTATGACAAGTGGTGCGAATATCACATGTCTTTGAGTGAGAACCTATAAATGTACGCATATATTAAATGAAATTAACTTAACTGAACTTTGATGACCAGTTCACTATAAGCAAGAATTATCATGGTTTGCTGGAACTATCCATAGAGATTAAGCATTGGGTGTGTTTTATTCTGAATGTCAGCTCTACATACAACGTTCACATTCACTATAGATGCCATATCATGTATGGCTTTGAAAATGGGACATTACAGAACATACAATCTCTTAAAATACAGCCCCCTGTCTAAGGCCCAGGAAATACCACCCACATGAGAGATTTTATTAAATGTATCTAAAATTAGATACTATTACACTTCATGTAGTTTGACAATTTTTCTAAGCCTTAATATTTCAAAGTGCATTCTTTGTAATTACTTATGACAACTGCAAAAGCAGGTTGTTTAGTTTTCTTCTTTCGTGGTTAGTTCTCGTATTATAAATGAAAGGTAACTATGTGGGAATTTTGTTTTATGGTGTAATGCCCTTAAATTTAAATAACCGATGATAGTAAAAATCCACACATGAAAAGCTTATGTTCTACTATCTACTATACATCTACTATAGACACTATCATATCTTGTTTAAGCTGTTGCTCCATTTGTAAACCATGAAGAAGATCACAGCCACGTGCTGACTCTGAAATGAACGTGACTCAGGACATGGCACGGCGCTGACCAGAGTCAGTGTAAATAGAAAGCATGACACACGGCTTTTGACCTTAAGAGCTGCATGCTGAGAAATGCTGCAAACATCTACCCTCGTCTTTCTGTCACTCTGGCATTTGAAACACTTGTGAGCATGTGCTCTCTCTCACACACACACACACACACACACACACAGCCAAGTTATGCATTTTATTTATAGTGCGTCTGCTCAGCGTTATATTTTATAAAATAAAATGAAGAAAATCATTAAAGGGTCTTTCTTCAATATTCTTTAACTGTCATTGTGGCTGAAAGGCCATAAGAAGTAACTCTCCCCCAGAGAAACTCCAGACTTGTGCTGTGGATCTACCTGTTTTTGACTTGTGCAGCCGCTCTGCAGACTGTCCAAGTCACAAGTAGTAATAGCTGCTAGAAAGGCATAGGATGAAGTCCTGGTTATTGATGCAACTGTGAAGTGGCTCAAATTTGAATGGATCCATTGGCTGGATCCTCTCATTTATACCATGGACAAGAACGTGGTCGACAATTGTCTTCCTAATCTCATTTGTAACTTGATGTCTTGCTTCTTTTCTTCATTCTCCTTGACATCCTTCACCCTTCTCACCACCTCGTTTTCAGATTCATTGTTAGATGTTGGGGTCTATCTTATTAAGCAGAGAGCTCACCTGAATGCAACAGGATCAAAGCGCAATGTCATCCACTGTCCTTGGAACAAATGGGCAGAGGCAGCTATAGAATTTGAACTGGTGACCTACTGCCACAGGTTCAGAACCTTAACCCACACTACTATATTCAACCTGCGTTACTGCTTTCTCATTGTTTGGTTGTACTACTTGAGAAATGTTTTTAAAATGAAACTTGTAAACGCTTAATCCATGACAGTCACAAACCAAGACTGTTTCCTTGTGGATGCATGAGTTTTGCTTTACTTGTGCTTTGGGATGATATACGTTATGCAAAAAAACGTTTAGAAGATCTTCAGTTCTGCTTGCATTATGCTGTTTTGTATAAAGTTTGGCCAAAAGAGTTATCATTTAGGTACCTGAAGAACAGGTTTGAAATATTGTGTTCAAATAAATGTTTTTAAATGTTACTGATAAAACTGTGAAATGAACAGAAGCTCTTTAATTTACAGGAAAGGTACAAGTTTAAAAAAAAGAGGTGCCACAAAAACAATGTATTGATGAGGATTCAGGAGGTGCTTGACTACACCGCTCTTCACTGCTCCAGCATGTTAGATACTAACTCTTCCTTTTTTTATCCCACTATACAATCCAATTAAAATCTTCCATCTGACGATGATGGTTAAAAATGACCATCACAGACGATTTAAGAATATTCATTAGTTCAAACACTAAAAAGTGAAATGTTAAGTTGTTCTTTCGGGACCAGAAATAACTATCCCAACCTGCTCTATCGATGCACACCAATATCAGTTAAGTGCTGGCAACAGCTTCACTTTTGTAAAAGAGGGTGGTGTGCAGCTCGGGGGGCTAAGGATTGGTAAATTAGACGTTTTGGAACCGCTTGACAGTAGCGATCATAACATGGTCAAATTTGAGGTTAAGTTTAGTGCTCGAAGAGCTAAGTCTAAATCAAAAATATATAATGTTAGGAAGGCTGACTTTAAGTGTATGCAACTAAAATTGGAAACTGTGAACTGGATGGAGTTAAATAACAAAACTGTTGAAGAGGCCTGGGAAATTTTTAAAACCGCATTATTGCAGGTGCAAGAGGACTTCATACCTGTTTCCAGCAAGAATAAATC
>JAODJX010000001.1:28784138-28810945 GCA_026776945.1 Isichthys henryi
GCTGTAAAGCGCTTTGAGACAATGTAATGTTGTGATAATGCGCTATACAAAAATAAATTTGTTTGTTTGTTTGTTTGGTGTAGACTGTGAGGCTATAAGGGGGTCAGTCACGGGGGGTCAGGGTGGTCCTGGGTGTCGTCACTTACCTCCTCAAAATTGTCGATCATGAAGAAGATGTTGGGGTAGCTCATTTTGGACTCCTCGCCCTTGCTGTCCATTGGATGCTTGCTGGGCGATGCAAACACTTGCTGAGAGACAAGGAAGGTGTTGTTTTTGTATTTTTATTTTCTACATACCTTCAAACTGAGCGCATGTAACACAGTCAGCTAGTCAGTGTCAATTATCTGCTGTTTTTCATTAATCTCACATTAATCTGCATGCGATGTATGGCTGGGTCCCCACCTGCGATTTTTTTTTGTGAATGTGAATGTCACCCGCATCTGACCGCGTGCACACAGCACATGTCACCACGTAGTGCAGCTGGTGGTGGGGGGAGAGAGAAAAAAAGATCTCTATGAACGTCTGACCCCTGTACACATCACCCTAAAGGCCCTCTGAGCATCTGGCCCTTGTACACATCCTCCTAAGAGCCTCTGTGAGTGCCTGAACCCTGCACACATTGTCCTAAAAGCCCCTGAGCATCTGAGCCTTGTACACTTCTTCCTAAGGGCCTCCCTGAGTGCCTGACCCCTGTATACATCTCCCAAAAGTCTGCTTAAACCTTTGGGCACCCTGATCATGGTCTATGTATGTCTGAATCACTAGAAGTGATGATGCAAGTATATTTTAGACTTTATTCCTTTACTACTTCACATGCTCAACAGAAAAAGAGAAAAAATGCTTCCCAAAGAGATAGGTGCCACCCTGCAGCCACCCCCCCATATCCGGGTTAGCCCCCACCCACCTTTTGTAGAATGAGGTTCAGGTAGACGCTCTCTTCCCAGTCAATGTCGGGGTCTCCCAGGCCCGGCAATTTCTTGGAGTCCCTCCGAAACACCTCTACTTCCACCTATCAGACAGTTACAAAACACACAGACCAGGTAACACTATCCTACCTAAATCATATAGTGTAACTTCAGAGTATTCAGAATTCCAATAAGTACACTGTCTTCCTTTATATCCCAACACTAAATCTCTAACTTGATGGTCATGAACCTGTGGACGTCCTAGAGGATGAGTACCGAGCACAAGTAAGAGGAGAGGCCCTGCAGCGGAATGCAGAGTCGGTGGATGGATTTAAGTGGAGAATCCCACAAACTCCAGGGTGTGACAGACCCCCAGGGTCTGTCCTCCACCTGTGTCACATTCCAAGCCAAGCACCAACAGTACCTGCACCAAGCCCTGCAGTGCAGTGATGATGTAATCACAACCAGCCCTTGCCCCAGTGATCACACATGCAAGCGGGAGACATAATCATATTTACTGACACCGTCTGGAATACCAAACAGCACCTTGATCCACAGACGGATGACCTCAACGCCATTGCTCTTTTGTGGTGATGAAGGTGGTTTCCCAGACCTGAACGCAGCTCTCATTTAGTATTTTTTTGCACCATTGCTACAGTGAGTGTTGACCTGAAGCACCATATAGTTTTACCTGTTTATACTGCTGAATATTTACTGAAGTATTTAAGTGCCCCCACCCACAGATACAGCAGTGCTTCCCTCAGCGTTCTGGAATACGACCCGTCGGTATTGTGGGTCCAGCTGGGCCCTCATGTGAGTGCGTGGGCCCATTGACTGTGTGCTGGAGTTGGCGGCATCTCCCAAATGGCTACAGTGCTTCTTCAGAGCCTCAGGCCAGCCCAGCTGTCAGTCATGCAGTGTGTGTAGCCGTTGCCATTCCCCCTCGTGCCTTGGCCGTGCCCAGCCCTAGCTGGCTGCCAGCCCTCTGATGTGCTGACGGTGCACTGAAAGAGTCACGAGTTCGACCTTGTCCCGCTACAAGTTCTTCATCCGGGCTCTTCCTCGCCACTGCGGTTGTGGCCGGGAGCCATCGGGCTGATGGAACGGCGGGAGGTGCTCCATCATCTCTCACAGCGCCAGCGCCTGGCACCCTCTGGACTCAGTATGCATCCCCCAAGCACAATATTGAATTTTTCCAGGTGTAAATGTTCTACCATGTTCTGCAGTTAACTAGATGCATGTTAGCCAAGCTTCAGAGATATGTATTTCACTATGGAGAAGGTGGCTGGGTGGGGGGTGGGGAGGCATAGGGAGCATCATAATTACACAAGAGAATGTATTATTGCAGACTGAGGGGAGGGGGGGATGTGCAGGTGACTTCAGGAGACCATTCAGTCTAAACAGTTTGTTTTTGTGACATGCGTGTCAATCCCATGGCAGACAGATGTCACCGCTGGACCCTTTAGCAAGGCTCTTGACCCAAACTGCTCCAGGGACTTACTGATCCTGCTGTCTAATTCTCATTTTACACCGCTTTGGACAAAAGAATCTGCTCAATTAATTCTAAGTTACCAAGAAAAAGCTTTTTATAAAATAACCATCCACAATCCCAAAAGAATGCATTAAAATATTTAACAACTAATGCTGTGAGAAGTTGACTCCTTGCTGTTTGTTGTGTATATGTCTGTATATGTCTTAAAAGAAAGCAAGATGTGAAATGAAGCACTCCGTACCTGTACTTGTATTTGTATTTGTGCACATGGTAAATAAAGGATAATTTTCTTTCTGCTTACAAGTGACCCGCATAGATGATCCACCCACAGGAGGAGCCTAACAGCAGCTATCAGCACGCAAGTGGACTTTGAAATGTTGGATACTAGTACTTGAAAGAGTGGACGAACATTGATTAATTCAAAAGAGTCCTGGATCTGGCAACCTCACCTGAACATTAGACCTCAAATGTGTCTGTCGTTTGAAAAAGACAGTATGTCGACACTTCTGTGCATCTTTACATCTGCCGTGTGGTGCTGACCTTCTATGCCGTCAGCAGATCGATGCTAGCTGACTGGTTCACACTCCTCCGTGTGATCTGCTTTTAAGGTCCTGACTGACTTGATGTACGGGATTTCCACACATCATTGAAAACTAAGCATTTCCAGTAAAAGTGCACCTCCCAACAGTGGCCTGTCACAGCTTATGATTGAGAAGGAACCTCCTGACTGTGGTCTGTCAGAGTTTCCGATTAAAGGAGGAACCTCCAGAATGTGGTCTGTCAGAGTTTCTGATTAAGATGGAACCTCCCAACTGTGGCCCATCACAGTTTATTTTTAAGGAGGAACCTTCCTACTGTGCCCTGTCAGAGTGTCCAATTAAGAAGGAACCTCCTGAATGTGGTCAATGGGAGACTCTGCCTGAGGATGCAAACCCACATTCTGGCTTCTCAGAGCTTCCAGTCTGATGTGCAGGTTGAACTCTAGCAGAACCCTAACGTGACGTAAGGGTGTAAGTCCTCACTCTGGCGCATGCTATATTTTTTTACAAAAGAAAAAAGAAAAATGTATCGCTCCCCGAATGTCATATATAATAATTAATTACTGTAAGGAAGTCATCCAGGAAGATGTAAAGTTTTGGATAACTGTATTTTAGATGCAACTGAAGGCCAGGTATGCTTTATCTACTTGGATGCTGAAATGCTTTTGGTCCCTGCTGAAAATGTCACAAGTGTATCTAAAACTGGTGACCACTCCTCTTCACCAGATAAAACTAACATGCACCTTCTGGTACCTACAGCCAGGAAGCTGGGAGGATAAGGATGTTCATCCCCTACTCATATTATTCATTAAACGTATTATGACCTGAATAACATTTATAGGTCAGAGACTAAAGCACGCAGAACAACTAATTGAGTTATTCTGTCTAAAATGTTTAATACCAGCAAAACTCCCAAAGTAAAAATGTCAAAAATATAATGTTATTATGTTCAAATCATGTTTCAAACAAATGCATTCCAATAACTGAAAATAAATTTAATTATCTTTATTTAGAATATCAGAAAATGTCAGACAGTCACATCAGAAATGGACAGAGTCGCTATGTAAACATCAGTTTCAAACTAAAAAACAACCAGAAATTTATAAAAAAGAATCTACAAAAGGTTCCACAGGTGGAACGCAAAACAATAGCCTGGAACCCCTAGAGAGATGCTCTGGTGAATACGAGATGCCCCGTGTCTGTTCTAGTCAGGAGAAGAGGGAGGTGAGAGCCTGCAGCATTTTGACAGAAACTCTGTTTACTGCCATGGTATTCAGTAAACTCTCATGAGCTCAGAATAGTCACAGTTCACATAAAAAAACGTTTAAATAAACAGTGTCCATGTGTCTTTACATCCCTCATTTTATAATGTTTGTTTGCACCAGGAAGGACTAGATTTGCACTATTAAATAAAACAGCAACACTTTCAGACAAAAATAATTGTAATTGTATTCCCTGGACACCAGAACGCATACGACGAATGCAACGAATACATGTGGTTTACTTACATACAAGTACCTAATGTGTAAAAAAGAAAATAGCCAAATTTATTTCCATTGATGAATTGACGGGCATCATAAAGAATTTGGTGAAGGAAACATGTAGTTGTTTTTCTTGAGAGGTCGGTATAGCTGTCTACTGTGTAGATTTTTTTCTATCATATTGTATATGTTGTGGGGGCGGCATGGTGGTGCAGTGGTTAGCACTGTTGCCTCACACCTCTGGGACCTGGGTTAGTGTCCCCGCCTGGGTTACATGTGTGTGGAGTTTGCATGCTCTCCCCATGTCGTCGTGGGGTTTCCTCCGGGTACTCCGGTTTCCCCCCACAGTCCAAAAACATGCTGAGGCTAATTGGAGTTGCTAAAATTGCAACCCAGTAGGATAAGCAGTTTGGAAAATGGATGGATGGATGGATGTTAATGTTGTATTTTTAATATGTCATAAGTTTGTACAGCTGTTACCTTGGGTTGGTCTCTCTTGTGAAAGGGATTTTTAATCGCAGTGGGACTTCCTGGTAAAATGAAGATACCAGTAAAAAAAATAAAAAAAATTTTCATTAAAAATTAACTTCGATTTGAGCAAACTTTTTGTCTGAGATGGGTAATGGGAATGTGCTGGGACTGACAGATGTTCACCTTCTGAACTAATGTTAGGGAGTTCATTATGCTCATGAACTGAGGGGACATACACAAGAAATTAATGTGATTTAAAAGCACTCCACCCTCATGGCCAGAGAATTGTTTGTGGAAAACAGGTCATCCCCAACACAGAGGGCAGAGGTCTCATCTCACTGAAGTCACTCTGGGCAAATATTTACACATTACAGCTTGTGTCCAAGTAGAGGAGATCCTGCAGCATGACAGACTGAGATTGGTACAGAAAAAGCAATTTGATCATTCAATTTCAGAAGAAAGACGCAGTTTTCAAAAACTCCTGGGAAATGGAGGTAAGAGAATTTACATCCAGCCAGATAGTTAGTGATTTTAACAGGAAAGCTTTAAAATAAACAGGGAAATATTGAGGTTAGGGGGAAGCACTGAACAGGGTGTGAAGTGCTGATACTGCTACAAAGTACTGGGAGAAACATGCTTATTTTTATGCTATACTCGTATGTAAGGATGAAAAACACAGGCAGGTTAAATGGTCAACCGCAAGAGGCCTGAATATAATATTTTCAAAAAGAGGTAGAATTCTGCAGGTCCTATGCACTCCATAATTCATCTTCAGATGCCTTTAAAAGGAACCCTTTTCATCTGATGAATTTTGTATTAGGCTGTCATACTGTTGGTGCTGGTACCATTGGCGTCTGCGGGCCTCCTCTCACAGCCGTTAGACTGCGCAGATGTGTACAATGCCGGCTCTAACGTCAGTGGGGTGTACAAGATTTACCCCGCAGGGCCCACCTCACCCCTCTACGTCTACTGCGATATGGAAACCGATGGAGGGAAGTGGATGGTGAGGAAACACTCACAATAACATCATGTGTCCAGTGGAACAAGAGGGACAGTCATAGAATAATGACACCTCAAGAGGATTGCAAAGTTAGATCAAGTCAGATTACTTTCATTGTCCTACTTTGTTCAAAAGTTCTAAGTTCAAAGAATTTTTTTTGTCAATTTACATTTTATGTGCAAAACATACATGAGAACCGAAATGCCTTTCTCGCTCACTGGTGTGCAATTAGAACTAGAAAGTTTAATCTAGTTATATATATGTGTGTGTAACAATGCATTATGTGGTACTGAATTATGTGATGAAAATTTATTACATTAAGTGATTACATAATGCAGAGTTATAATGCATTGTTACAATGTGTCAGTCATCATATCTGCTTACTGTCAGTCTCATATTTAAAACACAGGTGTTCCAGAGAAGGATGGATGGCACTGTGA
This sequence comes from Isichthys henryi, assembly GCA_026776945.1. Taxonomy (NCBI): domain Eukaryota; kingdom Metazoa; phylum Chordata; class Actinopteri; order Osteoglossiformes; family Mormyridae; genus Isichthys; species Isichthys henryi. Next base: position 28,790,467 of record JAODJX010000001.1, read on the forward strand.
ACTTCTACAGGGGCTGGGATCAGTACAAGAGGGGCTTTGGGCATGCAGGAGGAGAGTACTGGCTGGGTAAGGATTTGAGGACAATGATATGGTATGAAAATTAAAAAACCTTTAGCATGCGCCAAAGCAACACAGAAGGTTGTCAGTGTCTATCTGTATCTGACTACAGGTCTAGAGACCATCCATATCATCACTCTGAAGCAAAGGTATGAGCTGAGAGTGGACATGGAGGACTTTCAGGGAGCCAAGGTCCATGCCAAGTACTCCTCCTTCTCAATTTCTCCTCAGATGATCAATGCTGAAAGTGATGGATACACACTCCGTGTCAGTGGATTCAAAGATGGGGGAGCAGGTGAGTCATAACGCATGATCAAATCAGCTCTTTGTGTCATAACATACATAAAATGCGAAATCATATGTTGAAAAATAATTGTCATACTGGTAATTTGTGACATCCATCTGCAGTGACTAAGGGTCTAATAAATCACATAGTAACAACAAAAACAATGACTAATGTACTGTAGTTTTGGAAGGTGCTGATATGCAAACTGAAATCTACAGCTCTAACTATCACTTGTCACAGACATATTAATGATGTACGAATGACTGCTCATAAATCCTGCATAACTTGCTATGTTCTATGATCTTAAGGAGATTCACTAAGTTATCATAGCGAGCAGAAGTTCTCCACCTTCGACCGTGACCAGGACTCCAACAGTGGAAACTGTGCGATTTCATACCTTGGAGGGTTCTGGTACAAAGACTGTCACTATGTAAACCCCAATGGCGTCTACATGTGGGGCACAGTGAATGCCCAAGGAGTTTGCTGGTATCACTGGAAATCAAACTATTACTCAATGAAGGCCATTTCCATGAAGATCCGGCCAGCGGTTTAATACATGGTACATCTCAAATTCAGCCATCAACTTGTAAAGGAAACAACCTTTATAATTTCTTAATTTTTTTTTCTTAATGTCTATTAATCCTCATTAAAAACTCAGTCGTCAACACATAATGGTGAAAACAAGCTGATTTCTTTTGGCTTAATTTAATATACTGGCAATAAATGCGCATCACTGTGCTTTGACATGTGATGTCTGATTGCACACCAGTCACTGACCAGAATATTTATTGAAGAAAACCAACCCCACCCCCATATAAATTAAGCATTCCCATAATGATTTCCATCAATAGCTAATTTCTAGTCATATTTAGCCTGTTTACCAAGCCTTCAATTGTGTATTTAACTGTTAACCTGATGAGTTGATCCTGCCAGATTGTAGCCAAAAAATATGTTTATAACAGTTTTCAACAGCAGCACCCTTTCCTGAAACAGTCATGTTAGCGATACAAGTAAAATTAATGGAGTGATTTAATTGAAATATGAATAGGCTACACAGCTTGACATTACTGTTTTGCTCCATATCACACAAGCAGCAGAAGCACATCAACAAAAGCCAGAACACTGCAGAAGAGAGATTGACTGACAGCTACCTATAATTAAATTTTTTGTCAGAGATTTCATTTTAATTGTGTCCTCTAAATGTCAGCTCCTGTCAACCCAAGAATGAAATCGCATCAATCAACCTTAATATATGGGACAGACAGCAATTCTAATATTCTCATGTCCCATAATACTTAATGGTAACTGTACTGATATGTTCTTTTTGTACAATTTAAATCTTATTTACGGTATATATGTGGGATTAGTTACAATGAACAAGAACAGTATTTACAACTCTTGGCTCTTTCACTTTTTACAGTATACCAATACCTTGTCCACAAACCAACAAAGAATACTGGCAAATTATTGAATTTATCTGCCAAGAATGGTTCTGATTGGTTAAACAAGTGTCAATTATCTTTTGATCAAGAACATGTGCGTACATGGGTGAAGACCTCAACGTCCCCAATATTCAAATCAAAGTTGCACCCTTGGTCGAAAATACTCATGAGCATGCATAACTGGTGAGGCAGGTTGGTTTAAAAATGCATCGTAGCCCATAACTATCCAACCTATTACTAAATATAGAGTAAGGTGATGAGAATATGCTTTGGGTCACTGAAGTTCCTTTTTTATCAATGTAAAGGTGGTGCCATGTTGCACCGTACTTTTTTTGGTGAAACCCTGCTTCACCTGTTGTCTTAAAGAAACTTTGACTGGGTACACACAACAAAGTCATAAGTCCTTGACAGTTGAATTGAAAAATTGAGCCTTAAGTGGGAAGGCAGCCCCTAGTACATTTTACATTTAACATTTACGGTACTTGGCAGACGCCCTTATTCAGAGCGACTTAAATAAGAGCTTAGAAGTCTCATCAGTGAATACGTTCTAATGCTGGTTCAATAGAACCCGTCTAAGAAACTCTGTTGGCAAGTAATTTATATATAATGCTAACTGTCCACAATAAGCGCTTCAAAGTTACTGCAAGAATCACAATACAGCACCACTCAACATCATTATTGTGACAATTGAACTCACCCTCAAGTGCCTATCACACGATGCCTGCATATTCAGAGGTTGTAAGAGTGCTACTGTATGACAAAATCAGAGCGATGTGAAACAAACCAATTTCAACCTGCATATCATCTCAGCGCTGTCTGTATCGATTTTACTTGATCTACTTTAACCAGTTAGCTAACTTAAAAAAAAAAAACTTTACCATCAAACAACTATAAATAAATATTACCCTTGTGTCACATGGTAAACAACACATGGTCTACAGACAGGTCAGCTGCTGAATAAACGATTAGGAAGAATCAGTTCCAAAACATGTTTCTACTTCATTTGTACATTTGTACTTTTGAAACTTTAGTATTTAAAAAATGAAAAAGCACTTTTGCTAAAATGAGCCAGTTGCTTTTACATGTACAGTATTTTACATACCTTAATAATTAATTTAGTTTATTATTATAAGCAGTGTTGTTTTGTAAACATAGAATTATGGGTTAAGTGTTAAATGGAAAACAACATTACTACATGCATTTTAATTTGATTCGTTTCTAAACAAACAAACAAAAAATTGTGATCTATATCGTGGATCGTGAGTCTAACGAAAAATATCATATGACATTATGGCCACATTGGCCACCCCTGTAGCTGGTATGCAAGTCAAGCTACTACTCTATAAAATCTAAGAGGACGTCACAGGGGACACACAGGATTGGACAGCAATCTACTGCAGGACACACACTCAGACACACTATGGCCGATTTCGAGACGACAGTCCACAGTACTGCATGTCTTCAGATTAGATTATGGGAGAAATCTAGAGTAGCTGGAGAAAAGCTACACGACACAAGGAGAATTTGCAAACTCCACAGACAGAGAATTTGGGGTCGGGGAGAGGGTGGCTGTTAACTGAACCCCCACCCCCGAAAGTCAGAGCCCCCAGAGATCTTTAGGATGCGTCCAAATAAACGTAAAAGGTAATGTAGCTTAACGTGATTCACCCCAGTTCTGTTTAAGGTGATCCCTCCTTTTACTGATCGGGAGAGTGGGGCAACTTTGATTCTGGCTGAGAGGTTGTTAAATAGACACTGCAAGTGGAGATGGCAAATTTACAGTGTTTGCAGTGTGGCTCATAATATTCTCATCTGTCATGCAAAGTGTAAGATTCATGGCCATGTAATAATACTACATCATTTAACCAAGAAATGAAGACCACCAAAAAAAATGCAAACTAAATTCCACACTGTAAATTATCAATTATATCGTTTCTCAGGCTTGAGGTAAAAAAAATAAATAAATAAATTAAAAAACTGTCTACTATTATTATTAATGTCTACATTAGTTCAAATTCCAGGGATAATTTTACAGCAATGTTGGAAAAGGAGATCTGGGGGCTGCAAATCATGATGGGTGTGGTTACTGAATACTGACAGTCCTTGGTTGGTTTAACTCCATGGCAATCAATATAACAACCAATGAAAGAGGGTCAAAGGGACTGACATGATGAAGCATTGCATCATAGTATACTTTAACTCTCGATTACAAGGGTAAACAGGGGAAAGATCTGATCGGTTTTACTTGTCGCGGTCAAATGGCCCATGTAACATAGGTCACCAAACCGAGGACACGGGTCTAGAACTTCCCAGCAGGGGTTAAAAGGCTATTTATTGATCTCTCACTACGTTGGGGGTCAAAGGGACTAATCATTTACACACTGAAAGACTGGGAGCCAAGGACTGCGTCCAGTGGCACATTTTTAAATACATTTTAAAAAAAAAAAACGGATCACAACCAACTCCAGATGACACAGCACTGAATAATCCATGAAGGAAGAATGAAGGTAAGAGACCCTTACATCAGGAAGTGTCTGTCCGTGATGCTACAAGCCATGCTGCAGGCTGTCAGGGTAGCAGAAGCTAACTCACAGGACATATCTTTGTCCGTATTTTCTGTCGGAAAACATGAGAATGCAGGGGAACTTGTGGGTTAACAACAATAATGGACCGAAATACACAACGTCATCATTTTGATATTCAATTAATACAATATGTAGCGATGCAAAAACCACCATTTGTAAATCAGCGGTTAAAGATTCGTCAGTAACAGAGCTAGATTTTTGCTTTGTCTTTCACTTCCTTTGAATTAAACCATCTTTTAACCATTGATAAATTCTCGATACTGTAACAGATCCTCATACTGATGGTGCTGGTACCAGTGGCAGTCCAGTCCATCATGTTCCAGCCTCTGGACTGTGCAGACATTTACAACGCTGGCTTTAACATCAGTGGGGTTTACAGGATTTATCTGTCTGGGCCCAGCTCCCCCCTCTACGTTTACTGTGACATGGAAACCGATGGAGGGAAGTGGACGGTGAGGACGCACCAACGGTGACGTCATGTATCAAGTGGGACAAGTGGGACAGTCATACAATATCAATACATCAAGAAGATTAAAAAGTTAGATTTGGTCAGATTACTTTCATAATAGTCCTGCTTTGTTACATATGTGTCAGTCGTCATGCCTGTTTACTGCATGTCTAATATTTAAACGCAGGTGTTCCAGAGAAGGATGGATGGCACTGTGAACTTCTACAGGGGCTGGGATCAGTACAAGAGTGGATTCGGTGATGTAAAGACAGAGTACTGGCTGGGTGAGTCATTCTGATCCACGATGAGCTAGAGGGAGTGCATAACCACAATAATTACCTAACTCATGTACATACCATGTAATAAGCCTAAGAACACTCAAAAACAGATTGGGTTTCAAAGGGTTAACAATGTCCATGGAAATATGAGATTTAACTGTAAGTCTGTATGAAGAAGAGCATGCATCCCCACAAACATCTTCCCTGGCTTAGCTTTAGCGTTCACCTGAGCAGCACAGAAACCATTCAACCAGTCTCAGCACCAGGGTCTAACCGTAGGTTTAGAGACCATCCATCTCCTCACTCTGAAGAAGAGATACGAGCTGAGAGTGGACATGGAGGACTTCCAGGGAGCCAAGGTCCATGCCAAATACTCCTCCTTCTCAATTTCTCCTAAAGCAATCAATGCTGAAAGTGACGGATACACACTCCATGTTAGTGGATTCAAAGATGGCGGAGCAGGTGAGTCATAACTCCCACTGAAATCTATTAACACAACTCTACAGAATGGGGATTCTGTCAACCAACAGATTATAATGTAAACCCTCTGACTCTGTCTGACAAGGTTAGATAAGTTATCATCAAGATCTATATAGTTTTCTTACCACTATAATATTTAATTTATTCCTAAAAACTACTTCACTTTGACATGTTACTCACAATTTTGCGTATTAGACACATGTATGACATGGTGACTTATTTCTGTTTTTTTTTTTTCCAGGAAATTCCCTAGATTCTCATAACAACCAGAAGTTCTCCACCTTTGATCGAGATCAGGAAGCTTACTCTAGCAACTGTGCACTGGACCATCTGGGAGGGTTCTGGTATAACCAGTGTCACAATGCAAACCCAAACGGTATTTACATGTGGGGGGCAGTGGACACCCGTGGAATAAGTTGGTATCACTGGAAGTCGAACTACTACTCTATGAAGGCCATCGCTATGAAGATGAGGCCAGTGAATCTCCCCTAAGGAGCACCTGAAAAACGCAGGGACTCAAGCTGACACTATCTGTCAAATCAAGAGTCTGTACCTACAGTATATAAGGATAAAATCCAACTGTAACCTAATACATTTGTGCGTTTGTAAATTCTAAAGCCTAACAAGTATACTGAAGTTATCAATATAATGATCTTAATTTAGTTATTTCTCCTAATGAACAATTCATCCTGGTGTGGGCTGTTTACTGCACACACAAGCCCCACTTTGCTAGCATGTTTTCCTGTAAAGAGCACACTTCATCTGAAATATCTACACCTGCCTTACAACAGCACCAAACCGCTCTGGTAATTTAATCATGTGATTCACATGTTTTAATTAAGATTAAAATACGTACAACACTTGATGGGTTCAGTTCTTTTTTCAGTTTCTCCTGACTGGGCTCCAGTTATGCTACTGGTATCCTTAGCTAGCTAAAGGATTGCAGCATAACCAGAACTCAGTACACCCTAGTACCAAACTGGCCCTAGAGCAATTTTTCTATTTATTTTAATATAACATGCAATATGCATTTCTCTTGTAAAATATATGGGGCTACCATTAATCACAATTCAGAGTTTTCTAAGCCAGTTCTAGATTAGCATTTTATTGATTTTGGTCTATATAACAAAGCAGCTATTAGGTTGGTGTTACTAGTTGAGAAAAGACCAATTGTACCTTAGATACTAGTTAAAACCATTTGCTGATATTAAAATGTTATGGAAACATTTTACTTGAGAAATCACAAATAATGTAGTATTAAGCTACACTCTTGTGCAAAGTTGTTGCTTCTATATACAGACAGACTCATCACAGTTAAGACGGACATCACAGTGACATTAACTCATACTTATTACTTTGTGTCTGGATTTAGGACCTGGTGGATTGATAAAATGGGAATAAACCAAGATGGGGCACCAGTCCATCACAGAGCACGCAAACCATTCATGCCTATGGGGAATTTGGCAACTTCAATTAACCTCTTTTTGGACTGTGGGGGGAAACCAGAGAACCCAGAGGAAACCTCATGACAACATGGGGAGGCTCCCAAACCCCAGAGCATTCAGTTGAAACATACGTGAATGGCTGAAGCACAGTCACACCACCCAGCTTTAACCCCACCCGAGCAGGCCTGCCAGTCTGTGGGCATAGTGCATCCTCTGTCTATCCACCCTGCCCTAACCTCACCAGAGCAGGCCTGCCAGTCTCTGAGCACAATGCATCCTCTGTCCATCCACCCAGCCCTAACCACACCAGCGCAGGCCTGCCAGTCTCTGGGCACAGTGCATCCTCTGTCCATCCACCCAGCCCTAACCCCACCAGAGCAGGCCTCCCAGTCTCTGGGCACAGTGCATCCTCTGTCCATCCACCCAGCCCTAACCCCACCAGAGCAGGCCTGCCAGTCTCTGAGCACAATGCATCCTCTGTCTATCCACCCAGTCCTAACCCCACCAGAGCAGGCCTGCCAGTCTCTGGGCACAGTGCATCCTCTGTCCATCCACCCAACCCTAACCCCACCAGAGCAGGACTGCCAGTCTGTGGGCACAGTGTCTCTTCTGTTCATTCACCCAGTCCTAACCCCAACCGAGCAGGCCTGCCAGTCTGTGGGCACAGTGCCTCCTCTGTACATCCGCTCAGCGTACTCTCTGCCCTGTTGTCTGTGCAAATCAGCAGGTCCCAGGCCACTGCATGTATGTCTGTTTGACAACTTGTTTCAATTAATGTGCACAAGGGTGTATTGCTTATGTATTAATTAACGACAAAGTGTTAGGTACATGCTGATCATTAATGAATCGTGATGCATCTTTTATCTCAAGCAGATACTGTATTTGTTACTGAATCTCTTAATTCTGAGAGCTGTTAAGAACTACTGAACGAATAATAGAGGTACGCCGAGCCCCCTTACATGATTTAATGGAGCGTAAATATTCCGCTATCAGCAGAGGTACAGAAGGCCAGAGAAAGAAATTGCAAATAATACCTTAAAGGTATCCATGACCACTTATCCAATGGAGGGCTACAGCCAGTTTGGAGTCTGTTCCAAAGAGCACTGGGCAGGGTTACTGCCAGTCCATCAATGAACAACTTAAAGATAGCAAACTTCGTAGTTTCTCCAGACACTAATATTCATTGCATGTAGCAAGTAAGTGAGGAATCTCATGGAACAAAGCGGAGGTGGGATACAAACTATCAACCCAGGAAGCGGGAGACAGCGGTACCATCCAGCGATACCCTTGACCCATCATTCCATCCCTACAAGGCGCATTTTATTCTAAGAAAAAGGAAATGCTAATATACTAACGTAGCACCTCATGGTTAGGCTAACAGCAAGCTTGTTGTATTGGCACATGGGCTCCCAAAGTGTCTGCTTCAGCAGACGTGCCATCTGGCCTGACAGCCCCCTAAATCCTGGAGACTACTTCAGCTGCAGACTTGGATGTTTGGCTTGCTTTCCTGTCAATGATACTGAGTGAACTATCCCATTGACAGGGACAGAGCCTGCCTGATACAAACCATTCACTCGCAGGGAAGGGCAACACAAGCTGCCTTTACTGGCTGTATGATGTTTTATCTGAGAGGGAAGGTGTCCTTTGGAGACCAAGCACTGCACTAAACATGTGCCAAGTTCTGTCATTTGGTCACTGCGTTGATACATCCATAAGTCTATTTTCTGTAACCGCTGATCCTATTTTGGGCTGTTGTGGGTTGATATGATAGCATTTAAATATTAGATGACAAGATCACTGCTTAATAAAAGGTCAGTCTGATTTTATCACCAAATCTGCACATAAATTGGATTAAACATAAAGATTAAAGATAATATTTTGGAGTGGAACATTCTGACTTGCGTTTTTCTCTTCCACAGGACCATCCACTTCATTGATCTGCCTAGAACTTTGATAAAAAATTAAAGGGATGCACTGGTCACCCTGCCCTGGTAATGGGACACATGGTTGCTACTGGGATGGAAAACCTTGCTTTTATCAGTTCAACTTTCATCACCCTGTATTCTCCTGATTTCAATGGCTCTGAAGAAGTCCATGAATATTAGATATGACACATCACATGGTGAAGGTGATCGGCTTCACTCATCACCATGGGGCACCAGTTACTGTAACAGACATACCAGATGTCACCAAGGCTGCCAAGAACCTGAAGGGATAGGGCGTCCCATCCAAGCCCCCGCCCCCCCTCACAGGAAGTGTGGAGCATCATTGATGTTCAGTTGTGATAACTGATTAGTTTCTCCATCCGCAAATGGCCTTTTTTTGATCCACTTTCAATAATCCAATGCAGGGCCCTGCCTAGAACACTGAGCCTATTCCAGGAATCAAAAGGTTCACTTGCAACAGAATTCTGATCCTACGCAGGAAACATCCTGAATGGGATTTCAATCCAGAACAAGACAAATACACTGCAGTGCAATTCACAGATATTGATAATCTCTTCCAAACTCCATTTATAGAATCACTTACTAACAAGTATAGAAAGATCATCCATATGTTTCAAATTATATTCTCACCTTGCCCAGTACCATGAGGGATGCCAGAGCTCAGAATAGGACAGTTCTGGGGTCAAACCCACCCTGGCTAAACTGCAGTGGTGTCCTAATGGTTAGGGACACACACTTGTAATCGAAAGATTGCTGGTTTGAATCCCTGACCAGTGAGGGACCCTGAGCACGATACTGTTCCCCAGATGCTGAATTAGCTGCCCCCTGCTCACCCATCACGTCACGATGTGACATATGGGTGAAATACAGAGGACACATTCTGTTGTTGTTCTATGGTTTGTCAACAATGACAACTAATCTCTTTCCATGCAACACAAAAATCATTCCATTTATGGTTATACCCAGTAAAAAACAGCATCAAGCAGAAGACCAACCACTTGCCTTTTGGAGATAAAATTATCAATAACAATCACGGTGAGCCAGATTATTCCCACAGGTGCAGCTTGTGATGTGCTTTCTTAAGCCTGTAATTCAGCTGTACTTACTTAAACACAACAGTCATAATCTTTGAATAACATCAATGATAGCAGGAAACTACGATGGATATTGCTTTCACAATTCCCCATTTACGAGGAGTGAACTCTGGAATTACCAGGTAATTCAAATTGTTGAATTAATAGGGAGATAGCATCGCAAAAAGCTCTTCATACTCACACTCCAAATGAAAACAACTATAGTGACCACAAGCCACTATATGCCTTGTGGCTGGACCCCCTCATAGTGTTATAAATCACGTACCCCTCAAGGAGATGGATGGGTGTGGCGTCAACGATTCTTGCTTTTATTAGACATCAATCTCACCTGGATAAAAGAGCTTTATGTTTAAACCTTCAGACAGGCTTTTGTTCCCTCATCGCAGTGTGAAGGGAGCAGAAGGATGAACGGGGCTACGATGCCGAGCGCTCGTTATGGTTATAGCGTAAACCGATAGTTTCACCCCCAGGAAAAAGAAGTTACATGTCAGTAAGCAAGCCTGTGCCTGACAGATTTGGTCTCTGGCTCCCTTTCCTGAGTTCTGTTTATACAACCTGCTTTATATTCCCACGTTTATGTTTCTGTAGGGTCTATCCTGTTCCCGTCCCGTATCATAGTAAACTACCAGCATTTAACCAGCTCCTCTAGTGAGCAAGTTACCAAAGAGGATAATCTGGAAAACCCCCGACAACAAGAATAAGAGGAACCTACACATTGCTATAGGGTGGCAACAATAAAATCTATAAAATGTAAACACCATTTTCATTTGGGAAAGATACATCCTGTGTAGGAAATCATTCTGTCACGATCGCCCCGCCTGCACTGTCCTATTCCTGTGAGCACCAGCAGATGACGCTGCTGGTCCTCCTGCACCGTCCTTCCCTGCCCTGCCTGTAGTTCTAACAGTCCATGCCTGTCCCTCGTTAACCGCCTGTTAGTCATGTAAATAAATGCCTCCCTGTCCTGTGTTACCCACTCTGGTCATTATCCCCTGCTACTGTTGGCTGTCGTCCGTCGGTTACTTGCCTATACAGACGCTCCTCTACTTACGAACGTTCAACTTACGAACTTTCAGACATACGAACAAAGAGGACTGTAAATACAAATTCTATTCATTGGGCTCCCGTTTCCTGTCCGCAACATCAATTTTTTTTTCTGCGCGTCAATTCTGCTTAGTACGACTTCTGGCCGCTACTCCCACCGCGCAGCAGCGTAGCGTGCGTACTCCCAGAATTCTAGTTCTTTGTATTTCCATATACCCTTGATATGATGTTGAATAACGACTTACGAACATTTCAAGTTACGAACAGCCATTCGGAGCGTATCTCATTCGTAAGTGGAGGAGTGTCTGTACTCCTAATAATGAGCTGGGTCTCTTCTTGCTGTCCTTACCTACCGACATAACATTCCTTTAATTTTAATTTAATTATGTAAATTGTATCAATTTAAAAGAGATGATCTATAAGTATTAAAATGCAAATTCAGTCAAAAAAACTGGTGCTTGTCAGTTAAGTACTGATAGTTATTAGGCATTTCCCGTATGCATGTCATGGTCTTCTACGCGGCTTCCCAAAATGCTCACCTTCCTGCCTTCGCTGTTGTCCGCGCTGACGTAGGAGAGTTTCCGTCGCACATAGAAGAGCATGTCGTCCTGCCGGGGTGCCCACTTCTCCATGAAGTAGGTGGAGAACATCCATGTCCAAAACACAATCCTGTCATCCTTAAAACACACTGTAAAAGAAACCACAGCAGTGCAGCCTGGGTCAGACACAGCTTCATCTGGGCTACAGAGATTATTCACTATTCACAGGGGATTTTTGCCCTAATCCCCATCTTGGGCTCCATGAGACACACATATGCAGATGAGCTTGGGGGTCACAGCACAGGCTTGGCCAGCATCTAGTACCCATGAAGCACTTGGAGTTAAGGGCCTTGCTCAAGGACCCAACAGAGACCTGTTGGCCATGGGATTTGAACCAGCAATCTTCTGATCTTGGCCATAGAGTCCTAACCAGCAGGGCTTCACACCTGCCTCCATGGAAGCCAGTAGAGAATTGAGTGGTGCAAGTCCAGCCACCCTCCACTCCCTTATCTGGGGTCATCTTGTTCTGTCCCAGGAAGCACAGGGCACATGGCCAGTCCATCAAAGGTCCCACACACCATCCTACACAGAATCATACATTATGTTCAACTTAGAGATGTCAGTTAACTCAACTGCATGTCTTGGATCAGGGGTCACCCCCTCACGATTAAATTTGGCAGAGTGGGGAAGCATTATGTCTATGTTTAGAAATGTCTAGGGTCTAGAAGTGCCTATATCTTGGGTTGTGGAAGGAGACCAAAGTACCCAAAGAAAGCCCACACAATACAGAAAGAACATCCACACAGAGGACAGAAGGAGGTGTGAGGCAAGAGTGCAACTTACTGCGCCACCTTGCTACAACATTTTTGTGTATATCTGTTCATTAGAGCAGTTTATAAGAGCTGTTGCTCATATAGGAAGTAACCATTCACCTTCTGGAAATGGTTCACATGAGAGTCTAGTGAATCAGCTGTGGGTGACTCACAGTCCGGACTTATTTCAGCATAATGCAGGTTCTTCGACAAGTGGTGGCATAAAAAGGATACGAGAATCCCTCTACTGCATGGTCAGTGTGCAAACGCTACAGAGTCTTTCATGCACCTTGAGGCTCAGTCCAAAGAGCTATAAATGCACTCAATCAGTTCATCAAGTGCCCCTGGTAGAACTGTTTGTACTCACAATTACATCGCTGTCAACTTTGCACTACAAGCGTAACATTGCACAACCCGCGCCATTTTGTACAGTTCATTTATGTCTTCAAATCATACATTTTTACCGTTTTTATTGAGTACCATATGTAGGAGTTGCCCATTGAATCTCACTGTACTTTGTTCAATGACAATAAAGGAATTAAATTCAATTAAATTTAGGTTTTAAATTGACCTACTGCCAAGCAGAAGCATACAGAACTAAGCTCTAATGGTGATGAATACGCCTTAATACTGTACTTTGCAGAAATTCTCATACATCAGCTTTTTTCCCTGGTGAATAACAGTTTTTATGATTTTCTGATTTCTTGCTCCCTGAAGGTTGAGCACCACAGGCGTGTGAAGCGTCTGGCAGAGAAACCATCCGAAGGGAGGTTCCGCCCTGCTTGCCCACCGGAACCAGAGGCTCGGGCTTGCTCTGTAGTTCAGTTGCTAGGCAACCATGTCACTGTGTTGCAGGGGTTCTGGGTCTTTTGTGACAGGAGCTGAGGTTCTGCACTGCAGGTGAACACAGAGGAGAAGGTGAGACTGGGGGGAGACGTTCTGTAAACACAAGTTCGCTGTGACCGGGAAGGACCACACCAAACCACACCCACACCCAAACCCAAACCCAAACAGCTAATAAATTAATATGAAAGTATTACAGCAATCTTAAAGTAGGACTTCCCTACTCCCTACAGTGTTCATGGTGCCCTTTGCAAAAAAGCTCACACATAAGGACACACAGTACACTGATCAATCCCTCCATCCATACATTTATCCATGATGTGTCAATCTGTTTATCCTAGGCAGGGTCGTGGGGTACACACTGATACTGTACTCACAGAAAGTCTTGGGATGCTTACTTTCCTTGGTAAGAATGTTCCAAATGTATTGATTGATCTTTAACATATCTTCACATACTGTACCTTCCTCACAGACATTATCTTTTTATTGTCATAATTTTTTGACTGACTCGTTCAATTCCATTCTTACCATTTTGCTATGAATTGCAGTTGTGGTCAATGGCTGCCAATGCAATACTAAACACAAATGTTTGGTGTTTTATCTTATTACAAAGGTGTCACTAATTAAGCACACTATGATACTGCTTGGCAGTGAACTTTTAATTCAGAACTTTTAGAACTATAATTTGGGTTTCAGTTTATTACAACTTTAATGAATGTTTTACATAAAACTACTGGATGTCTCTAATGTGATATATAGCTGTAAACAAATGAAGAAAGTAATGATTTTTGTTATGATATGAATATATTTGCAATACTTTTACTGAATTAAGCAGAGGCCCCAGACTGTATTTCTCATTAAAGTGGCACATCTTATGAATGATAGAAGGCAGAAATAGTGTGTCTCAGTTTCAGTAAAATAAAAATAACCAGCAAAATGTTAAAACAAAACAAGTGTTAAAACCATCTGGCAACTAAGGACGGGGAAACAGGGATTCACCGATGCTGTTTAAAGCAGGGATGGAGAACTGTTGACCTCAACTGGGGATATAGTCAGGCTGTGGAATGAATCTTTCAAGGATCTGGAAGACTCACAGGTGCACTTGCCCATCTCTGGGGCTGAGGTCACTGAAGTAGTCAAACAACTACTCAGTGCCATGGCTCTGGGGGGTGGGTGAGATTCGCCCTGAGTTCTTGAAAGCTCTTGATGTTGTTGGGCTGTCTTGGCGGATACGCCCCTCACATATTGCGTGGACTTCAAGGACAATGCCTTTGGATTGGCAGCTTGGGGTGGTGGTCCCGGACACCGAAGGATGTGTTCCAACTTTAGGGGGATCACATGCCTCAGCCTCCCTGGGAAGGTCTAGGCCAGGGTATGTCAAGTACTTAACATAGCTTGTCCAGCAGTTGGATGGTCTGTTTCCTATGCAACCCTGTTATTCTTTTTGAGGCCCTCTGAGCTTCATGCAGGCCAGGGTTGCCAAGTCTGTTCGTAAACTGGGGTTGCCAGGTTTGCACCCCGGGCCATATGACTGAATGAAACACGACTTCATGTGTCTGCAGGCCCTGTCAGTGCAGCTTTGTCAATGTTTGGTCCCTTTTCAGTTTCATGGTATATATCTATACAAAATATTCCACTCTAGCTCTTGAAAGTACAGTAAAAATATTTTTAAATATGAAGAGAAAAAAAAATTATTTAAATGTCAAGCCATTTAAAATATTTATACAATATAACATTTCTTAGAAAGGTTAAGCAAAACGTAATGATAATGGGCAGAATGTACAGTAAACAGGATGACTTGTGATGTCGGTTTAGCTGGGTTAACCAGGAGAGTAATCCATCCATTTTCAGAAACCGCTTATCCTACTGGGTCGCGGGGGGTCCGGAGCCTATCCCGGAAGCAATGGGCACAAGACAGGGAACAACCCAGGATGGGGGGCCAGCCCATCGCAGGGCACACTCACACACCATTCACTCACGTATCCACACGGGCAATTTAGCAAGTCCAATTAGCCTCAGCATGTCTTTGGACTGTGGGGGGAAGCCGGAGTACCTGGAGGAAACCCCACGACGACATGGGGAGAACATGCAAACTCCACACATGTGTGACCCAGGTGGAGACTCGAACCCGGATTCCAGAGGTGTGAGGCAACAGTGCTAACCACTGCACCACCATGCTGCCCAGGAGATTAATCATGCAACGATAACAAGAAGAATGGAAAGCAAACAGTATGGCTCGTGATAACAGGTTAGCTAGGCTAAACTGCGTACTAATGGTGCAATAATGGGCATGACGGAAAGTCACACTTGCCTGGTTAGCAATGATGTAATACCAATAAATCTGACCAGGAGAAGAAAAATGCCTGTAACACTGGTTTAGGTGAGTTAACCATGTTAGGCAGGGTGACCAGGTTTCACCCTACAGCTAGACAGAGCGTGGAGCTGTACCCTACATGACATACGAAGGTCACCTGAGTCTCCGAGTACAAAGCAGATTCCAGTTCCATTAGTATACTCAAGAAGGCGATAGAAAATACTCAGTTACTCATTTATAATAGATTAACTTGTTATTTTTTAAGTTACTATTTTAACTCATATATTGTTCGCACTAGTTTTTCTTTGATAAAGCCTCTGATTCTGCCCAGTCATTGTAGGTCTATATCTACCTGATATGGCTTCACCTAAAGTATGAAATATGCAGAAATTACACTTCGAAAAAACGAAGAGAAATTTTAAAAAGTAAGTGACTACACCCTCCACCCTCAAAGCCCAACATGGACAGCCGGAGATCACTGTGTGGGGGCGTTGTCTGTCTGCCCCCGTCAGGAGACCTGGCTGAACGAGAACGGCTAGGCTCCGATACACATGGCTGTGAACCAAACGGCAAAGTTCACATGAAATCATCCATATGAGTTTCAAGACCGAATGTGGCCAAGACTTTCAAGGCAATGTCAGAAGACTCATTTACACTTAGAAGATATTTAGATATGATGCTTTAATGCTGGCATGACATCAAAGCCAAGCTTCTGAGAAATATGGCGGAGAGATTGCTGGTCAGAAGAGGCTGGACTGAATGCAGATGTAGAGCAGCAGCTGGGTGACTCAGACCCAACATGACTCACCTTAAATGGGTTTCTGAGAAAAATCAACCACACATGTACTTCACCGCCTGAAAGCATACAGCAGATTTATGTATTCACTGCCACGGGGGGGGGGGGGGGGCGCACAGCGAAATAATCTATAGTATAAATTAAAATGAGAGGACCGTTGGCTGATGCTTTTATGTGTAGATTATTAACCTTCTTGAGAACCACCCTGGAGGAATAATCACCCTTTCTATTCTACACATCTCTTAAATAAACTATTAGCTATTACAGTATGAGTATCTCAACGTCGTCGATAAGACCTGTCAATGTGAAGCATTCATACTGTCTTTCCTCATACAAGGAAAATTCATTTTAGAGGTGCCATTAAAATAACGTGCTTTGGGAAGAAACACATTCTTAGTAATGGAATAATGGAATATTAAGTAACTTGTAAACGATTCTGTAAATGATCACAAATTTCCTTAATCTGCGCCTTTTCTCTCTAACACACTGTGATTGCAATGACAGAATCATTTACACCCCTCTTTTTACATTACTAACTCTTGGGCTGATTTTGCATGTCAACAAGATTAGCCAGTGTTTTCATTTTCAAACGTTAGACCCTTATAAACCCAGTGAGACTTACATCATCATTCAGTGACAGCTAAATAATTGAAATGTTCTATATTTCAGGAGGAACGAATGAAGCCAAATTAAATACTGGGGGGCACCCCCCACCCCTACCCCCCTGGTTCCTATACCCCTGCATCACCATTACATTTACACTTAATTTATTTAGCAGGCAGCAAATGACATGACATGCATATTGTTACATCCGAGAGGATTATTTTAAAAATCCTTTAATAAACACATAGCATGCCTAACATTATATTAGTATAAAACCACTTTAATGTGAATATATTTTCAAGACATTCATATAATGTATTGTTTTGACATTTTTGTATTAAAATGTATGTATTAAAATTGATATTTAACTAATTTAAATAAAACAATAATAATTAATCAGCCATAATTTTTATGTTTGAAACCTTTAAATTCTTGCTCCCTCATAGGTGTCTGAGAAGAAAACATCTACAGTATGCTGCGTGTCTATACTGCAACCTAGTTTGTACAGATTGTATGCTGCTTGTACAGACTGTGTGTGTGACACAGGCAGCCCTGGAGATGTGCAGTGCACAGGCTACGTGTGAGATAGGCAGCTTCAGTGACATGCAGTGCACTGGTGGTGTGTGTGTGACAGGTATCCTTGAAGATCTGCAGTGTACAGGCTCTGTGTGTGATGCAGCAGCCCTGAAGATGCGCAGCGTACAGGCTGTGTGGGTGAGACAGGCAGCCCTGAAGATTTGCAGTGTACAGGCTTTGTGTGTGAGACAGCATCCCAGGAGATGTGCAGTGCACAAGCTGTGTGTGAGACAGCAGCCTTGGAGATGTGCAGCATACCAGCTGTGTATGTGATACTGGCAGCCCAGGAAATGTGTAGTGTACAGGCTGTGTGTCTGTGTGTGTATTATGTTTTTATTACTGTACATTGTGGGGACCAAATGAACATGTTTTTTTTTTACATTGTGGGGACCATTTTCCAGGTCCCTAGAAAGATCTGTGAATGCAATCAAAAAACTAAAAATGCTAAAAAACTTGTATTTTGTTGGTTACTTATGGTTAAGGTTAGGGCTGGGTAGGGGTTAAGGTCGTCATGTTGGGATTAAAGTTTTCCTCGTAGAAATGCATGGAGAATCCCCACAAAGATAGAATTATAAACCTGTGTATGTGTGTGTGTGTGTGTGTGTGTGTGTGTGACAATGTGAGGGATCATTGTCTGTGCATATAATAGCCCTGGAGATTAGTTCAAGAATCAATTTCCAAGCCATCTTCCAGCAGCGACACCTCATCCTGAACGCACACTGCCCAGGCTCACTCCACCCACTGAGAATATCAGCCTAAATCAAGCAGACTCATTAGGACAAGCTCATTACATCCCTGCCACGCGAGGTAACTCTGCCAGGCCTGACAGCAGCTTTATCAGCACAACCATGCGCCCATATCACCCTGAACCACGGGGACAGGGCAGTGTGCCTCTGTGATGCAGCAACCATGATTACATTGATTGTAAGTGTCTTATAGATCAGTGTTTTTTAACCAAGGTCCTCAAGGTAGACCCTGTGTTACGTTGGAGCACGACGAAGGAAGGAAGATCCACGTAGCAGCTCCAGCAGTGCACCAAGCACAGCATGACAGGATTTATTATAATAAAATCACTTTGGGGAAGAAAACTCAAAATACTCAAAAGGAGGGTGGTCTCCTGCCAGTCTCAAACCCATAAGCGTAGAAGAAGGACAGATCTTCACCATACACTCTGCCCTTTCAGCCAGACGGCAGCCCAGGGAGCAGTAGAACACACGAGTAACTAAGGGGCTACAAGACTGAGGAGGCAACATGATGACCAGTGACACCTGCTGGCCAAATGAGAAAAACAAGACAGAACAGAACAGAACAGGGCAAGGACGGGTCCTGACACCCTGTCACCTGGTTTTCAGTCCATGTGATCTTTGAATTCATCAGGCTAGATTTATATGTGATAAAACACATTGCTGATGGACATGGTTAGCAAAACCAAAATCCAGTTACAATAATTTTGCCTTCCTTTTATGTGATAATCCTAGTCAAAACATATTTGGCGTCTTGTTTAATCAAGCTAATTGTTGAAGAGTTATAAATCAGTGATTGATGGGAAAAAAAAACAATTAATTAAGCAAAACTGAAAATATTTAGCAACCTCTGATTATTTTTCACTTTTATAATTAACCTAACAAAAAAGCAGTTTACTGCAAAATTAATGTGAGTCTTCAAACAGTGCTTGATTTAACATGATTTTAATTAAGGCTTAAAATGTGAGTGATTTGTCTCAGTCAAGCCTATTTAATTAAGAGCTCAGCAAACAATAACCCAGCATCCACATTGTGTTGTGAGGACCAGACCTGGGAACCTTTTACAAAATGTGCAGCCTGAACTCTGCAGCTTAGTATCACCAAACACCAATCAGATGAAGGGTACCCACACACCCGCTTCCTATTGGTTCACAGAAATGAGGAGGGCACTCTGAAAAAGGTTCATTTCTCTAACAATGAAGACATGGCTACATCTCTCCATACAGGTCATTCCCTTAGCGTAGTATAAAACGCATAAAACCGAGAACAGAAATGTTCAGGCTGTTTGTTTGCAACAGTGAACCTCCGTATTGTTTTCCTTAACTGAAAGTGACATTTACAACTATGTTCACTAAAGCAAATGGTAATTATAGAGACCCAGCAGTTCTCTTACTAAAAACAGCCAACTTGCTGGTCTGTCCAGACATCTCGGCTACTCTGTAACAGTGAACCAGGGCATGTTATTGGACTTTGGCTCAAGAGAGCAGGATGATTTGGAAATGCAATAAGACATCCTACTAAAATACCCAGGGGCCCAAATGGCAGACTCAAAGAAGATTCTTCTTCTAGATGTGTTTGGCAGACATGAGGTCTCTGGATTTGACAGCAGGGGGTGCCACACTCAAGACCCAGTCACTAAAATTCTATAAAATCAACACCAGGATGGAGACCTAGTAATATACTGCTGAGCAATGTACTTTAGGACGAATTCACTATCAAAATATACATGTATCTCTGAATGGCTGATGATGTCCAACTTAGAAATGCAGAGTAAAATTGGACAGTGACCACGAAAGCATGCAGTAAAACACTTCCTGAGTTCCCCTCACTTCTAAATGCTGTACGACCACAGATCCTGCAGGAACAAAGCAGGATTTTCCTATCGGCAGACTGTACGCAGCAGCTGAATTTAGAATATGTGCTTTGGGTTTTATAATCAATGCTAATCCAGTGCCAAGGCTAGCACTCTACCAGCAGCTGGTCGCACACACTAAAATCTCTCATCTGTTCTACTGCAATATGACAGTTACTCCACGTGAACAGCTAGCATGCAGTTTGAAACCGAAACAACTGGAAGGGATTTTTCCTTCTAGAACACCAAACTCATGACAATAGTGTAGCCTACCAAACACACTGCAATAGTGCACC
>JAODJX010000001.1:28825346-28836884 GCA_026776945.1 Isichthys henryi
TCTCACTCAGCAGAGAGTGTGGTTACCCTTGCGCAAGTAAAACTTGAGTGTATGTCTCACATATTTGATGTGTGCAGCAGTTAGGGTGAAAGCTTCGGCGCTTTCCCTGACATAAAGTTGGGGTGCAAAGCTTTGGCACGTTCTCCAACAGAAAGGACTAAGCTACACAGGACTCCACCCCCCCAGGACTGGAGTTTGACATCCCTGCATTATTGGAAAATGTATGGTGAAACAACAGCTCTGCCCTCCCCTGGGATCAATACATTGTCATTCACAAGAAGAGCACTGCACTGACAATACAAAGGTCCTGTGTTAGACTAAATTGCTTTGGATAAAACCTTCAGATAAATGAGTAACTGTAACTTCTATCGATTCATCTGCAATTTAGAGCTGTTAGTCAGCCTGGCTGTATGCATGCAGTCTGCAGAAGCAAACTGGCAACACGGAGAGAACATGCAAACTCAACATGCACAGAGGGCAGATGGAGCCAACCACCTAATCCCTAACCCCGAAGGTGTGAGGTAACAATGCTACCCCAAAGAGTACAAATTATAAAGCCAAACCTGGAGATTCGACTACTGAAAATCAAAAAATAAAACAGATGTTCAGTACGTTGAGTTGGTGAAATTTACTTATGTGAAGGTCTTGTATAAGAAACACAGGCTAAAGGGAACAGGAATCCACACGGTGCTGCATAGTTTTGGCCTTCTGTCTTTTATTCAAAGCAAATGGCAAACGGCTCACGTAAAGACCAATAAAACTATAAATGCTCCCCTCAAACTGCTGTATCCAGCACACCAGGCATCAGGGGTGCCCCTGCAGCAGGAGCCACATTTTCACCCAGTGTTACTTCTGCAAAGCAGGGAATGAACAAACAGAGGCTGAACTCTCAGAACGCTCATAGCACATGGCTAAAGCAGCCAGGCCTTAGGGGCTGTGAACCAGGCAAACTCCTCAGGGCAGCAAAGATTCACGCAAATGGCTCTGGTGCGCATACATGTCACTGAGAGAATCCTTTGAGATTTAATCGGTGTGCTAAATAAAACCTCTCCTGATGTCTGAAGACCGGCTGCTTGAGGGCCTTAGCGAACGGCGGCCAATGGAAACTCCCATGTCAAGGCCATGTCCGGGCTGTGGACCAATGGGGTCAAAGCGTGGGCGGGGCAAAAAGCTGAATGGGATGCTGGGTCTCTGATCGTACTCGCCGCCAATAATGCCTGGGGGGTACAGTGGGTTGGGGCTATGAGGGTAGGGGTTGAAGGGCATGGGCTGGGGAGGTATCGGGTGGAAGAGCCGGGTGCGCCGGAAGAGACTCTCCTCTCGTCGCAGCTTGTATTTCTTTTTGTAGAGCTGTGAGGAAAGCAATAGGTTTACAACTCAGGGTGACAGCAAAGGCATTCATTGAAAACCAGCCATCCAATCACAGGACACTAGCAGGACGACAGCTACTCACTTCCTTCCAGTCTGTTTCCCGAGCTCTGTTTGTTGGATCTGAAATGACAGGGCTGGCGTCATTCAGATCCTATAAAAGCTCCTTCTTACAAAAGACAATGCTGTCAAAATGTCCACCTTACCTCTAAAGTCACGCCGGTACATGTGTCTCCAGAGGGAGGGGTCCACGGTGGCAACATTGAGGTCCCTGCACACGGCTGACAGGGACACCACAGACCCTACGTCCAGCAGACGCAGAACCCGCAGCAGCAGTTCCGGGGGAAGGGCGGTCAGCCCAAATACCGCCGGGAGGTTCATGGCTAGGGACACCAGGGGGCGACAGAGAGCACATAGGGATTCCACACAGCCCAAGCAGCAGCCAATCAACATGGTCTGGCAGGCCCATGTGACAACAATAAAACACAACATAGACTAAAAAAAAACTGCATACTGTTAACAGCACAGTAAAATATTGTGAAAGTTTACTTGTCTTTCGCTCATCCTTTGGTAACAGATCTGCAAGTGAGCTTAGTTCTTATCTAGCTGTAGTTCCAGAGGGACTTTGTGCTGATGTATGGAAGACGCAAGACTGACTCACCCTGCCTGGCGGATGCGATCAGCGGGTAAGCAAGCTGGTCCTTAAAGAGACGAGACAGCTGCTTGAGGTCTCTGTATGCCATGGCGGCACCTTCCCCTGCGACGGACGGACAGACAGACAAAGGGGTGAAATCTTCTGGAAGCCTCAGGCCCCTCCCCAGTATTGTTCCTATATCCATATTACATATTAGCCAAAAGAACAAGCTTGCTTACAGCCCAGGTGGGAAGGGCAGGGTCCTCTTGTTTTGCCCTGCCTGCAAGGCTTACCTGCCCAGGCGTCCGTCACGTACGTTGACGGCTTCAGCAGCAGCTTCTTGGCATTTTCCGCACCCTCTTTCATCTTCAGTGTGGCTGCAGAGAGCAGTTACCCGTTAGTCCATTGGGCAACCCAAGTAAAAGCCTGCTTTTCCACAGGACAGGTGTCTAAAATGTATTATACACACCAAGTAAAGAACTCGACCCAAAGCCACAGCTTTTGGATCTGCTGCTGTATTCATGAGAAATTTATTAGAATAGTGCTGTATGGTGGTTGGATGGTATGGTCTAGCAGAGTGTTTTCCAACCTGGCCCATGGAGACCCACAGACAGTCCATGTTTTTGCTACTGGAGCTAGGAGGGAGCGAAAATGTGGACGTCTGTGTGTCCACGAGTACTGGGTTGGGAAACACTGGTCCAGCAGTTTCAGAATATTGGAAATGAATTGGGCTTCAGCTCAGTGAGTGTGGGGTTTGCCTGTTGGCTCTATGGGATGAATAGATGGATGGATGGATAGATGTTATCTGTAGAATAAACAGTATTCAGATAAATCCAGTCCTTATCAGAGATGGATAGTTCAGGTCCAGAAAATAAAAAATCCAGACCAGTATTTCATTTCAACCAACCAGAGTTCTCTGTGACTCTTCATGCTCAACTTGATAGTTGAAACAAAATCTTGGTCTGGATTTTTACTTTCTTGACATGAAATTTACTATGCTGTAAATAAACTGTAGCTCTTCACTATACAGTACGGGCAGAAGCCCAGGTGGCTGGGGCGGACCACTGACACCCCAGCTGGTGAGGACAGCTCACCGTTGATGACAAGCATGCTCCCCATGGGCACAGCCGCCAGTGTGGCCAGGCTCTGCTCGCAGAGTGGGTGAGAGTACCGCAACCTGTACACCCCTCCCTCGGCCCTCCAGCCAGGCGGCATCTCACTGGGCTTTCCATCTGCATCCTGGGAGACGCAGAGAAAGCATAATCAGACCTCCTGCTTACACAGCACATGTGGATTAGTGTCTCTTGGCTGGGGTATCTGCAGGCTCCCATGACGCACCATGGTCATCTGGTAGACCATGGAGACCATGTTACCGGGGTCACATCCCTGGCACCAGCAGCCTGCCTTTTGAATAATCTATCCCAACTAGATGATATTAAGTCACAGTGCTGCCAATTACCAGGTCTGATGGATCTCATGCTACAGCCACAGGCAGCCCTGCGGGCATCCTTTCATACCAGGCTGCCAGAGATGTCCTGAGGATATTTTACTCAGGATCAAGTGCCTTCCCGAGGTCAGTGTTTTGGTGTCCCCGATTCACCACCTACCTGAGGGACAAAGCCTGTCTCAAGCATCAGAAGGTGGGAGGCCACCACAAGCGAATCACAGGGACCTCGGCTCTGTGCCGTGTGGTGGAGCACGTCCAGCGAATGGGGCACTTTGCCCTCCTCGGCCTCGGCGCACAGCATGGGCTCCGGCGCGACGGGGGGTGACACAGGCCCCTCCCCCGCATCGTCCTGCTCCTCTCTTCCCGTCACAAACCGGCCGCTGCTGCTGGATTGCATGACCTGAGATGCACAATAACACTCAGTGGGGGCTTTTAAAATGAACCATTCTGACAAATATACACAAACCAAACATACTGGACTTTTACACACAGCTACAGGCACAGTGCGTTTACCGGGGATGGTACAGGAAGAAACTATATCGTCATTACTCAGTAATGCAGGCCCTATGGACAGCGTCTGACTGCCCCAGATTGGCAGCACAGGCCCATGACTCAGCATGCTCACAATCACCACCCCCCTCCCCCCCCCCCCATCCNNNNGGCCAGCATTGCCACCGATTGCATCAGCTGACTGCCGTTTTGGCACGGGTGAGGTTTTTGTTGCTGTAAGTGGGACAGCGTACATGGGAGGAACTTGCTGTGGGGAGCCTGACACACCTCAAATACAGACCGCTGCATTGTTAGAACAGCAGGCGGCATAGTGGTTAAAGAGCTGAAGGTTGGCAGTAGAGCTGTCATGGTTGCTCGATTATTAAAAAGCGTCGGTTAAAATTTGCCTTCTCGATTTCTTGCCAATGTGTTGGAAGGAAGACGGTGCACAGCTGATGAGGGTTTAAAAAATGAGTGAAAGTCTCTGTTGTATGGAAGCCCTTCACATTAAGTGAATAAAAATGCAGTCATCTGTCAGTATTGCAACTTAAATATCACGAAAGAATATCTGCAATGCAAATAGACATTCGGGTTTGACGGACCCATTATTGTGAGGTTAGCCACAGATAAATATAAGCTATGTGCCATTTCGCTTCTCAGAGTAGCATAGCCTCTCTTTGTCATAACACTGACTTAAAATATTTTCCTTAATTTACTTTCTGATTCCTGAATGTCACTGTTAAAATGAAGGTTAGCCCCGCCTCTTAGCCATATAATCTTACATAATATGGTACGTAACCATATAATATTTTTTTGTGAGTGTATTGTGTGTTTTCAGTATGGCTGAATGATACTGGAAAAAAATTGCATTGCTATATTTGAAGTTTTTGTAATATTTAGGAGTTGAAAATTAAATATATAACTACCAACAGAGTCCATCAAATATGTCCGGGTGTCGCTGTGTGTTGTGCTAACAGACACGAATAAGTGCGCAGAAATCACTTGCTTTTGCTCAATATAATTTCTCTGAGATACAGAGTATTTCCACACAGCAGAAGACAAAAATCTTTTTGTGACCAATTCTTCGCTTCGTGTGGAGTTTGCATGTTCACCCTGTGTGTACATGGCTTTTCGGCAGATTCTTTGGTTTCCTTTCATAGTCCAAAAACATACAACTTGTGAGCTGGAGTGTCCAAACTGACTGCATGTGTGGGTGAGTGGGTGGCTGGGTGGGTCCTGCTTTGTTACAATTGCAATGTATATATGTGACCCATGACAACGAAATGAGTCTTATGGGTGAAGTTCTACCAGTGCGACTTAAGACACATTTCGTGGCGACGGGTCAGATATATTATATAATTTATAAATGACTTGCTTAATCCTCAAATTAAGCTGTAGATTAATTGATTATTGATAATCGATAGTGATAGCCCTAGCTGGCATTTTTGTGCTGTTAAACTTTATAAATATTTTTCTGCAGCATTTCAAGTAATATATCTAAATTAGTAAACTAGTGAGAATGTAAAGCCTAGTTCATACTTTACTTTTCCGTGTGCCATTACAATCCACGTTATGGCTGTGCATGCAGGCTTTTCAGTACATACTAACATTTATCCATAGGTACAATAATATTCCACCAGAGGGCAGATGCATTGCTACAAACAAACACAGGCAGTGTGGGGAAATGGGTAAACTTGGGAGGTAATGCTGCATACTGTGATATTTTTGATGGCACATTTAGCCAGAACCCTCTCCCACTTTGCAAATTTTATCGCCAAGATTTCAAAACACCAGAAAAGTGTTGCTTTTGAAAATACTGTATATCATATTATAAATTGAAGGTATGAAATATTAGATACCACCAAGCCTGTTAAACAGTTTAACAACCATAATGTGAAAAAGTGAATAACAAATAAACTCATATGTTACATACAAAAGCACAACACTAAAGCCCATTATATTTGTGATGTTCTTGTAGTGCAGAACATATCAAACAATGTATTTTTCATCTCTGTCTGCAGAAATTCTGTTCATTCTCTAGTGTTTGGTCAATTTCTTTCCTCGAATTCATGCACCAGAAAAAAGTCTTTGTGCTCTTTCAGTAATGAGTTATATATGCAAGTGCTTCCATATCTCCTTGCACAACTGCTTATCAAATGTGTCTACATCTACAACTACTCTTCTTCTTCTGCCACCTACTGTCTCCCCCTTTTCCTTCTTTTTGAATTATTGTGTATAAATCATGCAGGAATGTAGTACAGCCATGTAAAGCACCTTGGGTTGCAAAAGACCCTATGTAAAAATAAATTGAATTGAAATGAAATGAATTTCCGTGCACAAGCACAGCTGACATGCAACAATGCACAAAATGACTACTGGGATATAAAAATCTGGGCTGCATGTGCAGAGTCTGGCAGACACCCCTGATGACAAGGATTATATAATGGAATGCAAAAAATTCAGTTTTGATTGGCCTTAAGTGGTTTTGACATCGCTGATATCCCCACAGTGCATGATTGTGTGTATATATGGCCATGTGATGGACTGGCATCCCATCAAGGGTGTACAGTAGCTTGCAGCCCTATACTGTCTGGTATAGGCTCCAGGCACCGATGTAACGCTGAAGAATATAGATGGATGAACTCCATTACCCATAAGACATTTTATTTACAACTTGCCAGGCTAATGATAGGCATACAGAGCGTACCTCTCCTGAACGTTGTGTGGCTGGGGGCGGGCTCTCCACACGCAGCTTTCTGGATTGGTCCACACTGCCGCTCTGGGAATCAGGGGCCGCCGTCGAGACTGGAGAGTCTGACTGGGCCAGAATAACGCATATCAAGTCCCCTGGCACGATTCCGCAGGAGGAGAGGCTCTGGCCAGAGTCAGTGAGGGGCTCCTTGCCATTCAGGGAGAGTGTGAACTCAGTATCTGGGCTGCAGGGGACAAGACGGGTCCAAAATCATCTCTCTCTCTCTGCAACTCTCTTAAAGGATTTAATTGCTCAAGTGACAATTTTTTTGCCGAATTTTTTGCAAGGCTGAAGCAACCACACTGCGATAGTATATAAAACTAGCAAACCTCCTGCAAGTGAAACAACCTCCCTCCATACTATCCAAAATGAACTTCCCAATATTTAAAGTGACAGAAGGATTAAGCTTAGGGTAAAATGATCGTTTTAAATGCTTCCAGTCTGCAGACATATACCATCACTCACATGTTCTATCAAAGAAATGAAGAGAGTGACGTTTGGCACAGTGATAATGAAAGCAGAGAGGGAGCCTCCCTGTGGAACGTAATCGGCAGAGATGGACTAACCTAAGGCCACAGGACGGGAGGAGGACCTCCATGACCTGCATGGACAGATCCGTGAGTGTGGGCTCATCTCCATCCAAGTCCAGGCAGCTCGTCTGTCTGTTCATTCTCACACGGAGCTTCATGTTCCAGCTGCTGGTATACAGGACGGCAGAGAGATCAAGTGGGGACTCGTGCACGTTTGGGAAGTTGATTAAACGAAAGCAAATATGCTTCAAGTTTTTCCCCTCAGCAAGGCTGGAGGATTCACTGCCTCTGCATTTCTCAACCTTTTGTGTTTTATTTTGAATTTCACATGGGACAAGGATCAGCTTAAAATATCACTTCTGATAATATCACGTAATACAAATTGCTGCAAAGAAATGCAAAGTCCTCTCTCTCCGAAACAGCGACATCACCCTAATTCCTTTGCTCGTTATTCCAACACACAGCCTCCGGTCTCAGCTTCCACAAAGCCAGGTCCTTGCCAGGCAGGGTCCTGTTCCAACCTGCAGTACAGTATCTCCCTGATGACCAGCATCCCTTCTAGCCGAGAAACACTCCCGTTGCCATGTAACTATGTTAAAACATATTTTGTCCTGACACATACAAGGGCCATTCCTTTGCTATACAGCACACACTGACCCCCTAGCACAGTGAAAATTCAACTTCAACTCTTAGGATTCCCAAAAAAAGATTCTCATATTTCTTTCTTTACTAATTTTAAATGCTTTCTGGATCAGGTCACACTTCTGGATCCGTGTGGCACTCTGACCACAATAATGTTTTTATCTCAACACCCAGTTTTTTCACCTACAGAGAAGCAAACCTGACGTTCCTAATTAACTCATGAACACAGACATCTCTATAAACAGTATTTTTATTTCTTCCTTGCTGTAGAAAATATAGAAGACTCGGGGAAGATTTTTCATAAGCTAAACCCTACTACTAAAAAACTGTATGTTGCCAAATTCAGAAAATGCAGTAAACTACAGTGCAAAAACAAACATACTAAGTCAGCGGCATTCTGGAATAGCCACAAGATAAAATTACTAAACAGTTTCATTTTCGTTTCTTTCAGTTTTGTTAACCAGGCACAACTAACCACCTTCAGACAAAATCAGAATAAATAGCACAACAAGACGTACCTCAACCGGTGGGTTACATACGAGAAGAAAACTGCTAAATGGAACATTAAGCATCACCATCGAGAAAAATAAAAAAAAATGAGAAAGTTCGTGAAACTCTACAGTATAGTCTGACATGAACTTACACCTAGTGAGCCAATGCACTTACTTTTTCTGATGACTACACCGCAAAGAAACGCTTCATTGATAAAACATCAGCACTTGCACAATATTTCTATCGGTAATGAAGGTGCGTGGCAGTGTAAAATCCTGCGGTGCTGTGTGTCGAAAAATAAACGCAGCTGCATGAACTCTAGAATCTGCCAGATGATAGCTTACAACTACGGAACCCGACGAGGGCCCAACAGTACGAATATCTTTAAGTCAAAATACCCTGGGTGTCAAGACATCAATGTACTTCATGGGGAATCTATGGAGAAAACTAATTTCTATAAGACATGCCAATTTCTTTAAGTTTTCTGTGATCAGTGATTAGTGACACATAATTTGCTTTCCTATCGAATTATGTATTTTGTGCTCTGTGTATTATCAGATTTCAGCATTGTAGAACATTTAAGCGTTTTGCTTAAGGCTCGCTCGGTTTGAACCCTCAAGATGTCCGTAGCCTGATACTGTAAATGAGCAGAGTCTATCGAAGCAGCGTCGTGGGTGGGTTTAGACTCACAGACTGCCTTGGAGATTTGGTGTATTGGGTGATTGGTATTGTTTTTTTCCGGTATTTTTTGTATGACTGGTTGTTATAAAAATGAGTCGAAGCTACAATGATGAATTACAGTACTTGGACAAGATCGATCAAAATTGCTGGCGCATTCGGAAGGGGTTTGTTCCCAATATGAAGGTGGGTAGTTGTAACGTGGTCGGTCGCGTTACTTATGGTGTCTCTGTCGATTGATATAGTTAACCAGGGCTGCCGTTCACGACTATTGCTAATGCGAGCTTTTGGGAAACAAACTACACGCTCGATGATTTCGTAAGACTCCGAAAGTATTCTCTTGTGCAAAAACATCGGTCTCTATTTGTAAATGAATGTTTGTTCGTGAATGAGGTTTAGTTGAAATCTGGGTG
Source organism: Isichthys henryi (assembly GCA_026776945.1). NCBI lineage: Eukaryota > Metazoa > Chordata > Actinopteri > Osteoglossiformes > Mormyridae > Isichthys > Isichthys henryi. The sequence goes on from JAODJX010000001.1 coordinate 28,834,792, forward strand.
AAAACTTGAGCGAAGTCAGCTAGTGTGGGTGGATTGCTCAGTTTTATACATGCCAGCCTTGATTTCCAGGTGGAAGGGGTTTTCTACGTGAACGATTCTCTCGAGAAGTTAATGTTTGAGGAGCTGCGTAATGCCAGCCGAGGTGGAGGTAATTGCTATTTACCATTTCTCCTCTATATCAATTTTCATATCTAAATAGACAAGCAAGTAATGGCTGTATTGTTTATGTCAGCGTTAATTAAAATTGTGATGCAGGTGATCAGCGTGTGGGTTTTTTCCCCCAGGTTTTGGTGGATTCCTGCCGGCTATGAAACAGATTGGGAACGTGGCGGCTCTCCCGGGAATAGTGCACGTAAGGCTTAGCGAGTAATGGAAATATAATATAATTTGAAAACTCGCTTACATTACTAATGTGATCTCCACTTCTTTGTAAACAGAAATCCATTGGTCTCCCTGATGTCCACTCCGGTTACGGCTTTGCTATAGGAAACATGGCTGCTTTTGACATGAGCGATCCCACTGCAGTTGTCTCACCGGGTATATCTTAATTACACCTGTACCATAACATAATCAATTGTTGGTGAAGGGCTTTTTTTGTTTAGAATCTATTCATATCCTATAATTTGCTATTTAAATTGTATTTCAGGAGAAATACAAATGTATTTAAAATAAATTTGCATTTTTTAGAAGCAGGGCTGTTTAAGATGTAAATGAGGCATATGTCCAGTAGGTATGATTTAATGGCCGATGATGAAATACAGCCTGTGACATCCGGCAGGCATGTTCTCTTGTCAGCTTATCTAATTGACTTTGACCTGGGTTGGGTTGTCGTCTTTGCAGGTGGTGTGGGATTCGACATCAACTGTGGTGTTCGCCTGCTGCGCACCAACTTGGATGAGGGTGACGTACAGCCAGTGAAGGAGCAGCTGGCTCAGGCCCTGTTTGACCACATTCCTGTGGGTGTAGGCTCCAAGGGTGTCATCCCAATGGGTGCCAAGTAAGAAATGCCTCTCGACACCCATCACCTGCCGAGGTCCGGCTCCGCAGTGCTTGGCGTCGGTTGTAATGGGCAGTGCAAAGTGAGTCTTTATATTCCTGGGTGGGTGGGGGGGGGGGGTGTACAGCCTCATGAGGCCGGGTGTCACATGTTTGGAGCAGCTGGAGGTGCATCTGAGATGGGAGAAACAAGGCTCCTGCCCATGGTTACTGGGGTTGGTGTGTTGTAGGCCTGTCTGCTTCACCAGACAGCACACACTACTCAAGGGCAGTGATGAAGGCAGTGGTAGCTTAATGGATAGGGACGCGCACTTGTGATCCGACCAGCAAGGCACCCCCAAGGTACCCTGAGCAAGGTACCGCCCCCAAGCACCCCGGGCACTGAATTAGCTGCCCTCTGCTATACCACGATGTCACATATGGGTTAAATGCAGAGAACGCATTTCGTTGGTGTGCACTGTGTGCTGTGGTGTGTCAACAATGATGACTGATTTCCTAATTCTAAATATTGACTTGTTTTTCCGTCACAAATAAAATAAAGTATTAATATTCCTTGTTTAAGGGACTCAAAGGGCACCTTGGAATGACTCTGACTCTGATTAAAACCATTACAGTATCACACATCTTTTTAGAAACTCTTTTCTCTAGTTCCGTATGTAGTAGCTTAGGGTACCTGTGCCTAAAGGACACCTTTTTTTTGGGGGGGGGGAGGTGGCATCTACATTTAAATTTGTGAGGATTGTACATATAACGTTTATTTTCAAATTTGTGTGTGTGTTATGAGCACTGAATTTGTATAAAGTTATTTTCTGCTGTGGCTCGCAGGGACCTGGAGGAGGCGCTGGAGATGGGGGTGGACTGGTCCCTGCGGGAGGGCTATGCCTGGGCGGAGGACAAGGAGCATTGTGAAGAGTATGGCCGCATGCTGCAGGCTGACCCCAATAAGGTCTCCTCCAAAGCTAAGAAGAGGGGGCTCCCCCAGGTATCGTCACGCCGCCTTTCACCCCGGGGCCCCCCCCCCCCCGGGCCCCGCGGCGGGGGGGGGGGGGGGGGGGGGGGGGGGGGGGGGGGGGGGGGGGGGGGGGGGGGGGGGGGGG
>JAODJX010000001.1:28841897-28868925 GCA_026776945.1 Isichthys henryi
TATTAGTTTAGTTCTCCCCAAGCGAGCTTGATGGGCCGAATGGCCTCCTCTCGTTTGTATTGTTCTTATGTTCTTATTACCAGTAATGGAATTCTTGTTCTGTTACCTCATCTGTTATACAGAAGCTAAAACAGCAACATAATAAAAGAATGGAAGTAGTAAGTATAAAAATAGAATGAATATATCATTTGAAGAAAAAAATAGCTAGTGCTGTACAATGGGGGAAAAAAGGAAAAAAAAAAAATACTGGGGGGGGGGGGGGTCAGGGTACCCCATGTGGTATGTGTGTGATTGTAATGAGTGTGTGGATGTTAGTGTCAGCAGTTCAGTAGCCTGATGGCTTGTGGATAAAAACTGTCAACCTGCCACCCTCTCTGGCACTCAGGTTGGCACAGCTTTTCTAACCTCTGTGGCACTTAATTTAGCAGTTCAAGAAACTTATGGGCCAGTTGCATGTGTTGGAAATCATCTCAAGTGTTGCTGCTCACCAAATAAAACTCTGCTTTCTGATCAACTATTGTTAGTGAGTGACGAGACTCACTGACAGGAGAGAAAAATGAGTCAAAGATAAGTAATTTCACGTGGCGTACTCTGAAAAGAGTGGGCAGACCCTTACTTCTTTATTCTTCCCACTAGCAGTTCAAAACTAGTCTTTCTTGTATTTTTTGAGACTGGCGATTTATTGAAAGTGGCAATATGAAGCACCACGATGAAACAAAGCACTGATCTTGAGTAAAAATACCCACTCAAAACTAAATTGAGGGTACAGAAAACAAACGATCTAAGAGCTCAGTACGATCAATCCACCAGAATACAAACACATTCACGGCTCAACAATAATCCATTAAAGTTTTGGGTCAAAAAACATTTAAGCATTTTTAATTGACAGAGGGGTTAACAAGTAGTGCGTGAGTGTGGTAGCTACAACCTTAGTTGTGAAAAAAAATCAAGCAAATATGTGTCATATCATCAGCTACATAGAGAACTGCAATATTAACCCAGGATGTCCTGCTCCAGCTGTTTGAAACAATTCAGACGACACTTTGTTTGGACTTAGCTGTAGAGTCCATTCGTGTGTCAATGCTCAGCTGCTAGGTCATGCAAGGGACTTCAACAATGAGCAGAAAGCCTTCCATGACTGTTAGGTGTTGTACCCCTTCAGACCAGTACAAGAGGAGAATACATCTACTTCACCATAAAGGAGATAATCTGTTATTGAAACCATTTGTTGTTTATTACAAAATTAGTTGAGATTAAGATGTGACATATTTTAGATCTTTGCTTGATGAATTTCTCTATAACTGGTCCTCTTTAAAATTAATACACCTGCCCTGCAGGTTTGTAAAACTCATTAGTATTGAAAACAAGTTTTACAGCACATATTCAAACAAGTGAGGTATTCGATATAGTTCCATTCCATTCAAAACACAAACTTCCACAGTGATAGGCCCGTGTTTAGCAGGTAATGCTATAGTCGCATATAATCCAGAATCATGCATCCAGTCTTTACTTCTGGTGCTCTGTCTGAATGGGGTTCTCTCATACACGACGTTTCTATCCACGTGGATTTTTGTGCCAAGATTTTCAGATGGAAGGGCTTCTCAGCCCTTTTTAAACCAGGAACAAGTGAAGAGAGAATAGAGCTAGAGGTCACATCTCATCACATAAGCGAGAAATAGTCATACACCAAGATGAAATATCATTCTTGTTGGTCGTACTGCAATTTATTACTTATATTTCATTGCATTACAACCAATGAGAGCAATATTTCTGCCAGGATATTAGATATTTGAGCCTGTGTATTAGATCATGAATGATTAAAATGTCTCCCTGATACGCCTTTAAGGAGAGATATCATTCTACAGTGCACATTCTGTCAACTGCAGTTCTTTGGCTCATACACACAGTTGAAGTTGTTTTGTCAGGCAAATTTGTTTTGACACCAATAAACCAGCAATAGCAAACAGTAGGTAGTGGCTTGGATTTCTTCCTCCACCCCTTCTGCGCTTTCATCCCAACATGCAATGCGCAACAAGCAACACGTTCCCTATCTGGAAAAGTAGCAGCATGGATGTTCTGGTAGAGTTGGGCCCTAAAAAGAATTCAACTTTGGAAATATGGAACTTGTTTGGATTTTCCCAAATTGACACAGCACAAACAAAAAAATATTAGCAAAATGTTTAAAGGTAAGCGTGGGGATGGCGACATGACAAGCCTTTTTTACCAGCTCAAATAAAACACCCGAAGGAGTACGCCGAGTACGTTTTGGTATTATTACCTTATAAGCCTACATTTTTAAAAACAATGTCATTTGTTTCGTTGCACTGTTCAGTGTTCAATAACTTGCAAAATGAACATGGATAAGAATCATGATGAGATCGTGGATCATGATCATGCCAGAAAAAAAACTGACATATTTTTGCCATTTTGTCCACCCTGACTCCACGCACATGTAGCTGAAACTGGCAATAAAAGATACTTCAGATACCACCCCCCCCGTCCTAATATTTCTTATGAGGGTGGCCACCCTCTAAATATCTTTCTCGATGAACGGGGGCAGGGTGGGCTCTGTGTCTTTTTCGTTAACTAGATAACATTTTGTCAATGTACGGGTTGTATCTTTGAACCTCTGGGGGGGTTGTGGACACCTGCTTGAACTCCCCGGGGCGAAGGTAACACCTGTTTGGATGTGAAGGTTTAGATGAGTATGATTTTATTATTGGGCATGATTATGTTAAACTCCAGATGGGAATGTGGGCTGTGCCCATGTTCTCCATGCAACATGTGCACTGAAACCTTGAGTAACAGCCTATCCCTTCCTATTTACAATTACCAAAACATTTGATTGGACAGCATCCCACGGGGCCTTTCCTGTTTGTGAATAAAATTTGAATATGAAAATACGAAGACCATATTGGCCTGGTTTTACACACTGCATTACCTTTTTGTTTAGAGCACTCCATTATTTTAAATTTAAGGTCCAGAAACAAGGTGGAAGGACTCAGTCATTGGAATAACAAGCATGTTATCAGGAAAATTCATCTATGTGGGCAGCAGAAGTCAACACGTTGTGTACTCATACTTCAATTCCATGATCAAGCAACCGTTTTCAAAGACAAACTAATACAGTTGGCAATTTTAAATGTTTGAGCATTAAAATCAATAAATTCCTATAATCAGTCCCAATAACGTTTTGCAATATTTCACAGATTACCATATAGAGCTCAGTTAACATGGCACTGATCTGCATGGCACAATGGTCAGATGAGAAGCATCTGACCCCAACTATACACAATGTGTACCAAAGGATCTTGGATAGGTGCTTTGTTGAGTTGACGGTAACATTACTTAGTGATGGTTTTCAGTTCAAAGGAATCCAAGTTTTGGTTGTATCCTATTACATTTTAAGGTTCACCATGAAACTTTTTTTTTTGTTCATTGAACAAAAGAGTTTCAAAACATGTTGGTCAAAATCATCAATTTTAATTGTTCAACCATCACCTATTTAGATGAGCCGAGTTGAAACATACAGGGAATCTGAGTCATGGACTTAATATCAGAACGTGCATTCCATTCCTTTCCATGTCCAGGTACAATGAAATATGGCACTATGATAACTGTCAGTGATCCTGTTATGATTCTGCCTCCTTCAAACGTCCCATCTATTAACACACATTCACATAGCAAAACTGAACTTCATTGGTCACATGACACTGCTGGGGAATCCCTTGAAAATAGGAACTATTTTTTGTCCATGAGAACTCATAATAAAATTCAAAGTGCAGTAACTTAATTACTGCTAACCATTAAAATTTCAATCCACCATTTTTTTTTTCCTTTTTGCCTAAATCTCAAAAAATTAAACCATTTGGCTAAATTAAGACATTCAAGTCTGGCTCACTTCCTGTAACAGGGATACACATTTTTTTTTTTTTTTTTTTTACAAATAAAACATAGCAGTATGCAAATCAAGTCTCTCCAAAATATTCTGCAACTGTTTTAAGCGCTCTACTTATATCAAACGGTATTTTTTTTTTTTTTTACAGTTTCTCATAGTTAGTAGGCAAAACGTTTATGTGGGTGAGGTTTGTACAGAAGCACAAAGCACTCTCGTTTAAAGCGAAGGTGCATTATGGGTAAGGGACGAAGTCCAGACCGTGTCTTGGCAGATGGGAGATTAAGTGAAGTGGAACGCAATGCCCCTCCTCAGCTTCCTGGGTGATAATGTTAAATGACTAATGTTATACTTTTGGTTCACTGTCCAGGTACATGGATTACAGTATAGGTCCTCTCTCAAATGTCCGCAAGGACCAGTCAATCGTTATAGTCCTACAACTGTGAAAATTAGACACTGTAAAAATATAATACATAATCCATAAACAAATCTATGGTTTATTCAAGGAAAAAAAATATATATACCAGTAAATACTACTGAGTTCTGAGGGAGGGACATGCAAACTATTTTGGCTGAAGTAATATTCAGTTAGAGACAGAGGGCAATTACACTGCAGCCAGAAGCATCCAAGATTCATGTCATTCTGGCCAAAACGTAAAATTTCCTGCTTCAAAACATAAAATCTGTATCATTAAATAAATGTCTTGGGAAAAAAGGCTGCTTATATTACAAATCTGCAAGTTCAAAGGGAGACGCCCATTTAGCCTCAGTCTGCTTTATCAGACCTATAAATCCAACCCTACTCCTGGCAAAAATAGTCTATTTATGCCCCTCCCCCCCCTCCAGGTAATGGGATGTACTGCTTGTCATCTCTCTTAATTCCGTCCTGCTTAGCCCTCATACAATCCCCTTCCTGTACCTTCTCTTTCCTCCTATACTCCATAGTTTAATTCCTGCCTTGCAAACAGGCATCGACCAACAGCCCACGAGGCACCGACCAGGTCAAACCCACACTGGACACGCGTTTGCTTGGACTGGTGCAGTGGCCCTGCCTTTGCTGCCTGTCCTCCTTCACTGCGAGTCTCCACACGACAGGATTGGGTTTCGTTATGCAAATTTATAAGTGCAACAGCGAGTCCAATGCTAGCCTCCTCTTCCTCTTTTCTGAAAGGGCACTAACCCCCTCTCTTCCTCAGGCTTCCCCCCCTGTGTCCCTCTTCCTTGAATTTCCAGTATTACAGTTTGGCTCGCTGAAAAAATGCCTGTTAGAAGAGAGAGAGGGGTCAGAAAACATTACCACTACTGGCATCTCGGCAGGCTGGGGAGGGGGGGGCAGCTGGGGATCTGCGCCAATCGTACCTTTATGTAATTCTTGAGGACCTTTGAATCTGGCTGCTGAAGCACCTGGCAGAGCTCCTGAAATGGACGGATCATTTAGACACAGCGAGCATTACCCGAGATTGTTTCCTGTTCGGACAGAGCCATACCTGAATGATGTCTGGGGTCACCTGCAGAGAGGGCAGGTACTCCTGCTGCAGGTACTGAATGAACTCTGGTCCCTGCAAACACATTGGCACCAAGTTACAGTCAATGGAGGCCAACACTTCAACACTCCCACAAACTCCATTTTAATTAAGTGTCCCTTCTTTTAGGGGCTGGGGAAATCCATTCCGTTACAAATCTCAGTTCTTCGATTTGACGATTTGTAGAAAGTATATCCATTTTTAAATATGAAATTAAATTCAGGTTGCTACAATTATGCTGTTCACATTTGTTACTGGCCCAAGTTAGTTGTTGTAATCATGAATATTAGTGTTATGAATGAGCAATGTGCAGACTATTCCAGAACTGTTTCAGTTTAAGTCCAAAATTTGGGCCAACTTTGGATGCTATACGGTAAACAGACATCTAGACCCGAGTAGCGCAATCTAATATCAAACACTCAATGTGACCCTCACCCTTTTTAGATGAATCATCTTAAGCGTCAGGGCACACTCAGACAACGTCTGAAACGCAAAGTCATGTGTCAGAGGTATAATTATAAGACGTAAAATTATGGTAAAGCCTTTTGGCCAAAGTTTTTATCTGACAAACTGATAACGTACCAACATGGTCTGGGCATCTGACAGGTCAAAGGTTGGCTTAAGAGGAGCCAGGAAGCAGGCTGGCACAATGTGTTTGTAGATAAAGTCCGGAAACCCCATTAATCCATCTTTGCCCCCTGTAAAGAGAAGGAATAAGAAGCACATCCACCAACCTCACTGTGTGGCCCTGTAAACATTGGATAGAATGATTTGGCCTCATCCATTGAGTTTAAATTGCTGTTCTTGTCATAATCATATACAATACTGTCATCATAGGTATTTGGAATAAATGTTTATGGATTACTAAAACATCAAGAAAAATCCACTATTCTATAGTTTAAAACCTATTTAGAAATACACAAGTACGGCCCAGCTGTATAAAGTGACGTCTCTTACCCCAAAGCTCTACCAGTTTGGAGAGGATGATGAAACAGGTTTTCTGTGCTATGGGGTCAGGGATGTCGACAGCCCCCTGGATTATGGTGAAGAGGACCCTCTCAATGTTTTCCAGCTCTAGACGGACATACAATCCAGAGAACATCAACTGTATGCACAGGACAAGGTCAGAGGTGACGGGCAGGGCCAAGCAATGAAGGACCCCGATGGCGTAGAGCTGGTCCCGGATTGGGAAGCACTGGTTTAGAGGCTGCTAGGTCAAGCCGCAGGACATCTTACTGGTGCACCTTTAGGTGAGTTCTGCAAGCCTTTATTAAAATGGCCATCTTATAAACTATCCATTTATAAAGTAACCCCTTTACATTCGTGATTTTGGTTATTCGTGATTCAGCCAGGAATTGTGAAATGGGAGTATTTTTGAAGCTTGCCAAAAGATCGCAGGAATTCATACATGACACACAAGCCGAAATGATACTAAAAATGATTGAGATCAGATAGAAGCATATAATGCATAAACGTTAGCAATATTTCTTAATGTACATCTTTTATATTAAAAGTCTACATATATCTGTCTCAACACCCAGCCTCACTAATGTAACTCTGTGACTTTGGAATCTCGCATTTCTCACAGTAATCGTTAAACTTTTCAGTGCCATTAATTTTACATTTTAATGAATCCAAAGCACAGTGCTCTCGGTAGTAATCTTGCACATATAAGGGCATAATTTAGATGATTTGAATATTATATAAAAAGGTCTTGATAGGAAATGACAGTATTTTGACACGCAAAGGGCACTGGAATTGCAGTTAATATCTCGTTTGTGCAGTGCGGGCGCCACACAAACAGTTTCATGTTATGAAATTAATTTAACTGCACCTGGTGTTGTAGGTAAATGACTTGACCTTGAATGGCTCTCTAGCTCTGCTAGCTGAGAGGGGGAGACTGAATATGGATGTAACTCCTGTTCCGCTCTGCTCATAGACATCACTAAGCATTTGATTTGCTCTGTTCATATACTAATCATAAACTATCAAACTCGTTTCACTATGTTTATACATAAAACATGAAAAACAAAGACGAGCAAATGAGAAGCATCTGGTGAGTTCGTGTAGGTCCATCACCCACAGAACAGGCATAAAACGGACGTTGATGTGTGAGTGGGGGCTCTTCTCCTTTGCATGTTGGGCACCCCTGTTCCAAATGGGAACCTTCTCCTACTCTAATCATCTGCATTTTATGTCCATTCAGAATTTCTGACCTCCACACTGTCTGTTTAGAGACTGATAATAAATAAACTCATTTTCCAGACTGTTACTGCTAGGGAAACCCAAGTATTCTTCATGAATTTTCACATTCGTGGGGATCTTCCACCCCTAACCCTTGCGAATGTGAAGGGGTTACCGTACAGTTGGGTAAAGTGACTGCTAACCCGCTAAAACATGACATACTGCAACCAAATCAATTAAAAAAAAAAGTATGCTGTGTTTCAGGAATGAACCGACTACAGCCATGAGCTAACCACACCCCTGAAGGCAGGAAGCAGGTTTCCCAGAACGCCACATGATTCAAGAATGGTATCTCCCAGGCTGTTTGAACCAGCAGCTAATTTGTTTAAGTCATTTTATTTTTAGGGATAGACAAAGTTGTAGAACTATTTTACACATGTGTGTCTGAGAAAAATACACAGTGCACATTATTTTGCAAACCACATTTCAGGTATTATTAATGGTAATTAAAGAGACCAATCATTACTTTAGCTAAATAGTATTAAAAATGCATATATTTGATGTAATTTTATTTTAGCAAGTTTCAGAAGCAATATATATAGGTTTCCAATAAGTTGTAGTTTTTTTTCTTTCTTTCATATTTTATTTCAAATGTTCACTCAGATATAGTTTTGGTTAACGGTAACCCTGTTCTGGATCACTACAATATTACTTACACCTATTTACTGCAAAGTCTGTAAAAAGTTACCTCTCCGTCATTGTACATCATGTACATCTATGTCTATGAGCTGCTCTTTTTAATGGCTGTGGCTAGATGACTAAGCACACTCTCACACTTGCTTCTCACAGCCAATAGGAGCCCTCGAAGCTGGACCGTCTGATTTGCTCACCCTGGTTGCCCATGACCTCGTTCATGCCGCTGCTGACCACAGTCTGAATGAAGGTGAAGTAGCTCCTCCTCAGCATCTGCTTTTCCAGAGCCGCCGTCTGGTCATTATCCTCAGCTGGCCGGGCCAACACCTCGAAGATGGCCTGCACCAGCGGCATGAAGGCCTGCTGGAGGAACGGTGACACCTGGGCCTGTGGGGAAGGAGCAGGGGCCATTGCTGATGCAGCCGAGGAGGGTAGCCATGGAGCCATGTGGTCCTCCTTAGTTATGCTGACATTTGCATTGCTTCTGTCAGGTCTTGAACATCCTGAGCTCATGGCCACATGGATGTGGCTCAGTCATAATTTACACTGTACCAGACCCAGACCTTCATTAGGGAAGCAACAAGATCCTACACAGCAGCTTCAGTGGAGTATGACTATGTAAACTTGGGTTTTCTTGAAAATGCCAGTAACCTAACATAAATCCAATTTCAGATCATTTTTTAGCACCTAACATATCCACTTTAAACCATAACTTGCCATATTGACCTTTGATGGCCACATGGTGGCGACACTTCGCAGGATTCACCTTGAACTTGGCAGTGATCTGGTTGATTAGGGGGATGAACTCCTGCAGGTCCTTGGCCTCGCAGTCCTTGAGCATGTGTTCCGAGGCAGAGGGAATGAAGGGCAGCACCTCTTCCTCTAGGCATATAATCATGCGGTGCAAGAAGGTGCGCACGCCACTCCGCAGCGCCTCCTTCTGGACGGGGCAGCTCAGCGCAGGCAGGAAAGTCTGCAGACAGTCACGGTAGACCTCAGAGCAGCCGCATTGCTTCACCGTCTGCTTGTTGCTGAAGGCCTTGCTGGTGCGGCTATGTGGGCAGACAGGAAATGAGAGGTCATGTATCGTCTCACCGCAGCACGGCACCATGCCGCATGTGTCCCCACCACCAGCATGCAAACCTCAACTCCACTATAGACATAATGTCCTCAGCAGCATATCAAGGCTTCTAAAGATTCTTGGTGAGCATGGAAGATGAAATGTTTTGCCCCATGACAGGCCATCAAGACCTCCAGCCAAACCAGAGCAGCAAAAACTACCAACTTAGTTTGCCGGTCTCCATTTTCACCACAGGTAAAACCAACCAACCAAGCAGCCTTGACAAATGCCATACATCACCCAAGACAAAGGTTTCAGCTAAGGAATCCACAAAACACAAGAGCAGCCTTTGGACACGAGGTGCCCTCACAGTCGGTACTACCTGGCGAAGCCCACAGCGTGGTTCAGGCAGTCAGCCAGGCCGGCCTGACACTCCTCGTCCTGCTCCAGCAGCAGCTTCCCCAGCAGCAGCTTGAAGGCACCCAGAAGAGGCTCCAGAAGGTTCTTCATGAGAACCTGTTTCCTCTCCACGGGGTACTCACTGTTCACAATGAGCACGCCAGCCGTCTCATAAATGAAGAGCTGGTCATCGCTGGTCAGCAGGGCTGGATAGCCATTCTCCTGAGGTGAGGGCAGAAGGGTTTAGACAGTTACAAACCTACGTAGACGGACACACCGACAGTGAAGCAGTTCTTTGCAAACAACCGAACAAAGTTACTAAAATGCCATATTCAGTGAAAGCACATCACAGAAACTATATAAATAGTCTTTTATACAATACAGCCACTGAGAATACTACGGATTGCAAGGACTTGATGACCTTCTCAACCATATTGCTGTGAAGGTCGACTCGTCCTGTTTTGACTTACCGGGGGCGTAAGTTCCAGGAGGTCCTGTATCCGGTTGAGGATGTCTTCGATGAAAGCACTCATGTGCCTACTACATGGAGGAACCAGAATAAGAGCACATCATTCAGAGAATTGTTTGCAGAAGAAGAGGCTTGCTTTATCACTGATCTCTCGTATTAACATCACGAGGCTGCACTTACTGCAAGGTCTTGACGTATCTCGAGAAGAGGTAGGCCACCCTGCTCCTCACTTTTGGGCTGCTGTGCCTTAGGCCACGATGGTCCAAGAATGCCATCTAGAGGAGGAGGGGAAAAAATAGTTTCATGCTACTTTAACCACGTCAATGTGCTTAAAAATATACAGAGCCCTTGAATACCACCATACAATATTCAGCAACATTAAGAGAGGGTAGAGAGATGAGCTACACACTCCAGAGTGGCAGCTTAGGACAACACCCACCAGGACATTTGGAATGTGTTGAGGCTCCACGATGAAGAACTTGTCATAGCGGACAACAGTCTCAAAGAACTCCAGGGTCACAGAAGTGTGCTGGTACTCGCTGACTCCGCAAGTCACCAGCTGAGCAAGACAAAGTAGGGACATGAGAGTTAACACCCTGCCTTACCATCACAGCCAAAGCACTCAAGCATTCCGCTAAAATTCTACTACAGCATTAAAAACCACTGAAGGTAGGTCCTGTCATCGCTAAACCTCCACTCCATCTTCAAATGTTGAAAAAGCTTCTATAAATTATCAATATCACAAGCTTGGCATTCAAAAGCACAGAGACAACACAGTTCTTCATGAACTTTAGGCCAAGTTACAGCCCATGGTCATCTGTCCAGATGACTCCAAGGGGACGGCAAAAGAGGTAGTTCTGCAAGCAGGGGGCTCCAAGCACTGTGCAGAATGTGCCCCCCCAATGAAAACACCCACCGTCCGCATCATGTCCTGAAGGGCGCTGGCTTTGGTGGTGTCCCCAGAGAAGTGTGCCCCCTGCGAGGCCGGCAAAGCCTCCCCCAGCATGTACAGCAAACGGATGGCTACCTCCACCTCCATGAAAGGCGCAGTCTGCCAGCTTCTGAATGGATGTGTGCAACACAGGGGACACACACACACAGGGCACATGGGACACACACAGAGGACACTAAACAACATGTCCTTGTGTGACCAAGTGGGAACGAAACACGAACGGCTCATGGACAATGTGAAATTCCTTATTGCAAGCTCCGGGTTCAGCATTCGTCATTAATAGCAATTCTATCAATATACGTTTAAGGCTTACGAACGGGACGAAACAGACAATGAACATCTCATCACGCAGCTGGCAATTGTGCGAGAGCCAGAGAAGGTCAGAGAGGAGATGAATGGCCTACTGCATGGTGGTGTTGAAGACCCGGCGGACGGCCTCCAGCAGCAGCTCCGGAGACACCTGGGCCAGACGGTCCAGCAACAGCTTCAGCTGTTTCCTGTACTCCACAAACATTGCCTCGTCCTCCCCCTGCGAAGTATAGGGCGTGACAGAAAGTTCCAGAAGGAGCGAACTTATCCAAGCACACAACAACCAAGGCTGGTCTGAGTCTATGCTTGCTTACAGCTTGAGAGCGTTAAAATTACGATCGTTAACAAAAGAGTAATTACAGGAGAGTACCAAGCCTGCTATCTTACTCAGAAGCAGACATGAGTTACTAACAGCCTGTGGGTTGCTGCCATTTTTCCTACACGGGAAACAAGTGTGCATTATGGGTGCAGGAGGGCAGGAGTCTGTCTGAGGCAGCACAGGGCACAAGGCAGGGAAGCACCCTGGACTGGAGGACAGTCCATCACAGGGCACATGCAGCCACAATCATGCATGGAGAGAATTTATAGTTGTCGATTATTTGCACGTTTTTTGGGCTGTAGGACAAACCCACCATGCATGGAGAATATCTGAAGAACGCACCAAGTAAACAAAAACATTACCTCATTTTCAAAGTTGTATTCATCGTCATACGTGAGCTTCTTCATCACAGCTATCATGACTGCCTAATGTTGGTGGAAAAGCAAACAAGTTAACTCACTAAAAACGAACAGCAAGCCAAAGGTTTACATAAAAAGGTGCTCAGCACACCACAATGCCTCTGCACCTTACCTCCACGTTGGACTTCTGCTGATCCGAAAGAACTGGAAGCTGGGGAAGACAGATTAAAACTCCAAGTAACCGCTGAGATTCCATTACACAGGGGAAGATGAGGAATAGTGCACAGTAATTTACTGTCACCCGGCAGATTGTAAATGATCTCTGGCCGGGACGCCTACCTGCTTGAGGATGTGTAGGTAGTCGTAACAGAAGCCCACCACGTTGGTGGAGATGTCATCGTCCTCGTGGACCAGCAGCTGCAGCATGAGCTCCACCTTAGCCTCCAGAGCACGCAGAGCCTCCTGGGCGTTCTTCACGTCTCCCGTCTTGACCAGCTTGGTCCAGCTGGTGATCAGGGCTTGGCCCATGCCGTTCACCAGCTTGGAGAACTTAGCCAGGAAGTCCACATCCTCTTCCTGGAGACGGGACTGATGTCAACCAATCAGAGGCCCAAACAGCTTCGCCCTCAAACATAAGGGTCAAACTCAATCATGTTCTTAGAGGAAGGCCTTATCCACACCGAGTATTCAGTCCACATTACTGCACACGTGCTGTAGGTGTACTGTGTTCGACTTTGACCTTGACATTATTTGGTTTTAATACTAACAAACCACTACCAAACTGCAGCATATTAATCTAAATCGGCCAATACTGAGAACCAATTTTAATATCCTGCATTTTATATCTTATCTTAAATAACGAATGACTTTATGGTGCATTAAAAATAAAAGATTATGAATAGGAAAGATGGAAAACAGGTGGATGAATTTATCTAGCCATTTAACAGTCCACTGGATCAAAAAAATGAGGCAGTTAGGATGCTTTACAATATGATAAATTATAATGCACGTCCTGTATGACTGATCAACACCCCCTGCCCCCACCCCAAAGATTTGTAGGTAGAGCTGGCACCCATCCTGTACTTTACAAGATCATCCTGTACTAAAAAATAAATGTTCCGTACTGAATGAATGGGTGATTTGTTCCAAATTCTCACATCCGGACCCAAATACAACTTATTCTGGAACGTAACGACCTCTCATCAAGCCAAAAAAACTTCAGAGGTTAGTGTCTCTTGCCTTTGGTTTGCTGATGGAAATTGGCCCTTAGAGGGAAAAAAAAAAAAAAATTGGGGAACCCTGGCCAGCATGATGAAGACCAAGATACCTGCTCCACGTTGAAGAAGCCAGCAGACTGCAGCACCTGACACAGAGACTCCACCAGCTTGGTCTTGTCGATGGGGTCCATGCCCTTGTTGACAATTTCAAACAGGCAGTCGCAGGCCTCCTCTCGCAGGACCTCCACCGACATATGACTCAGCAGCAGGCTAACAAACCTGAAATGTAGGTCCACAACAGTCAGACTACCACCCATGAAGCTGAGTCTCAGATGCATTTATGATTAATTATGATACTAGTGCATCATTTATAAAAAATAAATAAATAAAATAATTTAAATGATGCAATGGAATTTGGCAAAGTTGAAATCAAGTTCTACAAACTTACTTCACCATGCAAGTATGCTTTAGAGACATTTATCATGGAAGATTCCAGATTAAGTCACACGCTTGCATATTTAAGTGAAAAACATTGGATGCAAGCCAGTACTATTAATCTCCCTTTGAAAGTTCACTGTAAATCTTTTAACAGGTGATCAAGATAAGTTGAATAGGCTCTGTGACCTAAGGGACAAAACAGGGATTTGAACACTCCCTCATGCGAGGCGCTCCTTAATGGCGCGACCTACCTGTCGTTGGCAATAAGACTGAGGTCGATCCAAGACACGTAAGCCCCCACCACCTCTAGGCACTGGCACGTTAGCTCAGAGTGACTCTGCTGGTAGGTGTGCAGGATCTGGTACCAGGACTCCACCAGGCTGGGGATACACTGCTCCCTCATTCGGTCCTTGATCAGGGTGTTTCTGCGCGTCTCCTGATGGAGGCAGCAGGAGACAGAAGTCAGGGTTTGCAGTGTATTTTTGGGCGATCTGACGATATCTGTGAATGGCGATATCGGACAAGTAACCTGCCATTGATATTAGTGATGCTCTGAGTGACTGGCAGCTGGATTAGATAGACTGAACTTCAGCCTTAATTACTTGATCGGCGGCCTTTGACTGATCTAAAATACCAATTTTGTGAACGAGATAGAATATGTGTGTTTGAGACTTAAAAAATGCACATGAAGTTTCAGGGCCACTATTTAGTCTCCTGTCTGGTAGTGCTATCACTTATCCATTAATGATTTGTAATTTGCAACATATGTGAAAAAGAAGTCGCTGCTGAAGTATTTATTAGACATTTATGGTCTTCACCCAGAGGAGTAGGAGAAAAGGGAGAGCCTGAGTTTTTGTGCTCTATGCATGAGTGCGGAGGGTGAGTGGTTGTTCAGTACAACTGCACAAATTTTGGATGAGAATAATACTTTCACCAAAAAATGCAGGGATGTTTATATTTAAGGAAAAACCTTCCATTGTTTCTTTGAAAAACATAAGCCAAATTCTGACCATTTATTTTAAATGATTTGAGATTCATTCTTAAAGCAAACCTTTTCATTTTATCTTTTTTCTCACCAAGAGTGACAGGTTTGCAGCTATTTAAGAGCTTCATATATTCGTGAAGGGTGGCGCATTGGCGCACTGGGTAGCACTGTTGCCTTACCATTACAACCTCACACCTCTGGGACCGCAATCTGAGTCTCTGCCCTGGCACCGTGTGTCATTGTGGGGATTCCCTCTGGGTTCTCCGGTAAACTCCAACAGTCCAAAAACTAAGGTGAACTGGAGTTACCAAATTGTCTGTAGGTGTTGAATGGTGTGTTTGCCCTGTGATGGGTTGGTGCCCTGGGTTATTCCCTGCCTTGTTCCCCTAGCATCCGGGATTCCCCGCAACCCTGAATAGGACAAGTGGGTACAGGAAATGAATGGATGAATGGACGGACAGACATGTTCCTGAAAGGCACAGCCATTCTGACAAACTGATTTTGATTCTGGGTTCAGGGTCTCCCCTGAAACAAAGGAGAGAGAGAGAGACCAGCTTTTAAGAATGTCCTTGCCTCAGAAGAGTGCTGGATGTCGCGGTCCACCACCTCGGCGTCGATAGCCATCAGCATACGCAAGTACAGGTCCACACCCCGTGGGTTCAGCCCAATAAGGGACAGGATGTCGAAGAAGAATTTGGGCCACTGCGTGAGGTACTCGGTCACGAAGGTCAGGGCAAACACCTGTGCCGCCTTGTTGCGGATGAAGACCTTCTCCAACTGGGCACTCATCAGCTGTGACCAGGACAGGCAGGAGGGATCAGTGACATAACACTCCTTACAGGTGGCATAGATGGGCAAAAAGGCAGTTCGCAATCCAGCAGCCACCTGGTGCTGCTCATGTTGTACCTGCAACTGCAGCCATTTCATGAGCGTCTCACGGATGAGCTGCTGCTGCGTTGCGTTGAGGGTCCCATGCCTGCGGACACACGGTGGTGCTCCATCAGCAACCAGAAAATCGAACCAGGCACCAGCCAACAACCTCATTTTAACAACAACCTACCAGCAGGTGACGCTGCTTAAAAGGCTGCAATAATTTGGTACTCAGTTTGCCACCTCAGTCAATGGACACAATTCTATGCGGCAACCCCCAGTGACCCCGAGCAACACCCACCTGAACTTGATCTGATGCTCCAGCACTTGGAAGCAAAAGAACTTCACATGGTCGTTGCTGGGAAAGAAACGCATCAACAGGATCGGTTAAACCCAGCTAAGCGTGACAAGGAACATTTTGGACATGGATTCCAAAAAATAATATTCCAAACAGAAGAATGAATAAAACCTGTTTCCGTGACACCATATTTACACAACCTGAAACACTGTGAAGGTATGGGCCCCAGCCTTATGATGTTTGCAAAACAGACTACGTCGCACGAAAATTTCAGCGGACTGATCAGCGATTTCATACATTTAATAATTTGTCTTTTTCATCCATATATGGCCAGAACGCATGAACATGAGGGGCCCTAAAACATTAATATATACATCTTACTTTTGCAAATTAACCAGTACCTTTGGGAAACCCCCAGCGTTCCACAGCATGGTGGAATACTGGCCACGGACTAGGGGCTGGAAACCCTTATGTTCCTACGCTAATGTACCTTAACTCTAGACTATCCACTCCAAGCAGACAGCCCTGCTCACCTACCTGTAAACGCCTTTTGCCAGGGCCTCAGCACACACCTGCCAGGCATCAGGAGACTCCTTTAGCTGCTCAAAATAAGCGAGAGCCTAGGAGAAAGACAGGCACCATCTTGATGAATATTTTAATGCCTCAAATGGGGCGAGAGGCCGATATACAAGGCCAGTCGTGGGTTCGGAGAGCTACAACTTCCAGCAAGCAAGAAAACCAGTTTAATGAAGCAGGGAATCAGATCAGAGGAGACAGGAGAACCAAATCGGCTTATTGAAACAGGGGTGCACTCAAACCCCGACTGATACTTTCACAGGGACACTTCGGGAACAGCTAGTCAATGGAAGACATTCCTCTTATCAACAGACGTGAACAGACCCCCGTCCCCATTCGGAAAAGGCTAATCATTTATACCCAGAGTGCAAAGTCCACCCGACAATCATACAAGTAATAGTTTAATACACAGCTGGCTTCTTAATGAAGGAATCAAAGATTTTCATTCACCACTTTCAAAGTAGTCAGACAACTGCACCACAACAAAAAACAGTAACAAAAATAAAACTATAGAAACTACAGAAAAAAAAACAGCTATATAATAAGGAACAGAAAGTTACACTGAAAATGACAAGGCAGAGATGTGCTGTATGAAGTTTCACCCTCTAAACTATCTGTGGCTACTTTGAGGGAGGCAGCCTGTTCTGTACGGTTTTCAGTGAAATCAAAGCAAACCTTCCTGCCTAGTGGCCTGTACTAGGAAGCAGGGTTACTGGCTTATCGGGGTAACTTGTCAGACTTAAGGGGGCTGACCGAAACGTAAGTGAATGAATATGAAGTCCGTTTAAACTGTGGTACCTTAAATCCGACAAGCTACTCGGAGAAGCCAATAACCCCGCTTTGTAGTACAGGCCACAGGTATGAGGGTAAACACCCTGCCCCACTCAGCACACCTAGGGGACTTACTCTCTGCCTGTAGCTGGCATCGGCATTGGGGTTCAGCCCAAGCAACGCCTGCTCATCCATAACGGCAACGGACACACGGAACGATGGGGATCACGTCTCTTCCACTGAAAGTTTGTGCTCTTCCACCCCTGTGGGGGCTTCAATCATCTGAAAGAGGAGTGACAGCACACATGAGTGAGTGCATGGCCTATGCACAAGTGCCAACAAGGACCCAGCTTACCTCAGCAGAAGCGCACAAAGCCAAGAACGCCCAACTGATGACTAAAGCTCGCAAGTTTGGATATAATCCAAGATAACCAGAGCATGTGCATTCGTTTGCTGTGAAAACACTGGCATGCGGTGGCAGTGCGGATGTTAATATGCAGTCTGCTCCTCCGTTTACAGACCTGAAAAGATTTACCGCATTTTCAAATACCGCGTAATTTATCCCGTTTTATGCAGACTCAAAATGGGCGTCAAATAAATCTAAAATGCAGCATTACGGAAACAAGCATTAAAAATTGAGGCCGAAGTCATAGGCGCGTGGCAGGCAGCGAGGTCACGTGACCCGTACAGCGCTAAACCAACGTGGCCTCCGGGTGAACAGCATCGTACTATTAAAGTGGCACCAGTATGACCAATAACTGCGAGACAAAACAAGGATTTATATAGGAAACGAGAAACTGAAGAGCGTCATACTTAAGCACAAGCAAGAGCTAGATCCACCATACATTATAAAACACGATGATGTATAATTTAATTAAGTGTATATAAAATTCTTTACAAGTAATTCTCGAAAGAAACTAATATAGTTTAGAGATCTGATATGCAAGTATAACATTTAGCCGTTTAAGGTTGGTTAAATGCCCAAAAAAAACTCGACTAGCTCCATATGGCTCGATTACCCTACTGATAGGCATCCACCCAGATGCAAAAATTAAATAAATTTGCATTTATATTTTTGCATGTAGTTTTCAGCACAAACCTATATAATGGGGCAGCAACCAGACCCGAATATCACACATCGCGTTAAATGACTTCAGCTGCAGGTGACTCAAAACAACAATGCTGTCCCACGACGCGATACCTTACGCGGCTGTAACAAACCTCAGGTCGTCCCCTCCTATTTATTCTCAATTATTTTGGAAGGAGATTGACGACGGTTATGATGATTTCTCTCTGCTGTCGGGTACAACTCCGGACCCAGCCATCTTGCTACATGTCGCCACTCCGCACAACTCCCAAGTTGATGTAACTGCGATGCAAGAGAACTGACGTGCGCGACTCGCCATCACGGCCACGCCGCACGCCTGTGCGCCCCGGGAATCGCGACACAGCAGATAAAATAGACACACTCCTTAAGTTATATCAAAACATACAGTCCTGAAACGGCGTGGAGTTCCCCCGGCGTCCGCTTCCGTGCATTGGCACGCTACTGCCAAGGAAAAGACTCCGAGGCCCCGTAAGCCAATTTTACCGCCGCACGACCAACAGCATTACATGGTGACGGCAGCTACCTTCCCGACTGGCGATTTAGCTCATGGCTCCCCTTGGTTAGCTCCCGGGGATCGCAGACAGCGGGCGGGCTGAATGGAGGTGTGCTGCGTGTCGGCTCAACGCAGACGGAAATCGGTTGCACGCCGGGTCACGACCACAGGAAGAGATCCCCCCGCGCCACAATCCGGCTTGACGGTGCCTGCACCCCGCCCGGTGGACTGCTCCTTTAGGCAGGGTGGAGGCGTGTGGATTAGTAGTGTGTGCAAACTGAAACTCTGTACTCGAAGTTTAAAGTTATAATCCGTAGATGAGAAACGGCACCGTGAAATCATGTGGATTTTCTGCAACTTGTTCTTTTATCTTAACTGTTTGTAACTTGATTTCGTAGGATTGGGACACTCATTAGAACTGGATAAAATATCAATTGGTTTTAAGAGAGAATATTTTTACCCTTTTATGTGTTAAACATCCCACGTTTCATTAGGAGCCAACTCATCCTTTATGGTCAAGCGTGGAACAAACCTTCCAATCACTAAGGAAGGTGTTAGCAATCCACCAATCACCGATTAGTCGATAAGCGGTGCGCCAATCAATGAAAGGCATAGAATCCGCTTTTCCTGTCAGAAGGTTGACGCGTCGATTCCCCGCCTTTCTACTTCCTCTTTTACAGTGGCGGTGAGCAAGAGACACCATGAAGGCGTCTGGCACAGTATGTAATGTTTCATTAAAAACCCATATATTGTGCGGAAGGCAGCAAACAAGTCGTTTTTGCTTAAATCTAAGTGTGTGAAGTATTTGTTGATGTGAACCCTTCCTAGGTATTCGATGAACAAAATAACTTCTGGGTGTTTTAAGGCTAGGAAATGAGTGTAATGGCAACATGGCGTCTGATTTTGCTTTTGAGAACCATGTGGCGAAGAAGGGAGACTCGCCTGAACAGTCGGGTCAAGGAGTATTATTTGTTCCTAATGCCGATACGAGTCCTGTAGCTACAGTTAATTGTTTTAGTGTGTACACGTCAGAATTTCAGGCTTTGTCGAATTTTAACGAAATCCACATGCCAACGTCATACACTTACGTCTGACTTGTGTCACTGAGGACCGTATTACTGCTTGTGAATGTTGCCTAAGCATGTAATGTCCCTGCCTGACGTATTTGAATCTTTTATAAAACCATTATGTATAAGCTAATTATTACCACATAGGTAGTTTCAATAGCTTATACGTAATTTTTGTTCCTGCTAGTATTCATATCCATTGGGTAGATTTATACGTTAATTGGGCTCCATTCGGGGATTCTTTAGATTGCAAATAATTATCCGTAACCTTTGAGGAAGCAATTATTGACATAATGTGTGGCATTATGTTTTGTCAATCAAATACTTGTTTCTTGACGTAAAAGATAGAAGTAACTTCCAGGTTGAAACTGCATCATGTATGATCCCAAAGTGGCCTGCTCAGCTTCTGGTGGAAGCGTGTGATGTCAGCCCCATCTTTTCTCCGCAGCTTAGGGAGTACAAGGTAATTGGGCGACTCCTGCCCTCTGCCAAGAATCCCACCCCTCCTCTGTACCGTATGAGGATCTTCGCCCCCAACCATGTGGTGGCCAAGTCTCGCTTCTGGTACTTCGTCTCCCAGCTTCGCAAAATGAAGAAGGCATCCGGAGAGATAGTCTACTGCGGACTGGTTTGTTTTAACTGATAACACAAATCTTTCTTCCTGGTTAACATGGTGACGGCAAGTAAAAACTGATTCTTGCCAACAAGTAAAAATCACTTTAGATATTTTAGTCAGTAATTTATTGATTTTTAAGCTGTACCACAATGTTGCTGTAGAGAAATGCTGTTTAAACCTCAGTCTGTTTAAACAATAGCTTCCAAAATTTTGTATGATGTCCATCCCCGGAAACTGAACAGGTGATTCTCCTCCTCAAGGTACATGAGAAATCCCCTCTGAAGGTAAAGAACTTTGGCATCTGGCTTCGCTATGACTCTCGCAGTGGCACCCACAACATGTACAGGGAGTACAGGGACATGGCCACCTCTGGGGCTGTTACCCAGTGCTGTAAGTACTTCAGCGGGGGCCCTTGGTGTTGGGTCATGTGACAGCCTGTTTGTCGTCGGGTGTAATGCAGGACAGAGAGAAATGATTCATACAAAGGCTACCTACTGTAGGTTTACTCTTGGTCACACCACCTCCTTAAGCTTGTTTTGGATGTGGCTAAAAGCTGATATTTTGCATTTTATGCATCAACTGTGAGTTCTTTATTATTATTGTTATTTAAAATGGCTAGTTTGTGCAACTTGGACAACTATAAAAATGTTGAATTAATCCTAAAACAATTTTTCATGAACACCAGACTGGTTTCACGATTGACTTGTTCATGTAGTTCCATATAGTACTGGAAATTTAGCAAAATGTCCTTTTCCAGTGTAAAACATTAATTTAATTGGCCGTTGATAAACATGTCTTTGTTTGGCATGCTCATGTTCAATGATGATTGTTCTCTGCCCAGGGAACTGACACTGGTTATCAAGTGAATGCTGCACACAGGAATAATTTGAGGGAAACTGCTGAAGTGTAGCTTGACAGCCTTTCAATATTTTTCTTTTTTTGGTGCTTAAGTACTGCATTATCAGGTTTCACATTGATTCCAGACAGCATGCATCTCTAATCTACACACATTGCTACTATTAAGACATTCATATTAGGCTTGGCAGTAGTGCTTTTTGATTAAGGGTATACATGGTGTAAAAAGGGATTCCACCAAAAAGTAAATATAAGCACCGACTGTACACAGTTCTTTGGGTGTGAAGGACGTGCACCATAGCCTGTGGAGCGTGAAATACATGTACTTTTCTGTTAATGCTTGCTGCACGTGTTTATGTTCTGTGTTTACAAATTTGACACTAGATATAGCTAATTAAAGAAAATAGATTGAAGATTATAGAAGGCATAGTTAAGCTAGATTTTGAATGTGCTTTTACATATTCGTGTAAGTTTCATTCAGTGGCGTTGGTTCCGTTTTCGTCATGAGTTTATCCATTCAGCAGACACATAAAGAGCATTTAGAAGTTTGATTAGTGCATAGCAGAATAGAGTCAACTGCACCTGTTAGTCTACACAGCCTTCAAACTGGAAGTTTTGTTGTCAGTTTTAAATTTTAGCTTAAGTGACTCTTAAGTTATTGTGCATTTTAGGAATTGTCTCATCACAGCAGAGTTGAGGGTGGTGGAATGTATTCATTTGCTTAAGCTCAATTTGGTTTGATTCCATGTCGCTAGTGAGTAATAGAGCTTCGTCGTGCGATTTTAAAGCTGATTATGTGTGCAGGCAGGAAGTGAGACTGAGGTAAAGCAGAATGCACACAAACCCAAAGGCCGTTATTCGCCCGTATGGCGGTCTTGCCGTGTGTGCGCAGATTGAACGGGATCTTGTCGCCTTTCATATGCTGTTGTGCTGATGGAAGTGAAATCAAGGTTCTACAGTCAAAACATATTATGTACCATCAATGGTTCACCACTAATGAGACATGAAATGGCAAATTATGCGGAGGCTGGCGTGAAATTATGGAACTGCTGGGAGTTGTGGGCGTAAAGTGTGATAATTCTCATTAAGAGATGCACCATGTTGTACTGTGACTTCTAATAAAGCTTGTTGTTAATATGCTCGCAGCAAGTTTATGCCTGTTTTTGCACTAATTCGCTAGTGCTAACCTAAAATTATCTTGCTTAATAAACAGTCTCTTGTTGGGTCCTTCGTATCTGCTCCTTATATGCCTCACATCCATTATAATATTGGCTGGTGAGGCGCTTTTAGTTTCAGCGACCTTGCGGATATCGAGGGCATAGCGCAGTTTTCACTGTCGATGTCTGACTCTCATCTCTCCCCTCCAGACCGTGACATGGGGGCCCGTCACCGTGCACGAGCCCACTCCATTCAGATCATGAAGGTCCAGGAGATCGCCGCTAACAAGTGTCGTCGACCCGCCATTAAGCAGTTCCACGTAAGCAGAAGCTACCGATTTACAGCATCTCACACTGTCACTGAGAAAACGTGTCCGGGGTACTATAAGACCAATGTGCTCCGTGTGTGTGTGTGTGTGTGTGTGTGTGTGTGTGTGTGTGTGAGAGTGTGAGTGGTGTTACTGCTGCTTTTCAGTGTGAACATGCAGCTTGTGAACATGCAGTGTCGGGTGCTTCACCATTTCTGTAAATGGTGTAGTGTGGTCTTTTCCATGTTAGCTGTCATTCATCCTGACTGTTATTGCTTGAAATCTCATCCTTATAAATGAGAGCCGTTATATATTTAAACGGAGCTTTCCATAACAACGCTGATCTGACATTAATTACAGTAGATAACGTCTCCAGCCGTCCGGGACAGGCTAGCAGTGCAATCCTATCTGCCTACTGTCTGGGTAAATGGCCCCTCTTTTGTTCCCAGGACTCAAAGATCAAGTTCCCGCTGCCACACAGGGTCCTGCGTCGGCAGCACAAGCCACGTTTCACCACGAAGAGGCCAAACACTTTCTTCTGAAGGGAGTGTTAATGCTTTTCAGTATGTGCTTGAGAATAAAAAATACCTAAAAAAATCAGTCTATGTTGTTGTTTTGGACCAGAAGTAAAGGCATTAATTATATTATGTACCATGTGACAGTAATACAATACACAAAATAAAATTGAGTGCTTTATTGATCATGTTCACAGGGAAAGAACTGCCGCCTATATTCTGTGCACATTTCTAGCTGTTGAAAAGATCAGGGGCCAAGTCATTTAGTTGGGGCATAACTTTTTCTTTTTTTGAAGGAAGATTGGCATCAAGGCTCGAATTCTCTGGGCTAGGTCTAATGTGCTTGGGGCTATAAAAGATATAAAGCAGAATACAAAACAGAATGGAGAATAAATGGAGATGCATTATAAAAGTATAGTTAGCCTCATATTTCAGTTACTGGTGGATGCTCAGCGTCCGGATCCGCCTTCTGTTAGCAGCTGTTAGGCAGTCTACGTCGCGTAAGCTTGGTAGTCATGGAAACGCGCTGTCACATCCCGTCCCATCGGACCCCGGAATTAAGCGACGAAGACGGTCCACTGAAGAGCGCGCCGGCTGCCGATTATTCGGGGGTAATGTTAAAACATTACGCTTTGAAAATTGCCTGCTTTGGTTTTGCAGTTTGGAATATGTGTAATTTACAAACCAAGTAGAAGTAAAGAATTATAATTAACTTTTAATACTGAAATATTCATAGCTACCGCTTTTATATCACTAACAGTTTTACATTTTAGGTAAGTTTTATATATGCGTTTGCATAGCCTAGTTGAAGAATTTCAACATGCAAATGAGGGGATAGAGAAGCCTAATGTCCAGAATCACGCTAAGTGTTTCAGTTTTAAGGAGTTAATTACGCGTAGTAGAATTGAGTAAATGTTAAAAACATTTAACATTGTGCAGAAATATCAGTAATTCTACACTAAGGTGTTATGATTCATGAATTTAAAGTATGAGTGACCGCCTGGGGCAGCCGGCTGAGTGGATTTTAAGCTGGGACAGAGGGAGTTCTGGTGCTGAACCGGGTCGGACACATTTTACACGTGGACTGAGGTCGTCTTTGTAAGTATATTAAAGCGCCGGTGGTAGTTGAGGTGCGCGATTCTGATCAATCTGATACCAAGTATATACAAGGCCAGTATCGTCAATACCGATACCGATACTTTTTACTTATAAAAGTAGCCTATGTACTTTCATGTAGGGAAGAGTGTGTCATGATTTATGAGGTGAATGCACTATCAATATGGTAAATATGAATACATTTTCATCACCACTAAACGATTTTGTGATTTTCGCGCTCCACTGTTAATTAATCACGTGCATGTTAAAATTAAGGACAGATTTTAAACAAAAAATGCAATGAACTTAAATGAACAGAATTTCCAAACATTATTCCTGTAGAGCGAATGCATTAAAACTTAAATTCTTCTGTTTTAGTTTTTGTTCGGAAACAATAATATAATGAAATGTCCGTTTCATTACACTGCTAACGCCAGATTCCGTCAAACACGCCTTAGACAAAACTTTTACTATACAGAATGCACAGTGTCAAGTGTTTTTAATTCCATACAAATATTAAAACATCGAAATGTGTTGTTTGACTATGAAGTGATGAAGGTTGTGGTAGTGATGTTAACAAGAATAAAACTGGTTGGACATGTAAATAAAACATTACTTTCACCATTGTATAAACTACCTGCATATTCTTTGCTTCTCTGAACGGACACTGCCAGTGACCTCAGTCTGAGGAACATCCCAAAGGTAGAAACACCATTAATGTACCATCAATTGTACAGAAGTGTTCCTCAGAGTCCATTTCTGTACCTTAAAAGGTACAGTTACCTACAGCCCAATGGTACAGCCCTAGTGACAAGCAGAGGTACAAATTTTTGCCTTCTTTCTGAGAGCATAGTTTGTCCGCGGTGCTTGAACTGCCCCTGTACCTGTTTTCCTGTGTTTCTGAACAGGTTCCCCTATTCTACCCCTTTTAGAGTACAGAGTGGTCCAGTGGTTCTGTAATGACCGCCGTGCAGCAGAACTAAGATGTCACTAAATTTCTAAGCTGGAAAACAAAGAAACCTCGTTACCTGTTTTGTAGTAGTTATCCAAAGCTGGCCTGATTTAGGTGCTGGGCCATAAATTGGCATGATATCATCATGTAGTCGTCATGGCAACAGAACAAACATTGCGACCACCAAGATAGCAAATACGGTTTGAATAAAGGTCTTGGAATCTGTTACTGTGGTTCCTGCATACAGAGAATGTCTTCTTTGCAGGTTACAGGGTGCTTTCTATAATATCTGTGACTACTGTGTGCAGTAACTGAACCAGACAAATAGCTCAGTTTCACAACCTTAGGCCCTTTGAGCTATTAGATTTTCAGTTATTGATGTTTTATGGAATATTTAACAGTCAGCTGGATGTAAAATGAGGACTTGAAAGCATTGACCCTCACTCGGTGGGGCTTTTATGAATCAGTGCCCCATATTCTTGGTCATTCTTGCTGTGATTGGTTTAGACCAACCAATCCCTGATCACTGTTCCATGCAGCAGCCATGAGGAATGAGCGGCGTGGGATGGACATCGTGCAAGCAAGGAGCCAAGGATTCCCTCTCTCTTCATCCTCAGATGAGTGTTCATTAAAGGACTGGTTTCCTCAGTGGCCAGGGGGTAAGATCTGCTTTTGTTGAAGAAGGTCTGGGCCCAGGTTGCTGTCACTCGTTTCAGAAGCAAGTGTCACTCACTGCAGATGTCCCTGCAGGGATAAAAGCTTCCGAAATGTGCATTTAAAACTGAACTGAACCAAGTTAATCTGACTGTCATACACTCTCTGACCTCTTTCTAATGTACACCTTGCTAGTACTGGGTTGGACCCACAGTTGCCTTAGTTCTTTGTGCCATAAATTCTTTGTGCCATAAATAAAAAGTGTTGGAAACATTCTTTAGAGACTTTGGTCCATGTTGACATGATAGCATCATGCAGTTGCTGCAGATCTGTAGGCTGCCCCATTGGTGCTCTGTTGGATTGACATCTAGTGACTGTGGAGGCCATTTAAGTACAAAGATCTCATGGTCATGTTAAAAAAGAAACAGTTCCAGATGATAAGTGTTTTGTAACACTGGTTGGTACTAAGAGGCCCAAAGTGTGCCAAGAAAACATCCCCACACCATTATACCACAACCATCAGCCTGAATTGTTGATACAAGGCAGCATGGATCCAAATTCTTACCTTACCATGTGAATGTCGCAGCAGAAATTGAGACTCACCTGACTACACAGCGCTTTTCCAGATGGATCTTCAAATCCATTGTCCAATTTTGGTGAGGCCTTCCCACTGTAGCTTCAATTTCCTGTTCTTAGCTGACTGAAGTGGCACCCGGTGCAGTCTTCTGTTGCTTTCGCCCATCCTATCTGCTATAACGTTCGGAGTTATGCATTCAGAGATACTCATCGACATTCTTCGGTTGTAATGAGTGATAAGGAAGACACACATCTCGGCTCTTCTCTGTCCTGGCACCTAGTTGGTGGAATGAACTCCCCCTAGATGTCCGAACA
>JAODJX010000001.1:28973590-28988128 GCA_026776945.1 Isichthys henryi
TTGGGGTTTAGGGACCGTACACCGCTCCCACACACAAGATTTGGGGCCAACATTGGGGTTTAGGGACCGTACACCGCTCCCACACACAAGCTTCGGGGGCCCACATTGGGGTTTCAGGACCGTACACCGCTCCCACACACAAGCTTCGGGGGCCCACATTGGGGTTTAGGGACCGTACACCGCTCCCACACACAGGCTTTGGGGCCCACATTGGGATTTAAGGACCGTACACCGCTCCCACACACAAGCTTCGGGGGCCCACATTGGGGTTTCAGGACCGTACACCGTTTCCACACACAAGCTTCGGGGGTTATTGTGGGGTCACCTCGTGAACTGCCCCTCCCGACTCATCCAATTCCCCACCCGCATTTCATATTACAAGTGAGACGTGAGGTACTGAGATGTTTGTAAAGTCCTCATCTCCATCAAACTCTCCATGAGCTTGCTGCTCATTTCGGTCCTACAGCCCCAGCTGAGGCCCAACAAGCCCATTGGGTTCTGCCAGTTTGTCATCTCCTTATGGCCCCCCATGAGGCTCCTGTCCTGATTGAGTCTGGCACCCCTATGCAGACCGTAGCCGCAGCAAACAGGTCCAGGGGACAGAGGTCCAGCACTGGGGATCAAGAGCACTTTAACCATTATCGTGATGCAAATCAAGTGTCATTATCTCATTTATATAGGGCTGACCAGTGTGCTCATTAAGAAAGGGGAACTACTGAAGACATATGAAATTTCTCTTTTAGGGGTATATTTTTCATGGCCTTCAATGAACCCATACTAGACTTAATTAGCACTTAATTGACCAGCTTTTAAAACAAGTGGAGACATAGGAGTAGTCCTGAAGACATGCAATACAGTCCTGAAGACATGCAGTATTGACGACATGCAATACTGTAACGGCTCATTGTTCTATCTGCACCTTTGTAGTAAGCATTCATTCTTGATGTAATCAGCATCCAGGAAGGACAGTACAGGGAAGAAGAACATCATTGTTTCACTCTGCACCGCTGCTCCATTCCATCCTTTGCACAGCTACTGATGTCAGACGTCAGAAGTATTTTGAGAAGTATTTTCTTTTCTTTCCCTTAAACAGATCGTTTTAGTACTTACTTACTTATAGCAGGTTTTCGTTGTTAAATAATGGCATTTATTCATTTGAGGCATAAACAAAGTCAAGCCTGTTATAGATTGTCTACCAGGGAAAATCCTCCTTTATGTTATCGTACTGAAACAATTATTTTAATAGCAAGCTGCTGTCTTATTTGTTATAAGGTATTAATGTATCTGACCAGCAATAAATTGTTTTCCGAGAGTTGAACATAGTCATTATGTATTTTCAACCAAGTACGATGTAATTAAATATGCGATCAATTGTATGATTTTTTATTCACTTTATGCGATTAATCATGATTAAGAAAGTTAATTAACTGACAACCATAGTTTATGTGTGGATGTATATAGGTGTGTGTGTGTGTGTGTGTATCTGATAGGATATATGATTATTTTCTTCACGGGGATGGATAACTTACTGCCATTCTATTTGAAACACTCCAGCTCTACCTGAGAAGGGCATCGCTTGGTCTTCTATCTGGTCTGTCTACACATAGAGTAGGTACCTTTCTGGCTGTGAGGAATGGAGAGCATCTTAACCGTCTGTCCTCCGCTTGCAGAGATCACTAAGGACCTGGTGTTATGGACACAATGCAAGGTCTTTGCAGCTTTTTCTCAAGTTATTTTTAGCTTTTAACAGTTCTAAAGCGCTTTATGTGGTTTAGAGGGCATGAAAGTAAAACACTGTGTTATTAGGGTTAAAAAGTCTGAAGTCTTGTCACAAAAAAATCCTGGATATTTCAAGCTTCAATATGCTTATTGTCTAAAAGACTTGCATTACATAATATTATGAAATGCACAGTTTACATAGCAAATGACTTTCACAGAAAACCTGTGGTTCTTCTCTGTGGTTTGAGGTTCTGGTCTAAGATTCTGGCCCACCCACAGCCAGTCTTGCACTGCTAAAAAGACCCCACCTGGCCTCCGCCATTTTTTATTTATTTATTTTTATCACTGAGCAATTTTAATTTAATTTATTTTTCACAACCGTGCATCCAGAAATCAAATCAGGCAAAAGATATTTGCTTTCATGTTTTGCACTTTACTGACATATAACGTCTGATTCACTCAGTTACCCCTTAATGCTTTGTTTTGAAATCCACCTTCATTATAATAAAGTGAGTCACAAATGTGGGAAACACACATCTTGCTTTCTATAAAACTTCTTTCATGTGGATAAAAGCATTGTTTCAGAATGAATGTGTAGAGAAAGGTAGCCTCATGTAAACAGAACACTTTCATGTATATATCATTACACACCTACCGCGCGCTTTATTAGGAACACTATACTAACAGTGAATGGGCCATCCTTTTGCTCTCAAAACAGCCTCACTTCTTCGTGGCATGGATTCCACAACATAATGGAAGTATCCCTGTGAGGTTCTGGCCCATGCTGACATGATAGCATCAGGCAGTTTCTGCGGATCTGTCAACAGCACATCCTCGCTGGGAATCTCCCATTGTACCACACCCCAAATGTCTGGATTCAGATCCAGTGACTGAGAAGGACACTTCAAGAACACTGAACTCATTATCATGTTCATGAAACCAGCTTGAGATGACTTTTGCTTTGTGACATGGCACATTATCATGCCGGAAGTAGCCTTTAGGAGATGTTTAAATTGTGGCTAAGAAGAGATGTACATGGTTAGCAACAGTATTCAAATGTCAATCTAGGGATGACCGATTGGTATTAACACGCCCAAAGTGTGCCATTTAAAACATTACCCACAGCATTAGACCAACAGCAGCAGCCTGGACTGTTGATGCGAGGCAACTTAGGTCTATGGATTAATGCTGCCGACATTAAATTCTGACCATAACGTCTTTGTGCCTCAGTAGAAATCGAGATTCATTAGACCAATGTACATTTTTCCAGTCTTCAACTGTCCAGTTATTGGTGAGCCTGTATCCACTGAAGCCTCAGCTTTCTGATTTTGGCGGACATCAGCGGAAGCTGACATGGTCTTCTACAGTTCAAGCCCTTCTGCCTCAAGGTTCACTGTGTTGTGCATTGTGAGATGCTTTTCTGCTCACTGATTTACTGCAGCCTTACTGTTCGCTGGGTCCAGTCTGGTCATTCCCTCCTGACCTCTCATCAACAAGGCGTTTCTATTTGTAGAACTGCAGATTTTTTTTTTGTTTGTGTTTCACACCATTCTGAGTAAACTTCAGAGATTATTCTGTTTGAAAATCCTAGGAGATCATAAGTTACAGAAATACTGAAACAAGCCTATCTGGCACCAACAACCATACCGCAGTCAAAATCACTGAGATCACATTTTTCCCATTCTGGTGTTTGGTGCAAACATTAACTGAAACTCCTAAACTGTATCGTGATTTACATGTAACCGTGACTAGTGAATAGAATGTGAAGCTGTTAGTCTAGCTTCACGTCTTTGAGCTGTTTCAGTGTCTCTGAGCTGATGATGTCATGGGCTGTCTTGGGCGCCCTCTTCTGAGCAACATCACCTTAGCAAGCCAATTTAATTTTGCCTTACATGTGGGTGCTGGTGGCAAAGCTTACCTAGGGTGCCACATGCATTCTGAGCAATGCTGCAACAGTCAGATATTGCTGTTGCATTTCCCAGGTGCTGACTGATCACTCGCACCTGGTTCATACTGAGATACTCCATAAGCCCCAGACAGTCTAGACCCCACCTCCTGCTGTATGCTGTGCAGCTCTGTTCCCCTGGCAGTGGACCAGCTGTCCTATGTGTCCTGCTCCACAGGCCGTGAGTCCAGAGGGCGAGAGGAGTCACGACGTCATCCGAGCCTGCAACAGTGCGATGAGTCATATGTCGGGAGTTATGCGAAGCCGAGTCATCGGTCCCCAGATGATAACCCAGCAATGGAGGAGAGGGATGTGTCATTCCCCCGTGGCCAGCACTGGGGCGTGAGAATGGCAGGCCCCTCGGTCAGAGGCAGCCCCATCGCGTCATTAGCTCAGAGACATCGAAACTGCTCAAAGACGTCAAAGTGTGGCACCACTAAACTTATTACGGATGTCACTGTCCTGGATGTCATTGTCAGCATTCATGGGACCAGATCAATCCCACAATTCATTTTTCTAATTGTTGATGGGGGACAAAGAGTCACACAACAGAGGACACGCCACGTTTGATCATCTCGTGTCATTAATGAAGCCTTAATGTGAACCGCCCCAAGAGTTTTTAATTTCTAGAATCTTTCAAATGCTCATTTGTGGTTCCTTTATTTTCTAGTTTGTTTTACAAGTAACAACAAAATGGAAAATGTGAAATTGAATGTAAATCTGTTCTCAGTTCACTCTAACATTAATTACTACAGCTATTATTTTCAGATGAAATCATCCAGTGTTAAAATTAGCCCCAGGCATCCATGTGTCATTGGCTCAGGAAGGCCGCCACGCCCAGGAGAAGTGCACACTTCCCTTTCTGACAGATGTATGGCACCCCTGACAAAGATGCTTCCTTCTGGGAAAGAGTGTGTAAGAACAAAATGCAGACACCCTGACCTACCCTAACCACACAGACATTCAAATCAAACAAATGGTTATGGGGGCCACAGGTAATAGAAGAAGCCTTATGACTTACTACTTAACTCCATCATGGTCTGGATGAGAAAGGAGAAATGTTAGGAGAAGGGTCAACTACCCCTCCCTGTAAAACCTTGCTAGCTATAGAAATACAGTAGATAGAGCATCATCGAGGGGATCTATGACACTGGAAGGTGAGAGACAGAAGCATCTGGAAGCTCCTCAGCTGACTATCATCCTTTATATCACCATATAAAGCTCCTTGATATTCAGCTATTTTCCATGCTACTTATGTAAGTCAGGATCGCAGTGAGCCAGAAAACTGTGAAACAGAACACGCAAGTAACACCACGGGGCCATTCTCCTCAACTACATGCTTTTTTTGATGCACAGAAGAAAGTCCTCCAAAGGAGAAACAAAGAGGCAGGATTTGAGCTCCCAGGTAGGATTCTGGAGCTTCTACTGTAACTCTCTCACCAGACTGTGCTACCTTGGTGTTTCAAACATGGACATGCGACACTTGTAAAAGTATTGTAGGTAAAAATTATAAGAAAATTCAGCAAACAATGAAGGTATAAAGATAATCATTTAAACAGCCTATAGAATGAAGTGAGATTCAGTTAATTATAGCATTAAACGCAGTTAAACTATAGCCACAATATTCACTGATTAATGCTTTTTTTAACCGCACGGAGTTGCGCAGGAGGTGTTTAGTAATAAAAGAAAATATTCCAACCTCATCACAAGCTCCATTAGTTTACTCTAGTGACAGGGTCCTTATTCAGTTGGCTTTTAAACACAGAGGCCAAACGAAAAGCATCAACCATGATTAGTGAGCCTGGGTCATATAATAATAATCATGAAAGAGACTAGTCCATCAAATACAGACATGCAGGCATATTTAGAGGCAGATTTGATGTATAAAAAGTGTTACTTGGGCTGTCCATTGGCCCCCTGAGAGTTATCTCACAGCCAGTAACACTGGGGATTGGCTGGCTTTTGAACACCTGCCAGCTGATTGGGGGGATACCAGAATCACTTCTCCACTGAGCACCTCAGCCTTGTCATGGGAGGAGTCCATACAATCAGCAGCAGCATCCCCACCTTCACCACCGGTAAGTTACAACCTCACCTGCATTCCCATAGTAACACTGCTGGCCATCAAAACAGCAGTTTATGGCTCCAAATGCAGCCTGGCTAATAGCAGGATCTCCACAGGGAACCTTCTCATTAACTTAGCATTAGTCACAGGCATTAGAGGATCGCTGGAAATTATTTATATACAAATGTCACGGAAATAACATTCTTCTGTGCATTCTTGCAGAAGTGCTGTCTGTGATTTACAAGTGAAAAGTATCATCGTTACTTATTTTATGAATTTTATGACATAAATGTGTATATCGAGCTCATTATAAAGTGTGTGTGTGTGTATGTGTGTGTGTCTGCGTCTGTATTTAATTCACTCTGACTAATTTGACCACATGTTTTTTATTAAAGGTGCTTCTTAACTTTTAACGAGAGTTTCCTGAATTACGAAAAAGCTTCTGATGAATTACTAGCCGGAGGTAACTGACAGTGGATGAACAAGTTTTGAAAACTGTAATCCATTTCTGTGCTTAAAATACTATAGTAAATGTTACCTGACTGCACCCTGCTCAGAAAACCCACCTGCCTACACCCTGCCCAACATATCCGGTTGACCTCACCCAGCCCAGAACATCCACCTGACTACTCCCTGCCTAGAACATTAGGCAGCCCACCTAAGGAGGAGTAGCGGAAATAAAATGTGCAATTATCTAAAGTAGGGGAGACAAGAGGTAGTGCAAGCAGTTAGGTGAGTGCAATGTGCAAGCTCCGGCAGATATGCGTATGGCAGCATAAGTAGGAGGGAGAGGCAGGTGGGAATGCAGGCATGGGGAGTCCCTG
This sequence comes from Isichthys henryi, assembly GCA_026776945.1. Taxonomy (NCBI): domain Eukaryota; kingdom Metazoa; phylum Chordata; class Actinopteri; order Osteoglossiformes; family Mormyridae; genus Isichthys; species Isichthys henryi. Next base: position 28,980,144 of record JAODJX010000001.1, read on the forward strand.
AAATGTCAGCACTCCAGTTCCACAAGGGATTGCGAAGCTAGAGTGACAGCACTGACAGTTCAGTTCATCCAAAGCCAATGGCACCGATCCCCACCCAGCTCTACACCTCACACTATAGGCCTAACTTGCCATGTCGATATTAACATCAGACTAGCTTGTTGAGGTGGGTACTGTAGCACTGTCGCCGCACAATGCAGCTTTGTGTGGAGTTTGCATGTTCACCCATGTTCACTCCGCAGATCCTCTGATTTTCTTCCACTGTCCAAAAACATGCAACTTAAGTCATCCATCTTCTAAATAAATAAATAAGAACTCCAGACTAAAATTGCTAGAGATATGTCACATCAAAGACAAGGACGGAGGCGAAGGCAGGTGGGGGGGAAAACTAAAAAGGGGCTTTATTAAATGAAACTACAGGCAGGGCAAAAGTAAACGGACCATGAGGGGTCAAAACAGGGTAGGGAGCATCAGCCGAGAATACAGGGCACACTGGGGAGCACATGCAGGCAGCAACATCAATGACTGGACTGGGGAGCTCGAGACAAGGAGGCACTATATACATCACTGACGAGGGAGCAGACGAGAGGCGCCTGGGGTGATCCACTCAAGGGCTGTAACAAGAGGAGCAATTGGTGTGGCAAGTCAAGTTTGATTAACTTGATAATATACTGTGGTTAAAAAATGTTCCTTTAATTTTTTGAGCAGTGTATTGTATTATATTACATTTAAATGATTACTCAGTGAATTGTCAGATTAATCGGTAGATTCTTTGATTATTGATATAATCGATAGTGACAGCTGTAATGCAAACTTGACACCGAGGAAGTATCTCCCACGGCATGTAGGACACCTCAGAGAGATCACGCGGCAATCTGATATTAGCTTTCATATCCAATAGTACTACATGCTAATACAAGTTTACATTCAAAATATTATTCGCAAAATTTGCTGATTTAAACATCATGATAGGAATTTCTATGACCTAAAAGCAGTTTGTAAATAGTTTATATGGCATTAAAGTGAAGAGCTGGCTTGGGGGAGAAGTCAATGCAGCTCTTTCAGTCAGCATATGGGGCTCCCTGGCCTACCCCTCCTCCTGCCTGTGGTTCTGCAGGCTTTAACCACACTGATCTCCACTGGGGGATGTGGCCTCCAGGTGAAGCTTTGGGCAGCCTTCAGGGTCTGAGCCACAGGTCACGGGCAAACCAGTATGGTGAACCACGGCACAGGATGGGACAGGACTCTCCTGCAGAGTTTCACCTGCTGAGTTTTGTGGTTCGGCTGACAGGCTTCCGGGCAGCGCATCTGGAGAGCCTCTTCAGCCAGCTGGCATTTCTCATACTGTCTTAGACCTTCCCAGGTTCACTGGGGTCAGGCCATCCAGGAACCTATGGCCTTAGCTCGTGCCACTGAATGCAGGGACGTGCTTAACCGATATGTGGAACCTTCCAGCAAGGACATGTACTGCATGGATAATATGATTAGTATATAATCTGAACTGTACATGCAAACTTTGATTTAGTATTGAGGGTTATTAGCCCATAGAGAATATAATATTGATACTCTCATTTCACCTATCCCATCTTACTCTCAATTAGATGAAAAGAAATAAGTACAGCTGAGAACAATCTTGGGGGTCATAGCACAGGGTTACCCAATGTTCAGCCCCCCTGGAGCAATTGGGGTTGAGTATCTTGCTCAGGGGTCCAATGACAGCATCCGACTGCCATACATGAGATTTGAACTTCTGAGTCATTTATTGCTCCCATATATACTCAATGGCCACTTTATTAAATCTGCAGCAACTGCGCGATGCTATCATGTCAACATGGACCAAGGTACCTGAGGAATGTTTCAAGCACCTTGTTGAATGTGTGCCACGAAGAATTAAAACAAGGGGTGGGGGGGGGGGTCTAACCCAATGCTAGCAAAGTGTACCTAATAATGTGGCCAGTGAGTGTATATGTAAAATACCATATCTATATCAGTGTGTATGAAAATATCTACATACTTTAACTACATGCAACAAAATATGATGATCACAACAGGATTTTGATAATGTGAGACATGAAATGTAAAGTGCTTTGAGTAGAAAAACTACTATATACTGATAAAATGAGTAGCACAATTTAATATGAGCAACACTATGGGAAACACAGGCCTGCATATATCTCTAAGGATAGTGGTCTAGTGCTTTACTGTGGCATTGAACTTTGAAAAACTCTGAGCTTCCTGCTTTATACTGTAGTAATACTGTAGGGTTCTGCTTCAAAGAGAGACATCAACAGCGCCACTGAATATTAGGGGAGAAGGAGATTTTTAATGTCTTAATATTCATTAAGCAGGTGTTAAAGTTTAATCAATAAAGAAAATAAAGTAAGCCACTTTGATGCACTGGCACCTAATGGTAGAACTATGGTATTGCAAATTACTCAGATTCTTTACCTGTCTGTTATTTCTCTTCAGACATTAGAGGGTGTACACTATCCAAGTGCCTGGAAGGTTCAAATCCTGTGGTGGACAGAAATATCCTGTCATTCTTGGGCCCTTGAGTAAGACCCTTACCCTGAGCTGGTGGGTGGCCCTGCAATCTGACATGATTTCCTCACTTGTATGTTGTATGTTGTATTTGGATAAAGATAATTATAATAATATAATTAGGGTGAGACAGGAACCCACAAACATCTGCTAAGTATAATTAAATATAATAAAGAAATGTAGGGGGACTAAGGGAAATTGTTTAGGAAGATATCAAGTCAATGTCAAGTCATGGAGGCTCAGTGAGCAGGCTTGGAGGTCTGGCTCTTTCCCCATGAGTGTAGAGTTTGCAGGTTCCCCGTTTTACCGGTTTTCTCTGCATATTCTGGTTTCCTCCCTCAGCAAAAAGGCATATGATTCAGCTTGTGTCTGAAAATGACACCTTATGGACAAAGTATAATGAAGAACTGACATGCTGTTCAAAGCACATCCTGCAGTACCTCGCACATCTGCCTCTGGCATTGATTAAGTGGTCATGGAGCCATTATAGAAAACAGATTTGTGAATTGCAGCAAACTCACTTTTTAAATCGTGAATACATGTCTGCTTATGACTATTTCCATAAGGTTATTTCTGTTCTAGATATAGAAATGACTGATGCTCCCATCAGGGCACCATGGATATTATTGAGGAATCATCAATCACAGCTTGGTGGCCACTCTGGTCTGTACTAGGTACTGAGAAGGACATTCGCAAGGGTCCCGATGGCAGATAAGGAAGCGTTTGTTAGAGGGATCTAAGAGAAAATGACATGGCATCTATGGTTTTGTGACCCATGTTCTGTTTACAGATGAACAGAACATGACATGCATTGGCATTACTCACACCCGAATCTGTTCCTTGGACAGTGGCAGTTGATGAAACGGCCCTTACGGAAGACACTTCAATTGTGACCCATTGGGCCGACTACTTTGAACTGTTCTTTATAGCTGATCATTTGGCTAAGACGTTGGACATCTCTGGGTCCACAGTTCTTGAGGCTGATCCTCTAATTATCTGTGAACCACCGAATCTCACTGAGATTGCACAGGTGGTGAACCAACTGAGGGTAGGGAAGGCTGCAGGGATCTGTGGTATCCAGGGTGAATTTCTCCAGGCTAGTGGTAAGGCTGTCCTCCTGGCATTGCAAACCTTCTTTACTTCCATTTGGGAGAGGGGCATCATCCTAACTGACTGTAGAACTGGGTGTTTGCCAAGGTTGTGGGGTCCAGCAGCCGTGGGGAATCTGTTGGTAAAGAAAGACTCACTGACCTTGACTTTGCCAATGATGCTGTGATCTTTGTGGGATCAATGGAGGCTCTGATCAGGGCTCTCAAGAGACTGAGCAAAGAGTCTGAGTTTCTGGGCTTGCAAGTGTTCTGGATAAAAACCAAGATCCAGGTCATTAATGACCACTTGGGCAAAGCCATCAGCAGTATATCTGTTTGTGGAGAGAATGTTGACCGCAATGAGAGGTTCACTTACCTTGATAGCAACATTCGTGTCTCTGGTGACTCTTATGGGGTGTGTGGTACTCCCAATATCTTTGTAAGAGGTCGAAGGTCCAAGTCTTTAGAGTCCTAGTGCTCTCTGTAATGTGGTTTGGCTGTGAGACATGGATGCTATCCAAGGACCTGAGATGAAGACTTGACTCCTTTTTTAATTTGTCTCTTTGGAGAATCCTTGGGTACCGCTGCTTGGAATTTGTGTTGAACAAGCAGTTGCTCAGTGAGTCCCAAATGAGGCACATCACCTGCATTGTCACGGAGTATCAGTTATGGCACTACGGCCATGTGGGACTGGGGATTTCCTGAGGATGATCCAGATCACAGGATCCTCATTGCTGAGGACCCAAGCAGCTGCACCAGGCCAAGGGGATGCCCACGTAACACCTGGCCGTGGCAGATATACCTTCGTTTCAAGAGGGTGAGACTGGACCTCATGTTGGCCTGGGGGGTCACCCAGCAGGATCCTGAGGTGTCTCGTCGTGTGGTGGGTGTGGCAATGTGCTGTTCCAGTGCATGCTCCCCAAACTGGCCTAATGTGACCTGACCTGATGCTCCCTGAACTGTTCATTTAACATTCTGGCATAGAGTGCGTCATCAACGACGCAACGCACTTTTCCCGTCTATTTCACTTTATATCTCACTGAAATCTTCATCTAGAATCATGAAAAAAACGCTGACTAAATCCGTAATCTGTCTTCTTCTCAAAACGTCAATTGTCGGAAGTATTAAAGTTTTTAAAATTAAGTTAAATCGGCAAAAAACTAAAGCATGTCACCTTTCTTTGTTTTACCTGCATGGTGGGCGTGTAGTGCTGCCCTCACCTGAAGATCACTATTCGTATTCGAAATAGCCGGGTAATTAGGCCAGACTAGGTAAGTATAATATAAGAAATAATTTATTTGCCATGAATTAATTTTATGATATTGAATGAAATTTGTGACCATGCCCCAGTCAGTGAAAGTGTGATCCCTACCCCAAGACCCCAGAGGGTTAAACTCCAGACATAATCATAGCACCAAATTCCAATTTGTGTAACTGAGGATTTATTTTTTTGCAACATTTCTGACTTATCTCATCTTCTAGCTCGGTATATACCTACTACTGGTTTGTCCAGATTATTAATTCACAATTATAATGTTCCTGTTGCTCGACAGACAAAAATTTAACACTTTTATTTTATTGCTCTGAAGGATACTTTCTTTCTGTGATGGGCTGGCCCCCTGTCCTGGGTTGTTCCCTGCCTCGTGCCCATTGCTTCCGGGATAGGCTCCGGACCCCCCGCAACCCAGTAGGTTAAGCGGTTTGGAAAATGGATGGATGGATGGATATTTTTTTTTTTAGTGTTGCAGATTTTCGGCTGGTTCATTGTGGTGCTTTGCCTTACACAGACATTCAGTGTTCAGTGTTAAATTGAAGGGCTTCAGTATTTAACCCTTTTTCTCTCTCCTTAGTAACCCCTTCATTCCGCTGAACCGAAACGCACACAAGCACTTAATTTGTAAACGACCTGTTTGTTTTGCAGTTATGGGGCATCGCTCGGCACAGTGCGCCAGGTGTGCAGCGAGGGCCTTGGAGTGCAGCCAAGTTGCTGCTGGCGCAGTGGCACAGGTTCATGGAAAGTTCTGGAAGCTGTCTGTGCCGACGGGGCTCTCATCGGCAAGGCTGGTGTTGGTTTTGCCTCCAGTGGTCTCTTTATAAACCCACTGAATACCAGCAAGCAACCAAGGGGCATTGAGGGAGCAAAGGGCCGGCCACACACACTGTCCTCTCTCACTCTCTCTCTCTCTCTCTCTCTCTCTCCCTCTCTCTCTCTCTCTCTCTCTCTCTCTCTCTCTCTCATACACACAAACACAGGTTTGTAATTATATTTTTGTGGGGAATGTCTATGGAGAAAACTATAATCCCAACATGATGACCATAACCTCTGTCCAGCCCAAACCTTAACCATAGGTAACCAAACAAAATACGAGACTTTTTTAGTTTTTTGTTTGCATTCACAGATCTTTGTGGGGACCTGAAAAATGGTCCCCAAAATGTCAAAATAACAGGTTTTTATCATAATGTAATATAAATATAATCCACACACACACACACAAGTTGGTCTTCCTATCTAAATGGAGACTGTCCATTCATTTCTATGGGAAAAACCATAATCCCAGTCACGACACCCTTAACCCCTACCCAGCCCTAATCTTAACCATAGTAACCAACCAAAATACAAGACCTTTGAGCACCTTTACTTCTTTGATTGCATTCACAGATTATTATAAAATTGAGGTTATCCAAATGGTCGATGGAATGGGGTTTGTGGTACTACCGATATTTTTGCAAGATGACGAAAATCCAAGTCTTTAGAGTTCTAGTGCTCCTTGTCTTACTGTATGGCTGTGTGACATGGATGCTCTCCAGTGAGCTGAGATAAAGATTGGACTCCTTCGGGGCTTTGCCTCTTCTGGGTACACCAAGTTTGATTTTGTATTGAACAAGCGATTGCTAGGAAAGTCCCGAATAATGCAGATTACCTGCATTGTGAAGCAGCTACAATACTACGGCCATGTGGGTTGATTCCCCGAAGGTGACCCAGATCACAGGACCCTCATTGCTCAGGAACCAAGTGACTGCACCAGGCTAAGAGGACACCCAAGTAACACCTGGCTGTGGCAGATGGATGGCCATTTCTGGAGGGTGGTACTGGACTGTGTGTCGACCTGGGGGGGGGGTGCGAGGCATTTCTTCATGTGGTGGTTGCGGCAATGCACTGCATCAGTCCATGCTCCCCAACCTGAACAGGTTAGATTAGTCCTAATTGGCAGGCTCCACATTGTGGGACAAAATGGACCCCTCCTGACGGGGGCCAGGTCCCAGGTCCCATGAAATAGAAAGGGGCCAGGATCAAGGTAGGTTCTTCTGAGGAATCTGGCAGGTTGAACTGCCTGTACAGGGTATCAGCTTTGACATTCTTAGGACAGGGAAGATATAACACCTTAAAATCACATTGAATGAAGAATAGAAGCAGCCAAGGGGCATTGAGGGAGCACAGGCGGGTATTTGATTGTTTAGCGTTTGGAGGTACTCCAGGTTGCAATGATCAGTTAACACTAGAAAAGGGGTCACCCCCTCCCACCCGTGATGTGACTCTGCATTTCTTGGAATAGAATGTATAGGGATAGAGCCGCCTGGTGTCTTTGCATCATTGGGACAGGACAACTCCCACCCTGACCTCCAATGCACCAACCACCACCACAAAGGGCAGTCTGGGATCCAGTTGTTGGAGTATGGGTGCAGAACAGGACAGCTTTTATAGGTGGTGAAGAAACTTTGGCTTGCAGGGTCCATCTCAAGATGGGGTGTTTGTCGTGAAGGAGTGATGTGAGCAGGCCAGCCACTGAGCTGAAACCATAGATAAAATGGCAGAGCAAATTTGCAAAACCCAGAAAGCACTGTAACTCCTTCATGGATCAAGCTTGTGGCCACTCCTGGACAGCATGTACCTTGTCTTCTTCCATGGTGACTCCTACTGGACAGATCACGTAGCCTAGAAACTTGAGGGAACATAGATGAAATTCACATTATTCCCCCTTCACAAACAAGGTTACTGTCGGACATGATGGTAGTGGTGTTCTGGTGATGAGGAGTATATCGGAATATCATCAGAATATCACCACTAGATATTAAGATTTTCCAGTGCTGGTGATGATTGAGATCTTCCATTCATAAGTGCTCTGAAGCTCAAGCTTAATGAAGATCTTGGCATCACTGGGCTGTTCTAACACAGATGGAATAAGAGGCAAGAGCTCACATCTCTTTACTGTAATTGTGTTGAGGGCCTGATAATCTATACAGGATTGAAGCCCTCCATCCTTCTTCTTCACCTGGACACAATCACATCGCCCCTCTTCACTGTTGTCTGGTATGGAGTTGTCAATCACCCAGAAATGGCCTACTAGATAATAGCATAAA
>JAODJX010000001.1:28994969-29014591 GCA_026776945.1 Isichthys henryi
AAAAAAAATAAGTCATAATAACGAGAAACTTTCTCATTATTACGACTTAGTATCTCATAAAAACGAGAAACTTTCTCTTTATTACGACTTAGTATCTCATAAAAACGAGAAACTTTCTCATTATTACGACTTAGTTTCTCGTTATTATGACTTATTTTTTTTCTTTTTGTGGCGGAAATGGGCTTCCATACAATCTTACCAATGAGTTTTGTTGTTTTTTTTTTCCTTCAGACCTTTTTCCTCTATTGTGCCATTTTTGACTGGGTCTCCATCAATGACACCAACTTATTGCTGTATTCCAGAAATCAACACGTTTTACTAGACAATCTATTGGGTAACACTTGGGTAACATGAAACAGTCATCATAATGCATTGTAGATACCTTCATAATGCATGATAATGCATTCATGAAGTATTATAAACATGCCTATAAATATTTATAAAAAGGCATAACACATTATAGCCATGTTTATTATACATTATGAATGCTCTATGAAGCTTTCATCTGTAATACAGTATTGATTGCATTTGTAATGCATTATAATGGTCAGTATAAGGGGTCCAGCCTCACCCTGCTCCTGCTGTCCTTCTGTTATGAAGCAGAACATCACTACGGCAGTAATGCTCTGTCTGGTCACAGTGTGCATGGTGTTTTGTACTGTAAACTCTGGCTACCCTATCGTACAGAATATTGCCCAGTGCAAAATGAAGGAAACATCTACGGTTAAGGGGTCAGGAAATTAGGGATCTGGAAGACAGAAGTAGATCTCGTGTGAAATGGATATGGATCTGAGTAATATGTTTCTGTGTCCCTGCTACGGGCAAATGCTAACCAGCTGATTATATATGGTTCAGATTCAAGATGTGACCTTACAAAGTCAAAATTTCAGTACTTGCCTGTTCTCGTGTAACTGTAGTCACACAAAGTGAACGTTTTGTAAAATTGTTATTTGAAGTGACAGTAACCAGCACAATAAAATAATACAAACATTCCCCTATATTTTCAGTTTCTTTTAAGCAGTCCGACTCCTCATCTGATCAACAACAAATAAATAAAACAAATATACGGTATCAACAAATACTTTGTGAATACAGGTGCACCTCTACTTACGAATGAGATACGTTCCGAATGGCCGTTCGTAACCTGAAATGTCCGTAAGTCGTTATTCAACATCATTTTAAGGGCATATGCAAATACAAAGAACTAGGATGCTGGCAGTACGCACGCACGCTATGCTGCTGTGTGGCGGGAATAGTGGCCAGAAGTCGTACAAGGAGGAATTGGCGCGCAGAAAAAAAAAGATATTGCAGTCCTCTTCGTTTGTATGTCTGAAAGTTTATAAGTAGAGGAGCGTCTGTATTTTGAACATGTGTTTTAAATCATAAAAAGGCCAAATGTCGAACAGTTAAGAATAATAAGGAATATAATCATTAGAAACTACTTTTGATTGGTTCATCTCTGATGATTATGTCTTTTGATTGGTTCATCTCTGAGGATTGTAATATAATTTATTATAATTAATATATAGTATGACAGTTAAAATTCAAAATTATTTTTGTCTGATATTGACAGCTGTTTGGGGATTATTTTACAGTGACAAAATCCTTTTTTTAACTTTAGTGCACTGGATGGTTTAAGTAATTGTTTTATTGCAAAATATAAATAAATTTAGATATTAAATTATACAAATATTGTATTTTTGACCAATTTAAAAGTTTTATTACATTTTGTTCCTGAAAACTACCCTGAAGTCACCCTTCCGCTGGGTCAGGGTCATCCTACTTTTTTTGGAATAATGGTATCCCAATTATACAAAAATTTTTGGACCATCTATACTCATGATTTGATCCAGATCAAAACCAAGACTGGATTACCTGATCTAATCTGGTTTCAGAATCTGTTTTTTCTTTTGATCAACAAATTTTCAAGATTTGATCCAGTGTAATATCCAAAATCTGGTCATTACTTCTGAGCAACTGGACCTACGATGTTATAATTTGATCTTAATAAATAACTGAAAACAACTAGCACTGCAAACGTAAAGCAGCTTGTATAATTGCATGTTATGTTGCATCAAGGAATTGCAGACGCACGACCATGCCTAGTTCGCAGTGGCTTTCATTTCAATGTTTCTGGATGCAGTTCTGCGTGTCTAAAGGCGGTTAACCTGAATACTCTGGGCCTTATTTCAGTATCTCCTTGTGTGACATCTGACCAAATGTGGCTTCTCATTTTTGTTCACTCGCTATTGGAGGTATTCGTCTATCTTCTAACCACTTATTCAGTAGGTTGCCGGGAAAATCGGTAGCCGTTTTTCAGAGGTTTTCCTGAAAAATTTGCAGTCCTGTTATTGCTTTTACATACTGTGAGTCGTCAAAGTGAACGATAGGTATGACATTGTAAAAAAGAATGACATTTCAAAAAATTACATGATTCACATGAATTACCTGTATATAAAAATTAGGAATTTTGTACTTCCTGGGAATAGTGATGGGAAAGTCCCTGGGCTCAAGAGCCACACCCCAATGGTTTAACTGGGCATCAGCATGGAAGCCTCTAATTAAAAAATGTTATTATTCTTATGTTTTTTCTGTCTGTATGTCATTTTCAAAGTTCATTCATTTAAGGATGCTGAAATGGGGATGACTTTTCGAGTCTTTTAATTAGCAAAAACGGCTGATGCATTGCAAGCTACTGCAATGTGATCATACTTATACAGTACTTTTACATAATAAGTGAAACAGACTGCCATTATAATTGCTTTGGTCATTCTAATTAATTAATTCATTCATTCTTATGGAATTATTTAAATGGAATTAAAGCATGCAGTCCAAACAGGTAGCATTATTAATGCATTAAGAATTAAATCATTTAGGCAGCTAGGACTGGACAAACCTACCCACGATCAGACTGGTGCACCTCTTTTTAAACTTGATAAGTTTAGAATATGAGAGTATAAGGTGATACTGGATTGTTGCTGTGGCTTCATGGCGTGTGTGTGGAGTCTGCATCACTTCTCCTCCTGTGTGTGCAGCAGTTTAGGGACAAGCTACTTAAAAATGTTAATAATTTAAGCTATTAGTTATCTTACAAAATATACAGCTGAGCAGAGCTGTACACACTACATAGCAGAAGCAGCTTAATTACATTGAGCTAGTTACTCTCTAATAATTCAGTGGTTTGGAGTGCAGACTGAAAATCTAAAGGTCGCCCCAAAAGGAAACCTGGAGGTGCCCCACTGTAGTTCTGGTGGAACAAGGTTTTTAAACTGAATTGGGTCCTAATGTGGTAATATATATATTATGGACTAGTTTAATATATGGACTAGTTTCTGGAGCGAACGCAGGCGATATGGCGAATGGAGGATAGAATGGAGACTTTATTAGCATCTGTGGGACTCAGCAGACTGGGCAAACACCTAAGAGAGTCACAGAGAAGAGAAAGAGAAGAGAAGAGAAAAGGCCGATGACTTTATAATCAGTATTTTGGCATTTTTATTGTTTGATTATTCAATTCCAGCTGTCAACTAGGCAGTTTAACACATAGCACTTTTATACAGTTATAAAGTCAGTGAAACCCCAGGTAGCACTTTTAAGAAGGAATGAGCTGCCCAGAGTTACGTTACATTGTGGGCTGTCTGTACAGGGTTCCATAAAGAGCACCATAATCTCTGCTCCCCCCCCCCCCTCCCCCCCCACAACACACGCGTGCAGCTGGACCCTTCATAGTGAGACTGACATATGTCAGAGCTGACTTAGCATGCCCCAGGGGCCAGTCATTGAAAAACTTGTTAATATTTATGGCTTTTCATTTCTGTTTTACATATATACTGGCTAGGCCTGGTGGGTCGTAATGGCCTCACTTTGTGCACAGCTCTTTCTCTGATATGGTACAGTATGAGCAAACAAGCACCTGAGGAGAAGCTGAGCCAGGATTAACAAAGGCAAGGTAAAAATAACTTTACAGCAGTGAAGTCCTCAGGGACAGTCCACATTTTTGCTCCCTCCCAGATCCCTGCCAGACAGTCCGCTGTCTGTGGGTCCTTGAGGACGGGGTTAGGAAACACTGCTTTACAAAGTATCTTCAAGGAATGGGGACCCCACACTGCCCCCACAGCTGGTCCTTATGTTCTTATAAACAGCCAAAAGGACGAGCCTACGGAAAATGCTGCGAGGATGGTGCATGTGTTCCACATTGTATAAAAGCATGCTTTCGCCGCATGAATGGTGACAGTCATAACTTTAAGAGCTCATCCATTTCCCCAGGATGCACTGGGCGAGGACGAGTTCAGCCTTTCTCCCTGAACACCAACACCCTGATAGTGGCTCGGCTCGGTTCATTGCGGGATGCCAAAGTATGGAATGGCAAGGGCACAGCCCAATGGAATGTTGTGTTTTCCATCATTCCCAGGAGATGCAGGTAGTCCAGGCCAGGTTTCGGACACAAGCCCAGAGCGGCGGATTTACAGCCTTGGCCATTATTAGGAATTTTACTTCCTGGTATGTCTCTTAACAAATAAACCTTCTGCAGATTGACTGGAAAGTCTATATACTTTATTTGGTGGAGGGGCAGGGTGTAGAAATGGATGCCAAGTCTTCCACTGACCTTTGTGACAAATATCAGAAGGCGTTACAGAGGATATGAGGTAAAGTCAAGAGAGAGAGTCTATATTTGGTAGCAGGCACTCAGGGAGGGATGTCCAATCAGGAAAGATGGTTTGGGGGAGGGAATCATAAGCCCCTGTCCTCCATAATGGGCATCAGGTTTGGCACGCACACCTGGTGGAGCTCCACTCTCTGAGAAAGGATGGAAAGAAAGCGGCTGCCAAGGCCCCTTGTGAGTCCCCATCCCACTGGGACATGGAGGTAACACAGTGGATCCCACGCGCTCCACTTCATAGGACTCGACCTCAGATGCCTGTCTGACATCAGAGAGACTGTCCGTTCCAGCTCCCCGACCCGCAGACAGGGGCCAGATTCGGTCTGAGGCTTCTGCGGTATGGAACGCTGGACAGCCGGGCAGCTTCACGCTGGTTGTAAGGCATGCATGCTGTGCAAACACATTCTCCCCAAGAAGCCTTCAATTTCACAGGAAAAGATGACTTTGTAATTGATCTAGGTGGGCTCCCCCTGTTTTTATATGTTTTAAGCTTTATGAAAGGACCCTTTGATAAAGTACTCTTGTCTTTTGTCAGTACAAAAACACAATGATCACACAATTCAATGCGTCGCTTACGCTGCGATCAAACAATTCAATGCGTTCCCCCAAAGAACACCATCAAATAACTGGTCTCAAGCCATATTGTATTCAGTCTGGTCATATTGTCAGCAATAGTGCCACATTCTGCACTTCTGTTACAACACAGCATGGTGCAGGCGGGAAAAAGGTGACCAAGGTCTTGATGACTGGACCAATTGGTCTGTCTCTATTTTCCCCTTTGGAAAATAGTGAACCAGCCTGGCCCTCTACAGGACCTCTACCTGTGCCGTAGACAGCACAGGTGCTTGGGGCCTAATCAGCCCAAGCCTTGGGTAGAGGTAGGAGCTCAAACTTGAGACTCATAGTCAGGTCCAGGGTGCCCCACTGCAGTCCTTCAGAGGATTATCTTCCGGGTCCATCCTCCCTAGGCCAGGATGACCTCAGGCAGAGCTACAGGGGCAGACTCAGGATAAGTGGAAGCTCAGGACAGGCGGTGGTGACTTCCCCTGGGCAGGGCTCTGGAGACACGGCAGCTTTCCTCTGCTTCCTGTTCTTGGATACTGAGGCAGAAGCAGCTCTCACAGGGGATAAGGAAAACCCTCTGTTCCCCTTAGGATTCAGGACTGCAGGGACAGCCCCTGCTGGACCGGACTCTAGGGAGTCGATTTTGATCCCCAGAAGCCTGAAGATGTCCCTAACCCACAGGCGATTTAGGGAATTGTGGGGCAAAGCTGGTCCACATAGAGGCAGATAGGGCTAGGAGTCTGGGGCACAGATTCCTCTGGGTCGCCATCACACCATGAAACAATTAGTGGATTTTCAATAATCCTCTGAGGTGTGCAGACCAGAAGCTTGGGCCAAAAATAAAAAAAATACACCCAAGACTGGGGCTCTGAACTCAGTGCTGCTGGATTCCAGCAGGCACAAGGGAAATGAATCTCAAGGGGTGTCATGGAGCCTGGGGATCGTCTACTTGGGTTGGTCATTCTGTTATGGTGTAGCATGGTGTGGGTGAGGAAAGAGAAGATGAGACAACAAAGGGAAAACCACCAAAATAAAGGGACCACAAGGGATCAGAACAAAATGGGCAAAATAACAACTAACAGGGAACCATAAATCAACATTCTAGGGAAACCAGGCAGCCAAGGGAGCAGGAACTAGAAAAACCAGGCAAAGAGTGACAACACGCCATAACATGGGTTATTACTGACTAAGGAAATGAACAAAGGCAGGCCCTTACTGTACAGTAAATTCACTGATAACAAGGACTAACAATGGGCAGGTATGAATCATCAAAAATAACCAATCAATAAGGGCACATGTGAAGCAAGTAACATGAATGAACACAGAACTAAATAACTAGAGACCTGAAACTAGGGAAACACGGGGAAATACTACATTAGGAGAATAAACAAGAAAACAAAGTACAACATAAAATGAGAACAGAACACAAGGAGGGCAGATCTAGAACAGGAAACTGAAAAGAAAAGATAAAACACTGGGGAACAGAAACTCAAATACAAAGAGATAAGGCTGATCATTAGAGCAAAAATCATCAGAAAGGGCAGCTCCCACCCTGGCTCTGCTCTGTTTGACCTGCTGCCCTCAGGGAGGCACTACAGGTACATCATAGCAAGGACAGCCCCCACCCTGGGTCTGATCTGTCTGACCTGCTGCCCTCACGGAGGCACTACAGGTGCATCATAGCAAGGACAGCCCCCACCCTGGGTCTGATCTGTCTGACTTGCTGCCCTCACGGAGGCACTACAGGTGCATCATAGCAAGGACAGCCCCCACCCTGGCTCTCATCTGTCTGACCTGCTGCCCTCAGGGAGGCACTACAGGTGCATCACAGCAAGGACAGCCCCCACCCTGGCTCTCATAAAGCACCATTTTCTATTCACTAAGTTCATATCACCTGCTCTCAGTCTGTCATATGCTTATGTTTGTTTCCACCCCCTAATATGCATAGACTTGTGCCATAATACATGTCCATGTAAGAACCCGAAACTAGAATAATAAGGGATATTGTGAATTTTATAAACAATCATATCAGCTAGTCTGCAATATAAGGGAAGCTCAAGCCTCTAACGGCTCAAATTATATTGTATTAAATACAAAACAACTATGAAAATTTTGTTTGCTTGCTAGGTCTGGAGACTGCAGAAGGAAAACAGACACTCAGGATCAGGGGACTGAAAGAGTTACTGCAGCTTCATACCTGGAATCTTTAAGTAATTCATACAATGAGTAGCAATGACATTTCCCCCCCGCCATCATTTACATGGCTGCAAATCACCAAACTGCATGAGCCTAACAAACAGGCAAAATTGCCTCCATTATAGGAGGTCAGGGAATAATTCTCAGTTTTACTCGTACTCACAAACTGGGCTTTTGTTTTTTAATTTCTTTGGAAAATTATGTAATAACCTTTTCATGGTAAAAATCTATCCATCCATTCATTCATCCATTCTCCAATCGCTTATCCTGGCCAGGGTCAGCAGGCTTTGTAAAAATTTATATTTGAGAGGTTATATTTGAGAACTTATACTTGAGAGGATGAAGGTCATAACACATGATATAATAATTTTTCTTTCCAGGAGTCCTTGGGTGTGTGCAGGGGGTGAGTAACGTGTGACCTGTGATGAGCCATCAAGGGCTTCATGGACAGTGGGAAGGTTGGTTTATTGGCACGGCAACATGGGAAAGTTTCTCTGATGGGATTTCAGCCAGAGGAAAGAAAGCAAAGAAATCATTCAAGGACAACTATGAGCTGGACACACTTATTCGAGAAGACATGAGAGTCAGAACAACCTGCAAAGTCCAGCAGTGAAACCCAACAGCTGGGAGAGCAGACAGTATCAGGTGATTAATTAAGGGATGGGAAGACGGAATGGGGGATTCCTTTGGGTAAGGGCTTAATAAGGCAATGGATCACACAGGACAGCAAAAACGTGTTGGGAGAAGGAAGTAAGGCCGGGTGCTAGACCTGGCATCAAGGCTTGGGGATGAGGCCTGGGCTCTAAAGCCAGAACACAAGCCCATTTCGCATCCTGCCCTGGGACATCCACAGAGCATGTCTGCAGAAAGCCTGAGCAGTAGGCTCTCTGTAAAGGGCACCGTAGAGCAGTAGCTGAAAGACCATGGCTAAGAGCCTGGTGGATCCCTTCCCTGATGGGGGATTATCTGCCTTAGTACACATGGCACATACTGTCAACCACACTTAACCATCTTTTATCATAAGCAGTCTCCAACTCATACTAATGAAAACGCGTGGCTTCAGTGGTTCGTCAGCTGGAGGTACAGTACAGTACTACAGTATATGCAGTTACTTTATTACTCTATTAGGTATTATTATTATTATGTACTGTATTCTTATTTATCCAACTTTCCTACAAATTCAACTTAAAGATTTACTTAGACTTAGGAAATTTAACTTTGTTCGTAACCTGGGGATTGCCTGTACTTGACCTCCTCAGTCTTCACCTTGGTGAGAGTGTCTACAAGCTGATGATAATTACTCTTCCTGCCATCAAATTAGCATGATTTATGTGAAGAATATTAAATAACGAAGGATTTATTCCAGATTGTTCGAGTGTCTTTGCGCCTTCAAGCACTGCTGACTGGAGATAGTGTCCCAGCATCTCGTGACTCCTGATCACTTCCTGAATGGGAAAAAAAAGCAAAATCGATGGATAAGTCCTGCTGGATTAAAAGTCATGCCTGTTTAAATTGAATTTCCTGTATTTTGATCACTTCTCGTTTCTATAAAGTCACAGCTCTTGAGTTTAAGGCCTGTATTGATCTCCTTCGTTGACCTTGTCCCATGCCAGCTGTTCATCTTAAAGGCCTTCAGTGGACTTTGAAGACTTGTGTAAAAATGGAATAAACACCAGTTGCGAAAGATAGCATCTGTGTTTATCTGGACGTTTAATGAATGCGCAGAATTCATTAGCCAGCGCTTTCCCCGTGCCCTCAAATCCCGACTCAGTTCAGCGGGACTGGCAAGAACTCAGCAGCTTTATAATAATTGTTATGCTATTCTCCGCACTTATCTATTATGATTCCCCACCCTGGCTACCTCTCTTTGGCCGTGCTGATATATAAGATCAATAGGGAACGCCCTGAGCATAAACACCACGGATCCCTCCAGCTGGACAGCCTCCCTGCAGCGGCTTCTCTGATCGGGCCACTTGTGTAGCTCACTGACCCTCGAATCTTGGAGGTAAAACTGTGGTCCTTGGCAGGAACTGAGGAAACCTATTCTTCCATTTATTAGTTCTTGTAACCTGTGTTGTTGTAAGAATTAAAAATAAAAAGTCTGGAATAATGTGAGGGCAAAATAAATAGACTGGGAACTTTGAAAACTGTGGCTGTGCTGGTTCCCGAAATGAAGAATGTTCCGCATCTTCCATCCTCTTTCATTTTAAGCAGGTTCATGTGTTTCATCTCCTTTACTCTTACCATTTAGCATAAGTTTAGTGTCCATTGATTTTAAAAGACATTTTACAAGGTGGAATGTCGGTATCACTAATCATCACCAGTTATCCTGTTTATCTAGCTAGGTGGCATTACAAGTTATAATGTAAAAATTAGCATGATAACCAAAGGTTCATGGAAGCTGTTAGGAAAAGTGTCTTGTTTCTTGGAAGCATCAGTAAGGGTATGCATGTTAGCACGTTTGAAAAACTTGCTGCTAACTCGATATTAAAATACAGACACCCTGATGGAGTATCGGCCCCCGCGCATTGACCCTGCTCACCCATCCCTCCAGTGGCCCTACAGCAGGCTGCACCCAGCTTTGTATTCCAGCAAATCCTCCAGCTGCTGGCATCTGTGCCTCAGACAGCTTTGCTTCCTCTGAGAACATCTGCTCACTGGCCCGTCTCTTCCAGCCCACCTCCAATATTTCTGTCAGCGGATCAAAGATGTCCGACATTCTTCTCTGCCTCTTAAAAGCACATCGGTCTGTGTGGTCTGCCTCCAGAGATGACGTAATGTTCGCCAAAGCAGAGGTGCAGCTTGTCACCCCTGTACATCCACTGGCGTGTGTGTGTCGGGCTTGGGGGGTGACCAACTGGTCCACCTTCACATATTACACACAAGAAACTGTTTACTTTCTCATGTTACCCAACACAGATGACACATTTGGTATGGCCTTAGGACTTGTGGGTCAGAGGCCTACTTCTAGGTCAATTTCATGTCCCCCCCCAAAATAAATACATAAATAAATAAATAAATAAATAAATAAAATAAAAAGAAATAAAAAAATTTCAAATAGGTTTGTGCTTTTCCTGGCTGGGCCAGATGACAGGATTTCCCCCCACACATTGTGGAAACTTGTTCCCAGAGGTGTGTGACCCTGTCTTGGGGAACGTCTGCCCCAGCAGATAGGAAACTTTACTGAAGCTCCCGTGAAGCCCCAGTGAATAAGTACATCATGGAAAAAGCCAGTAATGTGGGGGAGGGGGCACTGACTTACCTATGTTTATTTCAGTGAATGTTATCAGACACAGTGAGTAAGAGGAGGAGGAAGTGAATCAGTTGTAAGGTGTCTTAATTGGAGGGGTCTGCGGTCTTAGACCTGGGGCAAGATGGTTATATTGCAGATCATTAGACAGTGACAAGAGCAACACTGAATGCAGCCGGAGCAGCCTTTAGTCCAGAGGCACACAATCAAATCCAAAATCATTCACGTTATCACGTTAACAGGAGAAAAATTCATCATTTCGGTTTCATCCACAAATACTCAAAATATATCTGTCATGCAATTCCCAAATACTCAAAATAAATGTTTTTATTTCAAGACAAAATTTGTCTTGTGACTCATGAATTTAATATTTCATCGCACTTTTCAGTACACACAGTTTGGATGTGAAGTAAGATCCTAGTTAAGTTCAAAGCCTAAAATGCCATTAGTATGAGGCCTCCTCAAGTTACTTGAACAATGCTGTTTCCTGTGGCACTACCTTCCTTTGGTGATAAGTCCATTTCCTTACGTTGTTTCTACAGGGCATATTTTGCTTTTCGGATTTCCAGGTCACTGAAGAGCAAAGAAGGAGAGGAGCCTTTTTATAGGATGCATTAATCACAGATAAAAATGGCAACATAAAATGTTACGCCCTATTAGTCAGTACTGCCCAGAAAAATGACTCATGAAGTAAAATTTTGCATGTATGCTCTTCTATTGGTCTTCTATTGTTTCTGACTGTCAATGGGAAGCTAACAGTGTTTACTGTCTGTGTGTATGTATATACAGCTTAATAAACA
Organism: Isichthys henryi; assembly: GCA_026776945.1. NCBI lineage: Eukaryota > Metazoa > Chordata > Actinopteri > Osteoglossiformes > Mormyridae > Isichthys > Isichthys henryi. The sequence continues at coordinate 29,006,440 of JAODJX010000001.1, forward strand.
ATCCATAGAAATCATTTTGGTAAAAATTCATCCGTCTCCAAACTGTTTATCGTGGTCAGGGTTACAGTGGTAATTCTGATAAAAAAATCTTTACTTAAAGCTTTCATCTATAATGCACTATAGATACTTTCACAATGCATTATCATGGTTGGTATAAGACTTAAGGATGCTTTGTACCACATTGTGAAGCCATCTATAGTGTAGTATAAATGAACACTTCATAAAGCATTAATAATGCGTGATAAACATGGCTATAATGTGTTATACCTTTTCAGAAATTATAACCATGTTTATAATGCTTTATGAATGTATTGTAATTTATTACGAACCTATAAGTGTTCATAGGTTCTTATGGACATGGAATTCATAGAAAGTGTTACGAAAACATTATTATTTCTTACCTATAATCCATGACCTTTAACAGCATTTTTTGATCATTAAATTTCACCAGCATCTTAAAACAGTGCTATTATGGTGTGGTAAATTTGCAGAGATCGTAAAAGGCTGATTGATCACTGACTTAATTCACATGTGCTCTCATAATGAGTGGACAAAGATGCAGAAACTCAGCTATGGAAATTCTGTAAAGATAATTTGAGAATTTTTATCTGTACACTAAACAATTTTCCCAAAGAATTCAACAACAAATGACATTCCAACTAGGTCCAAAAGACCACTGAGGTAAAGAGATAATTTGTTTCTTAATTGTATTGAAAAATCATTAGCTCTATATTTTAGCATTGTAAAATGGCTATTAGGATCTTGCAGACACATTTCCCTCCTGCCTTTACCCTTCAGTGAACCCATACGGATGGGAGCAGGCATGGGAGAGTGAGAAGAGGTCTGGATCCGTTTACAGAATGTCGTGAAGAGAAACAAACAGGCCCACCGCCTGGTTCATGGCCTTGACCGGCTGCTCCCCGGCAGGTTGTGTGGACAGCTGCTCTGGCCCAGGAGCCGTTCCATGGAAACAGACACTGCGGAGGAATGACTACCCTTTGTTGCAGTTCCCACATATCTGAAGTGCTTTGTGGATTAAAAAAAAAAATCAGGCAGCTGTTTTCATTAAGGATTCGGAAAAACCAATGAAGTGTCATGTTCCCTCATGGTTTAAAGCATATGGTCACACTTGCGGTATCGGCCGTTCATCCCTTTTCCAGCATCTCAGCTCTCTGTCCATACAGGCCTCTTCTTCCTGCCCAGACTGACCATTTCAAATGAAAACTTTGTAGGCCTCTGTGTCACACTTGTTGTGGCTCATCTGAATTTTTTTGAATATTTGTGAGTTTCAAGAACTTTTAGCTCCACGCTTGATTATTCTACATGACAATAAATCACTCAGCACCTTTGAGTTCAAGAGAAAGTTCAGCTTGTTAAGACCTAAACCCGTTTCACGTTGCAGTTTTATACGAGAAGGATTGTTGTGGACTGTCTGTTACGGAGTGGCATCTCACCTAAAGTCAGCTCCATCTTACACTCTCTACTTTCCCAGTCCATCACAATTAGTGACCGTTTGTGGATGAAGCACCTTTGTTTTCATTGCTGAATCTCAAGAGAACATATCATCAACTGATCCTGGATATTCCAGCTGATGAGAAAGCCTTCAATATCTATTTTTTTTGCCCTCCATCTGGATTTTGTTTGAATCTTTGGCTTCTCAGTTCATTATCTTTATTTTTCGAAATGTTCAAGAAAAGCGGTATAGCGAAAGAAAACACTGTGTGAACGGATATGCTGTCTCTGAAGACGCATCGGGTTGCAGTGACCAGAGACGATCCTAGGAAGTCCAGGGCGTGGGGCAGGATACGCCCAGGACGGAACGCCCGTCTATCGCGTGACACTCACACATGCGCATTCACGCAGACACAGACTCCCATTGACACACAGGCAGACCTTCACAGAGACGCACAGCGGCGGTACTCCGACTCGCTAATCCATCAGAGCTGCGTGTGCCTGGCCTGCGATCAGACGCCAGGGGCTCAGGGAAACCCACGCAAACAGAAAAAAAAACAAACATACACAGGCATGGAGCCACAGACATGACTTATAGGCTGTCAGAGAATATATTTTTAACATACAGTAACAAACATGTTATATGCAAGTTATTTAAAATTAGGCAGATGCTATTTGCACCCAGATGTCAGTAACCAACGACATTATTTGCACCCGCAGCGAATAGTCAGTGTTACTATTTGCAACCAGGTGTCAGTAGCCAACAGTACTATATTATTATTATTATCATTATTATTATTATTATTATTATTATTATTATACCTTTTGAATTTGAATGCCACTTTGGCACCTTCAACCATTGAAGTGACGTGCAACCATGTACAGTAGGTCACACATTGTTTACGTTTTTTGTGGACCCATTCGGGGGGGTGGGGACTGAGGAGGGTTGGTATAAATAGCCAAGCATATGGCAAATGCTATTTGCACTTGGGTGCAAATAGACACTTTGTTAAAATTATATGTAGCAGAGCATGCAGCATGAGAGACATGGGGGCTCCAGAGACATTTCAGATCGAGAAAGTAAATATCAAAACCAGGATTTTGTTTCAACCAACCAGCTCAGTACTCTGTGATTGTGATTCTTTATACTCAACTGGTTGGTTGAAACAAAATCCTGGTTTGGATTTTTACTTTCTGGACCTGAAATGTCTGCCTCTGGGGGGCTCAAAAGTTGCTACTCATCTTCAGGGCTGTGGATTTGAATTCTACTTCTGCTCTGCAGAGTTTGCATGTTCCTCATACGTGCCTTGTGATGCCAGGGTTTCCTGGGATAGACTCATCATGGCCCAGTACTAAATAAATGGTTTGAAGGCATTTGGATAGAAGACATAGGCTAGTAAGGGATGTGCTAGAACTGATTTGTGTTTCTACTTTGTTATTCTCTCCCAGGAATGACGCCACGTGTTTTCCGGCTGTCGTGATCATTCCTGAGAGCAGTAGGGTGTTTTGTGGGTAACGTGCGGGTTCAGTTTCTGCCCCGGTACTGTGTTTGGCTTTTTCATGTTGTACTTACGCTCTTGTGGGTTTCCTCTAGGTACCCCAGTTTCCTGCCATAACCCAAAGACATGAGGTTCCGTTCTGATCGTGTGTTGCATGATGTAGTGGCACGGATTCTCAATCTTACGCATCCTGGGATGGGCTCCAGACTCACCCTGACCCCAAACTATCATTTTTGGAAACAATATCTATTGATTTCATAATCAATTTCCTGTTTAATTGTGACTGATGGTGTCCATGTGTGGATGGTGTAGTAATTAGTTGCCTCACGCCTCTGGGACCTGGGTTCAAGTCTCTGCCAGGGTTTCGTGTGTGTCTAGTTTGTATGTTGTGAGGTTTCTTCCAGGTACTCTGGTTCCCCCCTCCCCCCCACACAGAGTCCAAAAAACGTGCTGAGACTAATCAAAGTTCCTGTAGGTATGCATGTGCAAGTGACTGGTGTGTGACTGTGCCCCGTGATGGGTTGGTGCCCCATCCTGGGTGGTTCCCCACCTTGTGCCCATAGGCTCTGGACCCCATGCGACCGTGAATGCCCGAATTCCACCTACAGGACTTAGTACAGTAACGCTGAATAGTCTCAGCACATTTTTGTTGACATATTGAGATCAACTCGAGCAGAATAATGACATATTTATACATATATAAATATGGGTTAATTGGTATTTCTCTACATAATGGACTTAAGTATGTACCTACAAATCTGACATGGTAAAAAGGAGTATTTTACCACAGCCTTTGGTAGATTCATAGATACGTGTATGAAAGAGAGCAATACAGTTATGATAATTTCTGTTTTTACAACAATGATGTGTATCATGTTTTGAGAAAGTATTAAATCCCTTTCCAGCAGCAAGCATATCAGCTTGTTAAGTTACAAAAGTATTCATATGTCTGGCATAATAAAGTATAGAAATGATGAAAGTATATGAACCATACGTAACATATCTATACTGTAGAGGTTGCTGTTTTTTTTTTTTTTTGCTGTTTTATTTTCATAAAGACCCTTTTATGACATAATAAAATGCCAAAATAAAGCATGTCCTTAGCATAAAAGAGGGTTATCTGAGTAGAACTTTGATTTATGAATCATTAGCAAGAGTTCCCATTACACATGACTAGCCTAGAGAGGTTTTTGAAAAGGAATCCAAGGATTAAGAAATATTTTTTCTAACAAATGGAAAAAAATGACAGGGCCAGGAAGCTGAATGAGGGGGAAAGTGAGTTGTGACTCTCTTTAAATGCCATCCTGACTGGGATCAGTGAGTGTCCTTGAGTGTAACTCTGACTGGGATCATCACTCTGAATGTCCCAGAATTCAAGCCTGACTCAGATCAGTAGCTCTGAGAATCCTCAACTGCAACACTGACCAGGATCAGCGGCTCTGTGTGTCCATGAGTGCAGCCCTGATTGGGATCAGTAGCTCTGAGAATCCCCAACTGTGACACTGATCAGGATCAGCGGCTCTGTGTGTCCTTGAGTGCAGCCCTGATTGGGATCAGTAGGTCTGAGAATCCCCAACTGCGACACTGACCAGGATCAGCGGCTCTGTGTGTCCTTGAGTGCAGCCCTGATTGGGATCAGTAGCTCTGAGAATCCCCAACTGCGACACTGATCAGGATCAGCGGCTCTGTGTGTCCTTGAGTGCAGCCCTGATTGGGATAAATATCTCTGAGGGCATTCAGTTGTCACCCAGACTAGAATCAATGGCTCAGAATGTCCTTGGTTGTGACCCTGACTGGAATAAGCATCTCTGAGTGTCCCCAAGTATAACTCTGACTGGAGGACAGTGGCTTTGAGTGTCCTTGATTGAAACTCTGACCACTCATTGGTGAATGATTATCCCTCATTGTGTCCCACAGTGTGATCCTGACCAGGATAAGCATCTCAGAGTCTCTTTAGGTACTACCATGACCGGCTTCTGCAGCTGTGAGCTACTGACCAGGGTCATTAGTTCCTTGTGTCTCAAAGTGCGACACTGACTGGGATCAGTAGATGAGTATCGGGCCTTTTGGCAGATCAACCCTGTCCAGCATACTGGCCTGTTCACAGAAGACAAAAGTGCCTGTCGAATCTTGTAAGGTAGGTGAACAGACTGTCATGCCAACCACTGAACTCTCCTGTGCAATTTAGCGAAGACTGATTGTGGTTGAACCTGAACCTGGAAAGTTCTGTTAGTGAATTTTCTTTTGCTTCAGTGCTTAAACTTAAACACAGTGTAGCTTAAACTCAAGAAAGTATACACTGTATGAAGGTATCAGAATTAACTACCCAAAACTGCGAAACCCGGAGCAAGACCTGTACTCTGTGATACTGGTGACTCATTTTAATTGGCTCACCGGGCATCAGTGTTGCATTCCTTCTCCAGGATTTGGGGTTCAAATCCCCTCTCTGCTTTGTTTGTGGTGATGGTATACGTCCTCTGGTTTCCTCCCACAGTCCAAAAACATGCAGTTAGGCTAAGTGGCATCTATAAATTGCCCATAGTTTATGTCTGCACGTGGCCTGTGATGGACTGGAATCCCGTGCAGGATGCTTTCCAACCCTGTGCTGCTTGGGAGAAACTCACATTGACCAGGATAAGTGGTTGGAAGGTGGATGGATGTAAAAAAAAAAAAAAACCTTCCGTGACTTTTTTATAATGGATCCACATGAAGAATAATTAGTTTTCAAGGTGATCAATATGATCAAGATGAAAACCTTGTGTTTCTAAATTTTCATTTCCACTGGAAAGTATAATTAAATGTACATTCTTTCGAGAGTATAATTTTTTCTGGATGGTGCCAGTGTACTTTTTGGACAAAATTTGGATTTTTTGGAGTGATATAGCAATTATTTTTCATGGTGTAATATTCCTGTGATGTCTGACTTACGTTTGTGTGAAACTGGCTCTGCATGTCCGTGGCTTATGGCCCCGACGTCTCACTTCATTAAGGACACGTTCAACAGAAACCTGTGCACCCAGAACCTTCTTCACCACCTTCTTTGTCTGCCCATAGCTTGGCCTGACCTCCTCCTTGCCGGGTGCCAGCTAACACCTGTCCCGCCCCATGCGTGTCCTTCCTCCCAGAGGTATCCTTTCCCAGACGGCTGAACCTCTATCCCAGAATCAAAGCTTTACCTCTGGTTACTCCCACTGTCTCAAACAGATTTGTTGCCCCACCTTTGCCTCATTTCAACACTCCAGTTCTGGCAGAAGGAACCATTTTCAGATCAGGATGTCCTGTCGACCTCCCTCCTCTCCACATATTTATACACTTTTATTTTTGCCCCTTTTCAAACCAGAGCTGTTAAACCAAAGGAAAACACGCCAGTATAAACCAATTGAATCTTGATGGCAACTGTAGTGTCAAAGTTCTGATTATAGATGTGTGCCGCTGCCTCCAGGACTTGCTGTGTTTTTCCAGCAATGAGACCATGCTACTCTTAATCCAGGATTTCTCTCTCCTCCACAGATGCTGGGCCCTTGTGTGAAGATGGGAAGCTGATCAGCTGAAGGGACCAGTCAACATGGTCCCCAAATTCTATTTTGAAAATGTATTAAAATTGATATCACCAGCACAACCAATATTTTTTTGTTCTACCGCTAAATGTCGGAGATTTATCATGCAAACATCCTAGGGGTTTATGTAGGTACTTTTGGACCTAAGTCCAGTGGGTTTGATGCCGGGCCAGACACAATATCCCTGCCCTGCCAAAAGTCTATGCTAAGCTCACCATCAGCAAGCTGTGAACGTCTGTCTGAGGGCCACAGTAAATCCTTCCTGTGAGCCAAGGAGCTAAATAACTGCCCTGCCCCTCAGCTCCATGCTATCAGCTGCTCCCTACACTCCTGATAACAGGGCCCCCTGGAGGCAGCATGTAGGACTGCAGACAAAATTGTGTCAGTCTCCATTGATACTACTATTGAAACCAGTTATATATTTTTTCATTTACCTGAATTGGAACAAATACAAAAGTGTCGTTTCTTTTCTCAACAGGATGAAATAAAGGAAGGAGAGCCTGAAGAAGTCACAGAATGTATAATTAAATAAAGGTTACTGTCAAGCAATTATTACTACAGAATACTTTTCACTCTCAATCAATTCACATACCTCCCATAAAAGCTTAATCGGTTCATTTTCTGCAAATGCTGCATCACATTCATAAGCAGGCCTTCACAGCTATGTTCTGCTTTCAAAAGTTTTTTTGAGCTGCCTGGCAGTCTGGATAACTCAGTGGAGTGTTAGCTGCTTAACCCGAGGGCCATGGGTTCAAGTCCCTTGATAGCTTGGCAGAAGAATGATGTGTTCTTTCTCTGAAAAACTGAGTGGCTGAATAAATTCACTACAGGATGCGATGCGATTCACCCATATACTGTAACATTGAGGGTTGTGTTTTACAAGTTAGGATCTTGTGCCTGTTGTCCAAAAATCACTGTTTATCAGAGTGATTTCGCCATTGGGCTCTTGTGTATGGTCCCCAAAATGTGTGCTTTGTCAACAACTTTGTCTTCTGAATATACTGCTGCCCGTATTGCCTACTCAGCCATTTACATAGGAGGAAACTGAAAACTCTTATAGATACAGGATTCTTTATGAAAGCTAAACTGAGCTGATTGCCTGAATTCAGCAACGTGCTCAATGTGGGAGGTGGGACAGTTCCTTCTGGAGCACACCCAGCTGAATGGTACATGCGGTCAGTCTCACTGTATCATTACTATCATCTATACTGTACTGTAATTGCATTGTAATTGCCAGAATGGTTTTCTGTTTACCACTCAGCCTTTTGGCATGTAATCAGCAGGGGTTTCCTGCAGAAACGTTTTGCGGATAGCGGTTGTGTTTTGCCTAAGAAAATTATACATGTACAGTATTCTTACGGTTAACCAAAGATGTAAATTCATTTTCTCGAAAACCACATGTCTAACAGAAATGAGGGAGGCTCTCGGAGTGACTCCGGAGGTTAGCTCTCAAACCCAGGGACACATTTAAAAACATGGTGTTAGCATATCGAACATGCCATCCATCCATCCATTTTCCAAACCGCTTATCCTACTGGGTCGTGGGGGGTCCAGAGTCTATCCTGGAAGCAATGGGCACAAGGCAGGGAACAATCCAGGATGGGGGGCCAGCCCATCGCAGGGCACACTCACACACCATTCACT
>JAODJX010000001.1:29039582-29056460 GCA_026776945.1 Isichthys henryi
ATGTTTTTGGACTGTGGGGGGAAACCAGAGTACCCAGAGGAAACCCCACGACGACATGGGGAGAACATGCAAACTCCAAACACATGTAACCCAGGCGGGGACTCGAACCCGGGTCCCAGAGGTGTGAGGTGACAGTGCTAACCACTGCACCACCATGCTAACCGGTGCACCACCATGCCACCCCTGTCTGTTATACATACAAGAAATATATAACAACAGGAAAGTCAGAACATGAAAGGGAAGAAGTCAAATGGCAGCAAATGAATTATCCTGGGCAGAAATACAGAGACATAACCAAAAATATAGGTTTTCTATAATGCATTTAATGTATCTGGGATACCTCTCTCCTCTCCATGTATGCTCCACTACTCCTATCTAATTTTCCTACACTTCTGTGTAACTTCGAAGTTGATCAATTAATCAGTTTATCCCAATAAGCCCATCCCAGTAGTTCCTGATTGAATGAAAAGTACCTACCCCAAAGTGGGGTCTAAAAAAGGACCAGGAACAGACTCCCAAGAACTATAATCGGGCTGAAAGTAACAGAAGTTCCCAAGCACCTAAAAATTCCTGATTCCTGGAAAAACTACCTGCACTAGGAAAGGGCCTACTGCTTAATCCTGCTAATCTTCCCCACTGTTCTCCACGTGCTTCTTTCCCAAACTCCCAGTACTACTCCAGTGTCATTTAGCTCCATCCCAGCAAGAAAGAGTCTGACATCCATCAGGTCTGTCATCAATCCAGTTTTCAGTGTTGAAAGTTCATAGATAAATATCAATATATTAAAATATCCCTCTCATTTCACAGAGGAACATTAGGTTTAAATGAGAATTACAGCAACTACTTTGGATAGCCTGAACGTAGAAATGAAAAATAATATAGCAAAATGACATTATAAATATATGACCAGTAATAACTGACTACCTCACAAAAATCACTGTACATAAATACAAAGTAAGCCAATTAAACAACAGTAATAATAAACCATTTTCAGATCTAATGAAGGACTAATTCATTTCCTGTTATTTCCTTTTACCAAAAGAAAGCTCTGCTTTATATCAATAATAATTCGTACAATAATAATATTAAAAATCTGAAGTGAGCATAGGGGCTTGCTTACTGGCTTCACCCCCCAAACATACATGCTTTCTTCATCTCACAACGAGCATAAACACAGCCTATGGTTATATAAATTCTGTGCTATAATTTAGGAGGTTGACTGACTTTTATATATCCAGGGGCACCAGAGTCCACTCAGTAGGCTGTCTATTAGGTAGACCCAGCTAGGACCCACATTTCCCTCTAGAACTGCTTTAAGGATAGATGAATTTTGCATTCAGAGAAGCGTTTCTGCACACCACTGTCGTGCTGAGCTGTTATTTTGGCATGGCTGGCCTGTTGGCTGTAACCTGTCTGGCCATCCTCCTATGACCTCCCCCATTTACAAGGTGTTTTTCCCCACAGACCTGCCCCTGACTGAATGTCTTTTTGTTTATCTCACCATTCTCTGTAAACTCTGGACACTGTACCTTACTTGTTTCTGAGACACTGCAACCACGGTGTTTGGCTGTTTGGCACCAACAATCACACCACCTTTAAAATCACTCAGATTACATTGCTGTTCTAATGCTTAGCCACACAGTAAATAAACCTCTGGTCTGAGTGCTGTATGTATTCAACTGCAGCCACCTGAATCACTGTTAAGGGGAGGAGGCCATTTGCATTAACGAGCAGCTGTACCTAATAAACTGGCCACAGAGTATAAAGACCAATGTCTCCAGTGGAACTAAGGCTAGGACCAAAAAAAAGGGAAGTCTGTAATAGGGACTGTAAGCACCATGCCACCTAGTGGTAGAGGTCCATCACAGTCCTACACTGGGGTCGTCACTGGCCCCTGATCCTCAAACTGAGTTTTGCACAGGGGGGAGTCAGGATGTGGAGGGGGCGCAGAGTTGCATGGCTGCCTGCCGGACAGCACAGTGAGGCCTTTGGCTCGGCAGCAACCACAGGATCGTACTGTTTACTTAAGAGCCGGTGCACAAGAGACAGGCAGACCACCGACGGCCACTACCCGCTGGGCCCGGCCAGGACCTGGGGCTCATCTTTGTTGGACATGGCTCGGCAGCCACGGCCTCCCGCCGTGCCTCCTATATTTAGCAACAAAACTGAAAAACCTCCTCATTCTTAAAACGCTGTTTGGGTTTCCATTGAGAAGCGGGGCAGCGGCAGCCGTGGGCCAGAGCGTGTGTGGTTCACAAGCTACTTTTTCTTCCCAGGGATCACGTGTTGTTTTTTTTTCTGTCGACGCCTCCACACACCACCTCTGTCCACCCACCCCCCCTCCCCCCATCTACCCAGCTTCCAGCTCCCCTGGAGTGTGCCTCAGTGGGAAGGGGAGCCGCTAACTCCCCAGGGAGCAAGCACTCCCAAAGCACAGAGGGACGGGCGTGAGGCTCACTGTGTCCCTCTAAGCTCCGGGCACGGTCCTGCACCTGTGATTTTAAAGGAAAAATAGGACACCTAGTGGTCCGCTGGATAAAGGACTGTACAGCCAAAGGTTTACTGCCTCAAATTCTCCAGGAAAGAACTGCTTTACACACAAACAAATGACTAAATATTTTTTCACTCATTCTTGAGTGACTTAGATCCAGAGGACACTATTTCCGAGTCTATCGCAGACAGAGTGGCTCAATGGTTACAGCTGTTGCCTCACCCCTGTAGATATTTTTATTTGAATTTTGTCCCTTCTGTGTGTGTAGAGCCTGCATGTTCATGTTTTTCCTCCAGTCTAAATACCGTACAGCTAGGTGGTGTGTCTAAATTGTGTCCTGCGATGGCCTGACACCCCATCCGGGGTGTACCCCAGCCTTGTGCCATGTGCCGTCTGGGATAGGCTTCAGGCCCCCCTGTGATCCTGATCAGGAGAAGTAGCTAGAAGATGGATGGTTTTAAAGCACAGATTTCCAAACTGTGTTCAAATTACATTCTAAAATAAGCTCATTACTGAATCAAGAGAAAGAGAACAAGTGAATGAGTTGCTCCATCCTGTTTGACAAGCTCGCCTACCCCACTTGTACTCCCGGAGGGGGAATTTCCCGGTCCAGCTCACCTCTAAGTACCCTGGCCTTTTCTCAAGGGATATAAGGGCACCTAACATGTGTGGAAACTGAGAGCCAGGCTAGGGGAATGGCCCACAGGTAATTGCTTAATTTACCACTGCAGGCTGCCAAGACAAATCCGCAAATGCTTAGCCATGATGAACTCATTGAATCAGGTGAAAAACATGACAACAGACATTCTGTCTGTGCCCAGGACAGTGACAGCCCTCCTCACCCCCTCTGAGCTCCGTGTGTCAGTAGGCTAGATTAGGAAATGTGGTTACCAGAAAGTGGGTTATTAACCGCACACCATTTGAAAGCAATTCATCAAACAGACTCGCTGCTGGTTATATTTTATTTTGTTGTGTTTTTCTTTTTTTACTATATATGTGAAAGAGCCCGGTGCTTATTTCAAAATTTCCCTTAGAGAAAGGATACTATTAGACTTACTGTACTAAACTACAGATTTGGATGTTGACCAGATGATACGTTAAATTGGGTTGTCAGAAGCCATACCAGGCTGTACACTTTTCTGAAAGGCTTCGTCTAAAATTAGTGTCAGGCCAAAGAAAACCGGACGAATGAGCAAAAGATGAATCATGCTGAAAGCGCCGGAATGTAAAGTCTGCCTTTACAAATGAGCAGGTTAAACCTGAGCTCATCTGAAATTAGCCTGTGACTTGACGTGTTGCATTCGAGCCTTCCAGAAGTCCAGTACCACCAGCCGATTTACCACAGAATCCTAATATAGCTTGTTCGTTCACCATATCTCTCTTGCTCTTCATTTATTGTGCCAAGATGAGCGATGTTTGCATAAAAGGCTGGTCTTAGCAAGTACACTAGTGGGCCAACTTGAATCATTTCAGTCTGTTTACGGTTTGTTTTCAAAGGGGTGCCGACATTAGTTCACATCACGGGAAATCACGCTAATACCAAAAACAGAACAACACTTGACTCTTGCCAGAGATTTTACAGTTTTTCCAGTTGCTCTATTTTGAGACACAACCATTGCTGATGCTGCTGATGCCAATTACTGTCATTTTTAATCCCCCATTATCAGAAGTCAGCAGTTAAACTTGGCTTTTTCAAATACTAAAGATGAGGGTATGAAATTTGAGAAAATAGAGATGAACTGGATGGGAAGGAAACTTCTCCATCCATTTGTTTGTCTTGGTCAGGGTTGTAGGGTGGTTATGTTATTCATTTAGTAAAATCTAAAAATGCATGGTTTCGGATAGACTACCAGCAAACCTGACCTATAGCTGGTTGTCATTTTTGGGGTGGCTCAGTGGGTAGAACGTCCAGGATTGTGGGGCTCAAATGTTTTGTGGAATTCCGCTGGTTACCACCCGCAATTCAAAATGACGCAGACAGACAAATTAATGTAAATTGCACATAGTGTCTTATTGTGTGCCCAAGGAACTGGTCTCAGTGTGAAATCAGTTGCTCCCCTGCCTTGTGCTTCCAGTGATAGGCTCCTTGTGACCCTGTACTGGACAATGAGTTAAGGATGGACGGTATGTAAATTTCCCTGTTTTAATACATTGCAATATAATCCACCCCCAGGACCAGCTTTTAGCTAAGCATCCTGTGTAAATAACCAAATCTGAGCCGACAGAGTTGGCTACATCATAACCATTGGTTACACATGCCCATAAGCTAGTTGAAGTTTAAAGGCCAGAATAGCAATACTATAAACCACTCTTCAGGAGTAAGGCTTCTCCCAATCCAGTAGGAAATTGACCAAAAATATGACAAGACACAAGGTTAACCCTCTGGGGTATAGGGCTAGAAAACACACTTTCACTAACTGGGGCATGGTCACACATTTCATTCAATATCATAAACTTAATTAATGGCAAATAAATTCCATCCATCCATTTTCCAAACCGCTTATTCTATTGGGTCATGGCGGTCTGGAGCCTATCCCGGAATCAATGGGCATGAGGCAGGGAACAACCCAGGATGGGGGGGCAGCCCATCGCAGGGCACACTCACACACCATTCACTCACACATGCACTCCTATGGGCAATTTAGCAAGTCCAATTAGCCTCAGCATGTCTTTGGACTGTGAGGGGAAACTGGAGGAAACCCCACGACAACATGGGGAGAACAAGCAAACTCCACACACATGTGACCCAGGCGGAGACTCGATCCGGGCACCCAGAGGTGTGAGGCAACAGTGCTAACCACTGCAACACCATGCCACCTCACATTAAAGATCATTAGAAGGAAAAACCATCCAAGGTTTCTGGGGACCGATTTGCATCGAATAGCTACAGTACCTTATATGTACCTTATAGTTACAGTACCTGTGCTGTCCCACCATCTGGCTGAAATTACACTGCACTTCCTGATGTCAGGCAGAGATGGTTGGCTTCCCCCTTGACTGTGGTTCCTTCCAGGGCACCTTCCTCTCTCTGTGGGTCTTTTTCCGTACCACTGCCATCTCAGGCTTATCCTCTTGGGACTTTAGTGCCAGACCTCTGTTAAGTGCTTCGTGACAATGCTCCTTATCATAAGGTCTATATATCACAAAATAACTTTATTTAGCTTCTGAATACTGTGATACATTAATATTAACCTTGATATGCCCAGTGGTCAGCTAGAGGTGGTTATTGAGCAGCTGTGCTGCGACCAAGAGAGCATAACAAAATATAAAAACCAGACCGAGCTGTGAGAGTTACCCAGCCCCCACCCCAAGGTTTTCCATATAGCACCATCGGTTCCTTCCCCTCCTCTATTGAAGAGTGACTCAGCAGATAACCTTCTCCATCTGGATTTAAGTGCATCTCGCCGGCTTGTAATGGGATGTATCGGGGTTTATGATCATGTTTTGCTTCCTCTGCAACCTCAGAGGTGCTGGAACAAATCTCCCTTGTATATATAAGTAGGAAGCTCCTATTTCCAGCAATAACTGGGGGGCGTTAAATGTCCTTCACAGAGAACAAGGAGCCTGATTGTCGATGCCAGGGAAATCAATCACCTGAAGGTGTAACATCTCGTTTTGGAGGAGATGAGTTACCTGAAGCACAGCCTGAGAAGGTCTTGCTATCCATAATGCCTTGGCTCCTCATGCGAGCACTCATGGTGAAATAGAGCAGTCTAGCTCCGAGGTCACAACCAATTTAGGTCCTCTGAATTCTTGTCTCTGAAGACTCCTTTGTTCCACACAAAGCTCCCATGGAAAGCAAAGAGTGTCCAATTACCAAGCTCTCAGTTACCACGGAGATTTGAAAAGAGTGTTCTCTCTTTTTTTCCACAATCATTAAGTGTTTTATGGCCAACACATTTTTTTCCAGTTCAGTATGCCACTATTTAGATTATGTTTTTTGCTAGATAAGTGTCATTTCTCCGTATCTTTTTTCCTTCAAACCTTGCTATAAGAGCTTTTGTTCTAATTGGACACCTCCAAAGCTAGAGGTTTCCTGATCCCTTTTATATCGTTTTTTAACATCTTAATAGATGAGGATACGTCAGTGAAGGATTGTATTCCCTGAGATGGAACCTACAACATTAATTAAATCACGCAATGTCTTACGAGGATTTGGAACATTGAGTGCATTCTTTTGGCACTGATCTTACTCATATGAGAAAATAATCAGCTACGTGTGCCCATCACCCTAAGTAACATGCAGAAAGCGCTGATCTCACTGCAGGTAAGCTCCAGCCTCCAAATCATCCCCTGTGAGGCCCTGTGGAAGTGGGCTTGAGGTGGGGATGGATGGCGGGTAGCTTTTTCAAACTTTGAAATAGCTGTGCTCAGCCAGAGGTCTGGAAATGTCTGTCGTGTTTTATTATGGTGTAGACGAGCCCCATATTTTCTGAAGATCCTCTTCTGCTGTCTAAAACAAACACGAACGATCCTCTATAACAGCTCTGCTGACTCTGAGTCAGCTACTACTGAAAAAAAACATGTTGCAATTACAGACAAATCAGTGAAATGTTTTTGGACATGAATTTCGATTGGTTCTGAGTAATCTTCCCCCATGGGTTATTTTCTTTTATTTTCTTTCCCTTGCATAATTTTTGCCATCTCCTGTTTGTTTTTCCATGGAACAACGATGCCCTCACTGATAGCTTCTTCTGCTCCGCTGACCCTGCTAAAACCAGGCCTGCTGCACCTCTGCTGACTTGTTAATCGCCTGCCCATGCTCCTTGCCACTTGGAGAGGCCCGCTGGCTCTCAGACCGTGCCAAAACCACTCGTACTTGTTTTCCTTGTCTCCGGGGTGAGGGCCTTCATTCCTAGCCTGTGCCTGCCTAATCCCTAATCCTCCTCACATCATAACTCCTCGCATTGACATTGCAGGGGCTAAAGTTCTTCAGAGTATTTATTGTTTCAGGCTCAGTAAATATACGGTCGTCTGCATGTTCTCCGATTCAGCTAGAGTACATCTATGATTCCTTCCATAAGCTCTGTCCAGCAGTTGGAAAACAGATAAAACTTGTTGTTCCCCTGTCTGCATGGTGTTGCCCCTCATCTGGTTTGGAAGTGCCAGTAAATGTCTCAAATCCAGATCCTCATTGGAGCTGACAGAACTCAAAAAATAAACTGCTTAAATACTGGCTTGTTCGCCTGAAGTTCCTCCAAATGTTTTTAATTCCTGCAAATGCTCCTCTGCCCCAAGCACACTTTTAGAAATACACCATGTCTTGACTTTCTAATTAGAACTCGAATGTCATCCCTCGCGTTAGTTTGCCAGGCCATTGAATGTACCGAGATCGTCATCAAGACAAACAGAAATTAATGAATATTCACCAAGAAAAGGTGAGACTGACTCGGAATCCCTGTTGAGAATAAACCCTGCTTGACAATGATGCCCATGGATTGGGTTGGGACACAAGGAAAAAGAGCCAAGAGGCTCAGTTAAATGTAAATGTCAGCCTGAGCTATTAGTCGGCAGTTTCTTCAAACATTTTGTGGAGAGGGACACTATGTTCACATTGTAATGCATGAACCACTTATTACACCTATAAAATCCGGACAACGAAATGCAGTGAACACAGGCAATAATGTAAAGAGAAGTGGAAAAAAAGTCATGTGATCAAATGAGTCATCTTTCAACCCATTATCCACAAATGGATACGTATGTTTGCCGTGTGAGCCAGAAGTAAGCCTCTCAACCGGTGAAGCGCTCTGTCAGCTCTGTCACGGTATGGCTTGCATTTTCCTGGCATGGATACGGTCCATTTAGTTGCTTAGAGTCCCGAATTTAATCCAATAAATACTGAGCCATCGCAAATGATCATGTTCATCTTATGGTGAAACGTTTCTATCCTGATGCGACCCTGATCACCCAGGATGGCGGTGTTCCTGTCCGTAAGGCACTAGCGCTCGTTCGATGGCTTGATGAGCATGGTAATAATGTGCACCATTTACCATGCCTGTCACACAACTCAACCCAGTTGAACACTTACAAGAGATTAGGGAGAAGGACTTGGGTGGGAGTTTTCCACCATTATCAACAAAATGCAAGATGATGAAATTGTTTTGAGAAGAATGCCATCACATCCTTGCGAGAGATTTCCAGACATTTACAGAATCTGTGGTGTTTTCTAGTCCCTCTGGTAACTTACAGTGACCCAGATCTTTGATGTTGGGCAGGATGACAGTCCATCATGGCACTGCGCTGCTAAGCCATGCTAAAATATTGATATCATTTTGGAAAATTCGTCAGTTACTATTTCATAGAACTGACAGGTTGAATTTCATAATAAATGCCTCCATTTAACAGAGGCGTAGTAGTTCCAGAATTGTGTTTCAAACAAAAAGGCTACAGTCCCGGCTGAAAGAGCCCAGAAAAGAATCGGAAATCCTACATAAATGGGCAGATGAAAATGTCAGCACGTTTGTAGTAAAGCATGTTGAGACTAAGGTTTTTCATTAATATGTAGCTTTACACATTCTTTAATCTATGGACTATTAGTGTCATATGCTGGGAGTTGCATCTAAAACTGACAAATCATTCAACTCACCAGTTTAGCGGGTGTGTTTGACCAGGGAAATCTGTAAACTGTGTTGCAAACTGGCTCTGCAGGACTGGAACTGGTTTTGATCCATCTTCTAACTACTTGTCCAGGTCAGGGGTCGCGATGGGGCGGGGGCTGCAGCCATGTTTATTTATGCAGCATCAAATAATGCTTGTTTATGGTTGTTAAATCATTGTCTCTCTGAACTGCCTGTATTAGTTCTGAACCTGCCAAACTGAGCCCCCCTTCCTGCTCTGGACACCCCAGCCTTTAACCTTCTGCTGTTGCATTCGCATGCAGGGGGTGTCCGGAAAAGAAGCCTGCTGTCAAACTGTGGGGATTTCCACTTATAGTCTATCCTGCATTGACTGTTTCCAGCAATGCCCTGGTAAACCTGGGGCTACAAGGGGTTAGTTGGGGGGGGGGCAGCTGTGGCTGAATGACCAGCTGGAACAAAGGTATGGTGACCTGTTAAAGTCATGTCTACTGTCCCTGAAAGTATACTGATAATGAATTATGTTACATTATTGGCATGAATGTCTGTGTTCTCTTGCTTGTTATTCTCAGGCAGTTATGGATAGTGCTTTCACGGCTGTATGCTGAAATGAAAATATCCGCCTTGCAGCGGGCGGTAAAGTCACAAATAAACCACGAAGCTATTCCAAGAGAATCACTTCTTTGGCACCAAATGCTTGGACATGTAAGATATTTCAATCGGACTGGCTCACAGGGGGCGCCCTCCATAGGCATGGCATCCATCCAACGGACTGCGGTTACCAGTGTTTTATGTGAAACTCTGATGCTCGTGTCCGTGGTAACATAAAGGATGTTAATAGTCACCAAAAGGCAACAAACACCGTAACAAAACATCCAACAGAACCTCCAGAGTTACAATTACCTGTGGATTATTTTCTAAAGTAAGTTTTGTGTACCCAGAGTTAACTGAATGGTGCCAGGTTAACTAACCATGATTGCTGAGATCAGAATTAAATGGTACAATGATGGTAGTTATCTACTTGGTAAGTCGACTCAAGGAATGTGCTCTTTAGTTAAAAGGGAGGGACTTATTCCTGTTTTAATCCAAAAGCCTGCACTTAATCCTTCTCAGAGCAGGTTAGGTGTGCAGCTTAAATTACCTTGGAAATAATATTTTTCAAAGTTTTCAAAGTGAGCCACAATTTTTAGCACATAAAACTCAGAAGTAAATCTCAACAAACCTCGCTAGGCCAGTAAACTTACTTTGTACTACATTTCTCTGGTTCACCCACGGTTTCTTTACTCTGTGTTCCAAACATGCCCACTTTCACAGGCCTAGTTTCTCTCCAGCTCTTCAGTTCTATCTTCCGCCTGTTTTCCCTTCTGCAGAGCCTGGGCTATCTTTTCCTTTCTGTATTAGGAAGCTAAAATTTTGCCCCAAACAGCATCTGAAAATCTCATAACTATCAGGTATATGTAACTTGCAAAAATGGTTGAGGCCCAGAGGAAAGGAAAACTGTAAACATCAGTCTAAGGGGTGGGAAGCTGATATGTCCACCGAGTTCAGTGGAAGAGCAACGTGGAGCTTAGAGCTTCTCATTATTTCCCAGAATCCTTTCTGGCACTAGAGGTACAGAGGGAGGACAGAAAGGCAATGCCGTGTAACATGAAGAAATGTACACACATTTAAAGGGAAGTTGACTTATAAATGTGAAGGCCATTTTTAAATGCATATATATCCGTACATCAATATATAGAAACCAGAGAACCTATTTGAGTCTTAATATGGAAGCTACATCAAAGGAAACCTTCTTGACTGCACTCAATTGTTGAGTAACCACCACCGTAGCTCGGCTTACGTAAATAATCGTCCTTCAGAAGGAGCTAGGGTTGTGAAGCGGGTCCGAGATTGGGGTCTGAGCAGGGCCAGCAAGCAAGGCATCATTAGACTACGGCGCAGGACCGGTAGGATCAGCAGGACCAGCAGAAAGCCAGCCGTTTCTGCTCTCGCAGTCGCGCAGCAAATCTCACATGCCATAAATCCGCTGTTAAGCAACGGCCATCAAAACAGCCCACCTCAGATTCGCTTTGGAGAAACCTGGTTCAGGTAGATTCTAGGGGACTGGGCTGATTCAGGACCGGACATTTAATGATTTCTGGATGTCCCTTTAACAGCCATGTTATCGGGTCACATGAAGGCATTGGGGGGGGGGGGTGCTAGGAGGTGAACCTTCATGTTCAACCTTGAGGGCTCCTCTCATGGACCAGGTAGCGTGGGCGTACTTGGCCTGATCATCTGGAGCATTAAAAGAACGTTAAAGGAACGCTAAAACGTCCTTGTCCATGTCGATGAGACAGTCTCTCCCATTGTACTGGGGAGGCAGTCTGTGCCCACAGCATTCCATCAGAAGCCATGGACAGACCTCAGAGAGGACTGGAGGGGTGGCTGTTTCTGAGCCTTGAGACAGATCTTGATGATTGGAGCCTGCAGACGGACAGTCCTACATTCGATCCAGACACTCCCCCCCTCTGAGACAAGACCTTTTCGCACCCACCCGCCTGCATTACCTGCTGCTCCTTAATGCGCTATGCATGCTCTGCATTTTGGCTGCTAAAACCATCTTCTAGCAATGGGGGGAGTCGAATTACAATAACATTAAATCATTTCAGTACAATGTCAGGCCCATGAATTACTTATGGAAATAATCTGCAGTTACTGTTCATTTTAATTAGTCAGATGTGTTATTTTTTCTGGTTTTCTGACTTTCCTTACATCAGATGAGGAATTGCTTATATCAGATAAGGAAAATAATACTGAAAACTGCCTAAAGAAAAATATCATTCGTGTATCAGTATATGTATCATATTTTTGTGTTCAATGTAATGTCACACCTGTCAGTACATATACTATCCATATCATCGTGATAGCTGTTTGCTTTTATGTAAAAGTTCCTGAGTGAAGCAGTCTACAGGACGTTAATAATAATACCTTTAGAAACAAGCTTAATTGACTTAGAATCCTGTTTCTGTTTTTCATTTTTATCGGTGGCTGTGAAATAATGCTTTCTTCTGCCTGTCAGAGTATCTGTAATGCCACCTTCAGCAGCCCAGAGCATGAGCAGAAGGCTGGATCCATCCTGATGTGTGACGTGTCTGAAATGCTGGCTTTTCTTGGACCTGGAGCCGTGGCGGTGGAGGGCAGCCCGGTGCCGTTTATTATAGGTGAACACGGACCTTGTCATCGGCGGTGACTCTACACTCCCATGGAAGTTTCTGTTTCAGCAGCGGCTGACCCTAACGCCAGGCCAGGCGCCCCTAAATGTCTGCAGGAACGAGTCTGGGGGGCAGATGGGGGAAAAACAAATCTTTATTCAGCATAGGTGAGCCAGGAAAACTAAATGAACAACTGTGTAAGGCCTCGGCCCGAGTGCGGACAAGGAAAGAGCGGGAAAGAGAGGCAGGAGAAGCGTAAGGACAGGAAGACTGCTGACTGCCACCCTTTACTACAGCATAAATGAGCAGGTAGCTGAAACGGAGCAGTGTCTGTCACCCCAGAGGCTCTCACCGCTTGAGGTGTCCTACTGTTGTATCTGTGCTTGAGCCCATGGGTTCAGGAAGCAGCCACACCTTGTAGACTCTAGCGCAGGGATCCCTCAGTTGCTGGTACCGGGATGGCAGCGCCCTCTACCTCTTCTGCCCTAAGGCCAAAGAGGCAGCTTCTGAGAAAGGGAGGAAAGGAGGCGGAGTCCTGGCTGGGCGGAGGGCAAGGGGGCGGGGCTGTGTGACGAGAGTGGTGGCAGATGTTAGGGTCACATGACCTCCACCAAGCCTCCTTATTCGCTCATGCCCTGAAACCCCTGGTAAACCCCCTGAAATGCTGAATACTGAACAGCGGTTTTAATGAATTATCCTACATCATATACACACAATTTTAACAGTGAGTGGCTAAGTATCATATTGCTGGCCACGTGGTGTCAGACAACACAGTCAGGTCCAAATGAACTGGTGGAAAACCTTAAAAGCAAACTTGGTGAACATATAACCCTAAACTATCCTTTATCTTCAGTGTGTGACTCTCTTCATTCAGGGTAGCAAGACAGGAGCTGTTTATTCTGCTTATGTCCTTTTTTCGGTAGAGTTGTGGTGACTTTTTCATCAGTGACCCTCATCCAGGTGATCTCTGCCATTTTTAAAGTGACCGTGACATTCGAGAGGTGGACCTTTCCAAGAAATTTGTATTTCCTCTAGTTTTCTGCCAGCAAAACACAGAAATAACTTTCCAATT
The DNA here is from genome assembly GCA_026776945.1 of Isichthys henryi. Lineage (NCBI taxonomy): Eukaryota > Metazoa > Chordata > Actinopteri > Osteoglossiformes > Mormyridae > Isichthys > Isichthys henryi. The sequence continues at coordinate 29,052,915 of JAODJX010000001.1, forward strand.
ATACAGATACTTATTTGGTAAGATCCGGCTGTTTTGGTCAGTAATGTGAAAGGGTCTGTATCGAAGCATGTGAAGCTGGTAGACAGGAGACATTTTCAGCCACGCACCATTTCCAGCACCAGTGGCACTTATGTTTTCATTCCATCTCAGCTGGAGCCAGAAGTCTTCGTTTGCAGAGCTACTCTGTGGTTGGGTGGCATGACCGTGACCAGTGAGTTTGGAAGGGGGGTACTCTGACCACATTTTCAGTTGAAAGCCTGGCAAGCGCCTATTTTGCGTCAATGACTTCGTGTCTCAGGTTGTGAGGTGATGAGGGGCTGCAGTGAAATTTTTAAAAGGAGCTGGTGAATCCAGCCCTTTGTGCTATTCCTCGAGGAAAATAATGGCATGACTGCTGTGTCAGTTCTGCCGATCGTGTGGGAAAATGATCACATGACCACTGTGCCAGTTCTGATGTTCATAGGAGGAAAATAATCGCATGACCGCTCAACATCAATCAATGGCTCAACATCAATGATTTAAGAGCACCAAACCATTTTATCATTTAATAACGATGAAATACTTGCCTCACTGTAAACAGTTTACGACTTGATAAAACACTATAACATGACTGGATGGAAACATTGTCTCTGAGTACAGTTTTCTACCACTGATGCTTTCCAAAGTAAATTATATTTTTAATCAGCCTAGAACATCTGTTAGGAGTTTCTTAATCAGTGAAATATTGATCATACAGGTAGTTTTAAATATGAGATTATAAAACGAGATGTCCAGACCGTATCCCAGCCTGCAGTAGGCTCTACCCCCCCCCCACCCCCCACAAGCTGCTGGATGGATGGATTTTACAATGCAATTATATAACAACCCATTTCACCATACTATCTTTCAGTTTTGTTTTGAATTGGATATTGTACATAATGCACTGTTTTAATGCATTATTATTTTTTTAAAAAAATCTCTGATTAACCAGCATCCATCCACCCATCTAGGCTCAAACTGCTTATCCTGGGCAGGATCTCAGTCCTATCCCTTGCAACACAGGGCATAGGGAATGGATATGCACCCTAGATGGGATCCCAGTTCTGATTGACATTCCCCTCTAATTATGTTCTACCTGCGTGTGACATTTCAGATTGGTGTCTATGAAAGGAGCTGTGGGCTCTTGGCTAATTTCCCAGTTGAACCCTAATGCTCCTCCCACAGGCTTAGGAATCCCTCCACTTGACAATGCAGGGTGTAGCTGCAGTGTCCCAGGCATGAACCGGGATGTTCACATCCGTAGGGGTAAACCGCACAGGGAACGTGATGTTGGGTCTTACCTCATATCACCCCTTCGCCAGCAGAGGACAGCTCTCAAGACATGCGCCATTCCTGCGCTCTGTGCCAAATGCCCTGAGCTTTGAAGCTAAAGCGTGTTATTCTCCTGTGACGCTCTGAAGCAGCCCCAGAGGAGTGGGTGTGGGCATAGGCATGAGTCTCTCCCCTGGATGTTCCAGCGAGATGGCGCCCAGTTCCCAATGTGCTTCTACTTAGAGCCCAATTACTGTTGACTTGATTGTTTTTCTCCGTTGCTTAGTAAACTCAAAGAAGCTACAATAAGATATATTGGCCATGTACACGGTTTTGGAAAAACATCTCCGGCGTGATGTCTTGGGGTGGTTCTAGTCAGATTGCTGAAGGTGGGATCTAGCAGTGATGGGACTGCATGGCGCTTAATGTTTTTTTAAAGACCTGGAGTTTACGGCTGGCAAGTTTTCAGAAAATACCGGTTCTGAAGCCCAGAGACATTAAATTGTTTTTGTGCTTGTGGTTTTGTGAGTGTGTGATATCATTGACATTTCTTATTTAAAATCCTCACTGGTATGTAAAGATATTTCAATGCATATGTGTTTCTGAAAATCGTTTTTGGAAATGCATTTTATGTAGTGGCACTTTGAACGCAATGATACCATACATTATCGTACTTCAAAAGCAGAACAGAGGGCTTGTATACTGATTTATTTTCATTAAATGCACCACATCAATACCTTTATTGTATCTACAAGTTAGTTAAAGGTACAGTCTATATATACTCTACATGTGCAATATATAAGACGTGAAGTAAATGCACCTAGTATAAAACCACAGAGTTTGTTTTTTGTTAATATAAACACTCAAAATCATATTGTTTATCTAACAGCCACCGCTAAGTAATTCCAAATTAAGTAATTCCTGTATAAATGAATAAACGGAAACTTTTCGTGGTTGTTTTTGTTTGCCTTCGAATTGAAATGTTCTCAGAAGGAAAAGTGTGACTCCCATAGGGTGCCCCATGAGGCCACATTGTGCACTGCGGTCATTTTATGTTGCATTCCTATTCTTATAATTTGTTGCACGCAGACTTAACTATTCAAATTGCTGTTATTCTCTGTCTATAAAATCACCAATTAACTACACGCAGTCCTTTCACAGGTCAGCCATTATAGTGTCCAGTTATTGCTGAATAATTGGGAAGGGGAGAGGGGGTGTTTGACGAACACATTTTCCCTCCTGAAATTTTGGGGAGCAGACCTGTGCAGAAGCACACATTTGATCAGAAACGACCTCAATCACACCCCTCAGCAGAAATATGACTACAGCCCCCCGAACAAGTCCCTTATTGTCAGATTTGGCAGATCTGCTACCAACTTTTTTTCACTTTTTTTCATGGCTTAATTGAAAAATTAAGTGTGGCTCAAGCCAAAAATTACAGTGAAATGCTAAGCACACCTAGATGTTGGCGTGTCCCTCACCCTGGAACGGGAGGCTCAGAGCAATGGCCACTTTCTGCCCAAAGCCTAAAGATTTATTACGTGGTAGGGGGCAGTGGCTCCAGGTGACAACCTACAATCATGGAGGAAGGATGAGCTGAGGGTCCGGTGAGCCTGGCAGATGGGACAGGACCCCCAGAGCCCACACACACATCCTAAGTGTCCCATCGGGTGGTCGGGACCGATGTGAGCTAAAACAGGCACTTGGGGGGGGAGAGGGGGCATCAGCCAAGCTAAGCAAGGAAATACTTTATTCCTGTTAATTCAGAGTCCCTCGGTGGTCCTGACTGGGTACCCGTGGGTGAAATTCAGTGTGCGGAGAGGGAGTCCGGTGTTCAGTAAAAATGCTAGCGGACGTGAAAGGAGCAGAACAGCCAAAGAAAGTACAGTCTTGAGGGAGGTGCGACCATTTCACACTTGCTTTACGCAGGTCATAGTGCAGCGTAAAGCAGCTTTTCAGTCTCACCTGGTCATTCCATCATTCGATTGGTTAGGGTTAGGGTTAGGGTTGGGGTTAGATCCAGACCCTGCATCTCCTAAACAGTCAAAAGCAAAAAAAAAACTGAAGGTGCACCACACAAGGTGGTCAAGAGAGTAGGAGAAGGAAATCGTAATATGACAACCCCATTGCATGAAATGCAGTTTATATATACAAAATATACCATGTCCATCCATCCATCCATCCATCCATTATCTTCCGCTTAATCTGGGGTCGGGTATGCATGTATGCATTTAAAATGATTTAAAGGTGTAACAC
>JAODJX010000001.1:29091028-29115625 GCA_026776945.1 Isichthys henryi
GCCTGACTTTTTTTCTCCTTTTCGACCTGCTCATGTACAGCTGATTCACTGTTTGTCGTCCTCCAGAGCAAAGTGCGCGTGAGCTACTAACGCCTCCATTTTTAATGCCATGAGATATGTTTTTTGTTGTTGGTGATGCAGTTGACCCGTGCAAAAACGTTTCAATGTGTGCATGCGTGACGTTTTGGAGGGCCGATGCGTTCACATTACAGTCAGATACAGGTCACTTTGTTATGAATGTGAACCGTCAAGATAGACAAATCCGATCTGATCAAAAAATCGGAATTGAACGATCTGGCTGGCAGTGTGAACATGGCCTAAATGAAATTGGGTGCCTTTTGGGGATCATTGGTCATCTTAGTCCTTTTACTACAGATGACGGTAAAATGTCAACAATTGCAGTTGTATTCGGTTTTGATGAGAAGTTTTGACTCTCTAAGTAAATTAGTTGAACTTCTCAGACATTGACGACTTCTCATTCTGTTTTTTTTTTTTTTTCTTTTTGCCAGCTAGTTGAAGTTAGTCATGTTTTCATTGTAGGCCTTTCCTGAAAATATGCAGTTATTTATTTGTGATAGTGTTTGTGTTTGTTCAGTGACTGTGCACAAATAAGCAAATTCAGTGGTATTGGACCTTTTGGCAGAGTCAAAATGCTTTGATCCTGGGGTGGGCAAGTCTGCTGGGGATTTAGGAACTGGTGAATAATTCCTAACTTTCAGCATTTCCCTGCAGCTAAAATAGTGTGGCATGCAGGAACTCCTAGAGAACGGACTCGTTTTCCGTCTTTGGTTCTTCCTGACTTTTCCCCCTGCTTCCAGGTGAACCCCTCCTGCTATATGCCAATCGGCGGGACCTGCGGCTGGTGGATGTGGCCCAGGGGGGGAGCAATGCCACTGTGCTGGTGAGTGGGCTGGAGGACGCAGCAGCCGTGGACTTTGTCTTCGCCCAAGGCTTCGTATACTGGAGCGACGTGAGTGAGGAGGCCATCAAGCGGGCCACCTTCAACTGGTCGGGGCCCTCTCAGCAGAGCACGGTGTTGTCGGGCCTGCAGTCTCCAGATGGCCTGGCCTGCGATTGGCTGGGCTCCAAGCTCTACTGGACGGACTCTGAGGCCAACCGCATCGAGGTGGCCAATCTGGATGGGTCGATGCGGAAGGTGCTGTTCTGGCAGGAGCTGGACCAGCCAAGGGCCATTGCCGTGGATCCCACTAGAGGGTGAGCGTTGGCGCTTCGGGGAGGAGGTGGTGAGGGGGTGTGTAGCGGCTGACCTCCTGTCGGGCTGCAGCCAGGTGGAACTGCAGGTATCCCTGGGGGGGAGGAAGCCACGTGAACATGCAGATCATAGTGTCTCGGATGCACAACGCAATCCTGGCTATCAGTGAGGGAATGAGAGTGGGGGGGGAGACAGAATGGGACCAGGGTTAATTTGAATATTGTTTGAATAAGAACTGGCGAAATTCGACTAGTAATTCTGCCTGAAATGTCCATGCCTAGTATCTTGTCATCCTGTCCTTTTGGGTCTTTTGCTTTTCCTTGTGTCACTGGGCTGACTCTGATTGGGTTTGCGCCTTGCTGTCAAGTGTCATATGACTGTTCCTTGGGTTTGGCCTGTTCGTCATCTTTGCTTTGTTGTGCAATGTCTGTCATGCCTTAGTATTATGCTTTAAAGGGGCCGTTCACCCCAAAATGAATATAAAAAGACATTTCAAATGTGCTGTAGGACTATTTATCTGTCTAGATTGCTGTGGTGAGGGTTGCCTAGTTTTGGAGATGATAGCCGTAGAAATGTCAGTGTTCTCGCAGATATATTGGGACTGAATGGACTTCTTTTGGTGACTATTGCACCAAAGAATACATCTAAAAAATTCAGCAGCAATGTCTCTTACCAGAAATCATGCTGTCGAATCCTTCAAAAGTATTCTTTGGCACTTTAATCACCACAGAAAGAATGCCATTCAGGCCCATTATATTTGAGAGAAGACTGACATTTCTATGGTCAATATCTCCAAAACTAGGCAACTATCACCACAACAATCTAGACAGATAAATACCACTACAGCAAATGTGAAACATATGTGTCTTGATTTTTGGCGTGAACTGCTATTTAAGGCTTTATCCAGCATATTTTCTGAGCTTCAAAAGCACTTTCTAAAATTTTAATAAAGGAAGTATCCTGAACGTGTTATGTGCTCAGTGAAAGATGTGGTGGAAGCTGTTTCAAGAAGAGCCAGGCTGTGCTAATGTGTGCTGTGAAATTCTAAGACTGCGTCCAAGATGGATAGAAATGACAGAATTTAGAAATTTCAAACGGAAGCTGCAGAAGTTAGACGTTTGTGTATGTTTACCCATACCTGTTCACATTCAGATATCCCGAATCTTAATTCATAAGGATGTCATTTTCTTTTCCATAGCCTGTAATGTGAGTGTCCTGAACATAGCTGCAAGATCTGTTTAGCAAATGGAGGAGGTTTACAGATGCAGTATAACACTGACATGGTGCATAACTTTTTCTGATCATTTATTTGAGTTTCTGGTTGCACTGTAAGGGAACCTCAGATTTGCATAGTCAATGATCAAAACAGACGTCACCTAATTTTCTTCTTACTCAGTGTGTACTTTTCAGTATGATGTGGTGATGGGTTTCTAAGTTGGCCACATTTACATTTATTTTAACTTAGCAGACACACGTCCCTTCGGACAAAAGCAAGCGAGGCGACATACCATCTTGATCAACAGCTGACTTCACTTATGTCCTGAAACGATCATGGAAGTTTTCCAAAAGCGTTTTCCTTGTGTGTTGGTCCCGCTATGCTAGTAACAGTATTAATAATGTCTTCTAAGGTTACAACCCCTTTATTTTGGCACAGAGGAGTTATGGCCTAGTACCAATGTCACATCAGGACATGAGGTTTTAACCTGGTCACCTATATAAGGGCTTTGTCTGTAGGGACCAGGTGGTAGTCACCAAATTCATACAATGAAGAGCTCTTCTGGGTTGGGGGAACATACAGTTAAGGATTTGGCCTCGTAAACTCAAGGTGTTTGGTGTAGGTATACCAAGATGAGCCTTTTCTGTCAGAAAAGGTTCTTGATACTGCAAACTGTTTATCCAGTATAGCAGGGGTGGGGAACCTGTTCCATGGAGTGCCGCTGATTGAGAGGCCATCCCAGAAGCTTGCACCCACACTGGCTCTCCGTGGAACCAGATCCCCACTCATCGCAGGCAGCATGGGGGATTAGCTGGAGCAACCATACTGGATAGGATGCCAGTCCATTGCAGGACACACACACATGCACTGGATTACCTGAAGGAAACATTGGACTCAAACCATTAGGTCGGGTCAGGTTGGGGAGCATGTACTGGTGTGGTGAGTGCAGCAATGCGCTGTACAACAACCCCCTTCCCCCCAGGCCAACACACGGTCCAGTCCCACCCTCTCAAATGGCCGTCTATCAGCCATAGCCAGGGTGTTACGTGGAGACCCCTCGGCCTGGTCCAGCAGCTCGGGTCCTTAGCAGTGAGGATCTTGCGAGCTGGATCACCCTAAGCGAATCACGCCACAATGTTTGGATAAAAGCTTCTGAATAGCTGCTTCTAAATGTGAATTTGTTCTTAGCTCTAGCAGTTGGGGTCTGGCGGATCTGTTCTGTGTGTTTAGTGTACTTCCTGCTGCATCTGTGTTGAACACAAGATCTACTACATCCTGTAGGATCTGTCGCATCCTTTTTGGTAATTAAACAGGAAGCAGTCAGCCCCACCTGACCTGTTTGACCTCATTCTTTGAAGATTTAGGACTCAATGATTGGGCTGTATGATTATGGGTAAAATATGAATAAAATATATAAATATGAACTTGAAGGGGAGAATGGCCTCTCATTTGTAATTGTATGTTATGTTTTCAGTCAATATTGCAGTTGTCTCTTACAGTTCTTGGGCAATGTATTTCTCTTATTTTGCATTATATATTGTTTTATGAAAATGCATAATATATGGATTAACATTAGACAAAAATATATCCATTACTGGCATTAGTGAAAGCGTCCATATTGGTGCACTACTAACAGTATGATCTTTACTGAAATGGAACTGTCGCATCAACTTTGCGGAACAGAAAGGGTACAGTCCTGGTTTTTAACTGCTCTTTTCCAAATGCAAGAAATACTGAACATGAACTTAAACCTCATCTGCTCTTTATTATAACACCTGTTATTGGCCCCCTTTTCCTGTCACATGCGGTAACGCGATCCTATGATTTGTTGATACAGCTTTGGGAGAAAATGGATCTTCCCGCTAATGCAAACACAACACAATTGGTGTCATGTAAGAATGGGATCGCATAGGGGTGTGAATCGTTATCACTATTCAGAAATCATTAATCTTGCTGTCCTAGTTTTCCTAGCTATGTTGTGGATGGAAACTGAACAGAAAAGAACATTTTATCACTTCAATCAATAACTGTGGACTTCTGAACTCGTTCGTGGTGTTACTTGCACAAAAGGGTTCTGAGGGCAGAAGGAAAAATGATTGGCTGAGAGAGAGAACCAATCAGATTGTAGAGGAGATGGGTCCAAGCAACGAGATGAGGCAGGACCAAGACATTTGATTGGTTATGTTTCCTCCTGCCCTCAGAACGTTTTTCGGTAAGTGAAACTCCCATGAGCTCTGAACTCATTTTACAACAAATATAAACAAATGATAGTAGATGGATAAATTTTGCTACCTGACGTACGAATCTTTGTAAAGTTTGGAAATTACAGTAGATTTGTCCATGCTAGATCCAAACCATTTCCATGCACTCGAAGTAGAACCTTGTTTTGCAACCAACTCTTCATCATTGGTTATGCCACACGCTGTTTATTCAACAGTGGAAACAACCTGTTGAAGGACTCTGTGGATGACACAAGGGAAATGTTTTTAAGAGCCTGATGGTGCATATAAAGTTATTTTTTTTGGTCAAGTTAGCTACGTGGTTATAGGGGTGTCAAACAAAGTGGGATTAACTCTGGCTATGTAAAGCTCCTGGTAAACCCTACTAGTCATTAAATTGAGATCCACTGAGATGGATAATTGACAAAGAAGTGAGATATACAAACGTCACTAAGAGTTTATGCAGGCTGAAATTGTTTTGCTTCATATCGGTCATTGTCTGTTACTCGCCGGTGTCACATTATAGGCACTTGCTGGTTTGTTTTATCTTTATTATAACAGTGTTAATTAGTGCACTTGTAACTGGGCCTTCATTGGAAGCTCAGCCTAGCTGCACTTATGCCTCGTCGACCCCTCAACAGCACATTTCTTTGGACAAAACTGTCTGTAAAATAAAAGGAAATGCAGTGTTGTATCGTGCTGAAGTGCTTATCATGGATACAGTTGCATCAGACCACAATAGCTTATCGTCTCATCACCCACTATGACATGTTACAATTACGGACCAGTAAAACCAGGTCTAGAATGGATACCTGCTTGCACTCAATCCCCCTCGATTAGTTTGATAGTCCTGCTTTACTGCCCCCCTCCCCCTGTTGGCAGAGCACATGAATCATTCACTTGATAAAGCTGTCCAAACATGGCTGACCATGTCTGCCAACCCTATGAGTTTTATCTGCATTGTTTGTGAGGTGTGCCGACAGTGTTGACAGCAGTGGCTCGTTGAGTTCAGGGTCGACGCCCATTCATGGGGGTCCTGAGCTCTTTATCACTGCTCCCAGGGGGTTAGACCTCCTCATCTTGACCTGGCTTTCTGAGAGCCCTGTATCGCTTTACATTCCTACACAGCCGCCCACATGGGCATGACATGGCTGGAATTGTTGTCTGGCTGCATGGAAGGGATGTTGACTTATACAGGCTACCGTTTGCTAGTATAGGATTGATTTTGGAATAGTACTTGTGTTGGGTCCACTTCTTCCATGTGGGACATCTTCCTAGTTGCTAAAGCGTGGTTATTGGTGAGGAGCCAGACTCAAACAGAAGGTTGTTGGTTCTTGGTGAGCGTCTGTGGTTATGTGGTCCAGGCTTGGATGAAATATGCCACAGTGTGATGTTGGGCAAGGTGTGACTGAGTTGGGGATTAAAAATGAACTAATTTTTAAGGTGTAAACCTAAAATCTCATAGTGGGGTGTTTCTGGAATTTCTTGGGGAAGTTCTTTGGTTGTGTTTGCATACCTGATGAGCTGTAACCATGGAGTCTGCTCTACAAACAATGCATCATTATTGGTTTGAAGAAGGGCTCAGCTCACTCCTTCTGGTGTGAATTAGGCATCTTTCAAGCCTGGCTCCAATATGATGACCTTTCTGTTGAGCACTTTCTGCTTTGCATCAAGTTTCAACTTTGGTACATAGCCAGTTTTGCAAAGAATAATTTGGCAGTACTGTACTACATAAATTGTGGTAGATGGATGGAAATCTCAAACTGGCCATTACACATTTACTATTTCTTCATTTTTGCAGTTTTGTTAGCAACATTTTATGTTTTCTTTAGAGAACATAAAACTGGCAGCTTCATAACTTTCAGATTGAAATTTCTCTGTGTTAACGGCTTCAGAAGTTTAAGCTAGAGTAAGTGGGTGTTAAGGTCCTCTTAGTGCTCTGTGTTAGGTACACTGCTGCCTCAAAGTTTACCATTGAGTTACTTAACTGTTCATTAATGACACTTCCTTTCTGACTGTGCTGTATGTGTGTTTCTGTGTCTGCCTATGTGTGTGTGCGTGGGCCCGCCTGTGTGTGTGGTTGCGCCCGCCTGTGTATGTGTGTGGTCTTCTGCTTTCTGCTCACACTCTGACCCTAGGTCGGGCTGCTCTGACCTCCGTCCCCCAGTACAAAGGGTGACTATGAGGCTCTTGCTGTGGGATCCGCTGGACAACCACATGCGATTCACTGGAAAGGCTGCTTAATGAATGGCTCCCGTGTCCGCCGGTACGGCACTGTCACATCTGCAGGGGGCGGTCTCACTTGTAGGCCCTCCCCTCTACATGCTGATTATACCTCCGGGGCTTCACACAGTCAGGAAGTAGAGTGAGTCTCGCTTTTTTTTTTTTGGCTGTGTGAGCATTTGACCAACCAACTTTAAAATGAAAGATGATTAATGGAAAATGAGCAGTGTGTACAGATGAATTATGTGGTTCGGCTGCTGTGCCATGCTTGATCGCCAGTTCAAATCCCGGCAGAGTGATTTCACTTCATTAGGAAGGCCTAATAAATCAGTGTAATTTACCCTGATCAGAAGCATTGCTGGGGGGTAGGGCCTCACCTCCCATGTACGGATGTTGACCTGACAGTCTATTTTGAGGGGATATAAATTGGTTTATACATGTCCCCCCCCTCTTTTCCCTGGGGCTCCCCTTTCTGTTTGCAGGACTCCTGCTGTTAACTCATCCTGGGGGATCAGTCTCATCATCCAGGTCTTACGTTTCACCCTCCAGACCTTGAACAGCTGGTAGCTAGGCAACTGTGGGGAAACAGGAGAGTTCTGGGTTATTGGGGGGCGGCTTGGGGGCTGGACGCTGCCCTGTACTGACCTGCCACCCCCCGGACAGGGGAGAACCAACCTCTGACCTGTCACTTTGGTTCTGTTTCGTCACTTGGGTGTCTGGCTAAGAGGCCAGTGTGTTTCAGGGCTGAGTGACGCTCGGCTGTCTGTCCTCCTCAAAGCAAATCTTACATCTTGATTAAAACGAAATATGGACGTGGTCGTGGTTTCGCTTTGTCTGGGTCTGTCGTGCGAAGGACTGATGTTATGGCATGTTTGCCTCAGGCAGAGTTTAAGTAGAGAAATGCTTGAAATCCATAGAGCCGCATCCTCGGGTTTCACTCCCATATTACAGCTGGCTTTGCAGCGGGACCTTGATACACATGGTTTGAGTTCTCACAGCCACAGGACGCCCCACACACTCTCGCTCACAGGCATTTGCTGCCACTCTATTTATAAATATACCCTGGTGGCTTGGTGTGGTCCCGCCCACTTTGGCAGCGAATGGCCTATCCTGCTGCACTAACCCACCGTGGCGGGTCAGAGGGCCAATAGGCTCCGCGCCTGGTTAATATGGACCGGACCCCGCCCCAGCCAATGCCCCCCTGCCGATGCTCCCGCTGTGAGTCTCTCGGCCCGCACCACGGGGCGTGGCTGGCGTGTCACCACGCATCTTCCTGTGATTGTCTTCTGGAGAAGTCTCGGGCGAACGCGTTCGCCAAACAGAACTCTGCACCACGTGTCTGCTGGCTTTGCAGGAATTCGGTCTTTAAATGGTTAAAGAGCTGCTTGGTTTTCCTGACTGCTTCACAGATCCTGCTGTGAGTGTTTAGTGTCTTCCTGTCGTCGTAATTTACTGTTGTTGATTCACACGTAGGTCCAGCCCTTTACAACAGGGCTGAACCTGCCGCCTGTTTGTTTGCCCATAATTTGGGGACTCCTGTGGCAGGTCGGAGGGCAAGCTCCTTCTAGCCCCAGGAGTCCCTCTGGTTTTACCCAGCACTCAGGCAGCTCCAGATATTTTTTGGGCACTTTCGCAACGCAGGAACTTTTTTTCAGGAACTAGAATCTTTTTCTGGAACCTACTTGCGAGGCACTTACAGCGATAACTTGCTGATTGGTTGACCACAAACCCTTGTGTGAACTTGGAAGTCATACTGAAGTTTGGGGAAAGGAAAGCAGATGGAATTATTTTTTTACCTTAATCACATGCATCAATTAATACATATGTAGCTTGCGTTTCCATATTTATGCTTTGGAAAATTTGATCAATAATCACCGGTGTCAGCGGTGAAACAAGCCAGCGCTTTTTAGTGGAATAACGTTACACCGTTTTTTTGTTTTTGTAAAACAAAAGATCGATCTACTGGCTAGATTTTAATATAAACATAATGGGTCATACAAACAAAACATAAATAAAAAGCTGTGTCCTGTTTTGATCACGACCAATCCCCCCAATAACTAAAAAAATAACCAACAAAGCGACTTGCTCATCCTCCATTGTTTTGGGGTGGCAGTGTAGTTTCATATGAAAATGTACGTGAAGTTTAACCTACGAGCTTTTTGCATCTCCCGTGCTTATTTAGCATAAAGGTCCCAGTTCCTGTTGTGTGGTGTGAAAGTGACAAACTAAAGTGGCCAGAAGCTACAAAAGTTCCCGATCCAGAAGGCCCAAGAAACAAGGACCAGGCTCCAAAACTTTGGTGCGGAAGCCCCTACTAACTGTGGTGTGTGTGTGTGTGTGTGTGTGTGTGTGTGCGATTTGTAGAAAATCACTTGGAAATCATGAATGCAGAACATGGCCATTTGTGTGAGGCTTCCCAGGCTTTACCTTTGCCCTGCATGGTATGAGATCACCCCCCTCTCTGAGGGACTTCCGTCCTCCTAGGAAACCACTCCACCCCCACCCCAGCAAGGACCCCCCTGTCCCCTCCCTGATGGCTCCCTTTTTACACAGCGCTCCAAGAGGGCCGTGAATTAGCATGTTAATTAGCTCGCTGTTTCACAAGGGCGCTAATAAAAGCTTTCGCTAATGTATTCATTGGTTTTATTGAAAAGAAAGCAATGCCATTCTTCAGCAGTGCGTGTGGCTCTGTGAGGCCGGCAGGAGGTGGTTTGGTTTGGAGCTGAGGGGGCTGGTGTCTTCACAGTGGGGGTAAAATGCTCACACATAGGGGGGGCAGGTCTGCTGACTGCTCCTGCTCTCCGTTTTCAGCACCGGCGCCTCATTGTGGCCATGTCCCCAGCTGCTGCTTCACAGGCCTGTGGCGGAGCTGGTGAACGGCGCCGTTTGTGGCAGAAACGGCGTAATTACTCCATGGAAAATAGCCCGGTGCAGCTGGTGAGAATGACAGGTTTAACCGCTAGATGAAATGTGGAGAGTCGCCCTGCCAGAAGGGATTCTGTAGCTCGCGAGTAAATCGATCCTGTTGTGCGTCTCGAAGCCTCGAAGGCAGTGATAACAATTAAAATACAGCAAAAGAACATCATGGAAATCATGTTTAAAACTGGTTACCTGGGTAGCAAGTGCTAAAACAATGTCTTCCGAATCTCGAAAAAAGTTACTGGTATTTTGTTGAAATGGCTAGAAGAAAATCAACTCTGTTCCCAAACCTCTCCTCGGCTGTGTGTTGTATCTGTTGAACTTCACCACCAGGTCACCTAATTAATTGACTTGATTAGGTATGTACATCGATAAGGAATTGATTAACCAAACAAAGGTACACTAGTGGTCAAGTGAACAAATGCATGGGTGTATTAAATGGTTGCTGCACTTACTGGGGTGCCTTGAGGGGGGTTTGTAAATGGCTAAGCTGACACACTTAGACATAAAATCGTAGTGTTACACCAGCATGAAGTTTAAGCATGATTTTCTTTGGCAACGTCAAACTTTGGCCCAGCGCAGCACATGAAGTGAGCTGTGGGATCAGGATGATTATAGTGGGCAGAAATGTTTTTCTGGATGATGGTCTCTATCCGTAAAAACGCAGATCTAATGGTAGAGTTTGTGATCTTCTCGGCCTTGGCGAGCTGAGTTGTGCCCAGGGCGCCAGCTGACCCGTGGGGGTTTGCAGGGCCGTAAGCGACGGTAAACATGGCCGGGGTGTGTCTGGCCGGCCCCCCTCCCTCGTCGGTGCTGCAGTAAATGGGCTGTAAATGGACGGGTGGGCATTGAGACTTGGGCTAAACGGGCACGTGGACGAGGAGTTTTTAAGCTTAGCTGTGGCTGTCTTGGTAACACCACCGGCTCACTTGGTAATCTGAGTAGTCAGGACTGCAGGAAACGACAGTTCGTCCGGAAGCTCTTGCTGTTTAACCCGGGATATTTCACATGCGGAGAAGTGTGAACCAGGTTTCAGGTGAACCACTTCAGCGGTTATGATCGCCTTGCTTCCTTGTCAGACTGCCCATCTCTGCATAATGTACATGGGGAGGGTGACTTGGAGGGACATCTATGAACCATTTTATGCCCCCTCCATCTCTGTGTCTCATGACCCTCTATCCCCCACCTCACCCTCTGTCAAATCAGCCCTGTCTGCTTTGTTCGCTGCTTTAACCAGGGCAGCATCTCTGGCCCAAACGCCTGGATGTCTCTCTCATTCCCTGTGTATTTCGTGCAGGTTGGCTGTCCATAAATTCCACACCTGACCCATAGATGCACTTAGACTTGTTCCTCCAGAAGGACAACCTGTCATTATTTGGGAGGGGGGACAGGGACAACAACTGGATAGCCTTCCCTCTCAGTGGGCTTCTGTTTTACAGCAATGCATAAACCCCCCCCCTCCCTTATCCTCTGAGGCCTTCAGTGGTGAAGTGCATTTATTTCTGCCAAAGTTCTCACCAAGCCCTCCTTGCATCTTGTGTGCATGGGGCCCCTCTCTGCTCTGGTCTGGGGGGCCAGGTCATGCTGTGGACCATGAGCTTGGCTGCACCCATGCTGTTGGGCTTCGCTGGCTGTTTGGAGCACACGTCTGTGGTGGGATGCTCTCCCTAGTTCTTCCGTGTGTGTGTACACATACACACACACACACACACACACACTTCATATATTGTAATGAACGCACACACACTGTCTAGCCATGTTCTGGTCTGTACCGTATCCTTCATCCAAACTGTTCCAGTGAGAGCAGGGCTGATCTTTTGGTATTGGTGCCCTTTTTGAATTAATTTTAACTATTTGGAGGTGGTTTCCCCCCCACATTCCTAAACATGCCGCAGTTAATTGCAATTATCAAAGTGTCCCTAGGTGTGCATGTGTGAGTGAGTGGTATGTGAGTGTGCCCTGCGATGGCGTAGCACCCTATCTTGAGCTGTTCCCTGCCTTGTGCCAGTAGCCGCTAGGTACAGAAATTGGAGGGTGGATTATTAATAATTGCTTTCTCATGGGGCAGTCTTGGGTAACAAGGCAATTTTTATTTATTTTTTTCCCCTATCCCCCCTCCCCACTCACAGTTGCTGCTTGCATGAACAATGCGAATGTCTCACTCCTCCAGGGCTCTAGCTTGCTGGCATGTGACCACCCCTCCCCATGTTTGTGCTGTGTAGTAAATGGCTTTTGTGGTTTCTATATATGGAATCATAAGCATTCATAGAATCAAAGCACAATTCACTTCTGCTTGCAAATAGCCAGCATAAGTTGCTGAAAATGGCTAATTTGCCAAACTAATGACCTGTGTGCAACTTAAATAAACATCCTTAATTATGCATAGTAATAATGCAATGAACATGAAGTGCATTCAACATTCTGAGCACCTTAAGCAAACTTCCCGAAAGTTCCACAGTAACTCCAGGAAGGAGCTCTTTGCTCGCTGCATCCTGGCAGAACCTGGCTGATTAGCTTGCTCACATTTGTTTCACTTTAATTTGAGCCGCTTTATGAAGTTTAGCGCAACTTTGCCCTCTGCACATTGCTGTCAGGCAGCTTCTTACGGCCATTTTCAGCTTTCGGTTCATTTTTATTGTGATCTGATGACTGACTGGTATCCTGGCTTTCTAACCTGCCTCTTCCAGCAGACCTTTGTGCAGGTTTAGCCTGCATGAATGTGCTGAACGCATGGGATGCACTGTGACTGACGCCTTCCCTGCTCACACGCATGGGAACGCAAACAAATGGTGGCGAGATGCCAGCTCTGCAAATTTCCCTAAGTGCGTTGAGCGGAACTGGGCCTGAAAGCCCGAATCGGAATGCACCACTGGGCTACGCTACGCATGTATGCTCCATTGAACCCCCTCGGCTGCCCAAACCAGTGTTTCGTTCCCTGTTCTTTATGCTCTCTTTCTAAGTTTAACGTTTAATGCAGGGGTGTCAAACTCAATCGCACAGGGGGCCAAAACTCAAAGCACACTTTAGGTTGCGGGCCGAGCAGGATAAATATTTATTGAACAGACTAAAACTAGACGTTTTTTTGAACATAAATATGAATCGAAACAGGCAGGATACAATATTATTCCAAAATAAATAAAAACTTAATAGCTTAAAATATTTTGCTCTCCATAAAAATATCTCCTGTCAAAATTATACAAATTCAGAATATGAATATGCCGCACCTGAAAATATAAATTAAAAAGTTGTGCTTTTAAGAGAGTTAAAATAATCAATCAAAACATTCCATTTTCTTTGCTCTTATGCCATCTGTCAGAGCTGGATGCTTGCCAACAAGTTTGTGTATGTTTGTGGCTTCTGTGTTGTGGAGATTCTCTCTCAGCCACATTAGCTCCACAAATAAGACACACGGGTTTACCGGCAATGTCAGTAAACATATATTCAGCCTCCCACCGGTTTTGAAAGGCTCTGTTTTCAGAATTAACTTTTCTCTTGGCCATTGTTGGGGGCTAGCTTTCACTTGAAATTAGGGTTGTACATCTGCAGACGTTTGATTGATCTGACATAATTAACGCGGGAATGATCGCAGGTAGCCTATCATTCGGTAAGGCAGCTGTTGCGCTGTATTATGGGATTTGTAGTTTGTGTTATTGGCGCTTCATATCGCTGGGCCATCAAAAAAAAGATATATAAAATGATCTTGCGAGCTGGGTATAATTGTACGCTGGTGGCCCGCGGGCCTTGAGTTTGACACATGTGGTTTAATGTAACTATTCTCAGATAAAAACTCTCCCTCCCCCCGATTTTATTAACGTGATCCTCAGATGCTCTGCAACACTTCCATCTGACCCCCCCCCCCATTCCGTGTTCATGTATAACAGGCCTCGTACTGAAGCAGGGACTGGCCTGATGGCTCGTGGTATGAAAGGAGCTATAAAAGGCCCCAGTCGAGACTCCAGGAACCACGTTCTGGAACTTCAGCATGAAAGCAGCCCGAGATACTCGGAACGCTATCATCCAAAAGAGTTTCCCCTGGAAGGCAGCATACAGGAGCAGCTGGCCGTCTGTGGAAGGCTCTCGCAAATCTGTGTGGAATTCATTGCGCTGTGAGACTGGCCTGGGGACTGACAAACAGGGTTGTAGAGGGAAGAGGCTTAATTATCGTGTCCAAGGGTTTTAAAGACCGTGTAATTAGTGTCATTTAAGGAGCCCCTCTAGGATGGGCGACTCCCCCACTTTAAATGCTTCCTGTAGGCTGTGGTTCTCCTTCTCCGCAGCTCCTCCTTGCCCCTTCTGCCCCAGACGATGACCTGGCTCACCCCCCACCCGTGAGAACTAATGCCCTGAGCCGAGGGCTGGAACCTTAGTGCTAGAGGGCCCCTCCATCTCTGACTGCACCCTCCCGCACTCAGGCTGGGATGGGTCGGTTCATGGCCCAGGGCTTGATCCCACCAGCTGCACGGGAATGTTGGCAGCATTACGATTCTGCCTCTCGAAACCCGTGCTTACCGCCGGCACCACCCTTTCTGGCTGTGCTCACGTCACACATCATGTTTTTAGGTCTGCATTTTGAATCGGCGTCACATGTTCGTAACTCCCAGGCAACAAAAGGTTACTGCCACAAATGGGAAGACCAAGTGGGTTCTAGAACTTGCATATGTATATTTTTTTTTGTCTCCTAAATTATTTTGGTTCCTCATTTTCCATTATGACCCTGTATTGGATAAAAAGGCAAGAAAGTGGTTGTTACTAAAATACGTCTTTTTAATATGACAACACTGGGAATAAGAAACTTATTACTGTCTGGTGTTAAACTGAAATGTCTGGCAGTTTATTTTTTGTCATAAATGGACTCTACAGATTTGTCTCTTGTAACTGAAAACAGCATCTTTTGCTATTCAATTGTTTAATATCCTCCCAATTAACTTTTTAAAAAAGTGACAACTTGTTGGTGGTCATGTACCAGTACGTGTCCCCAGGGTTTGCACTGCTTCTCCCCCACTCTAAGCTCACCATAGGGCCTGACTGGAATGTAAATAATCCCCTAGCATTTCCACTGACTGGCCTACCCCAGAGCCCAAGCCCCTCCAGAGCCCAAGCCCCTCCAGTCCCCCCAACCCCCAGCGTCCACTGTGATTATCTCACCACACCCCCCCCCCCACGCCGTCGGGGGTGTGCCGCCCTGATTGAGCCAGCGGCCAGCGCTGGGGGGGGGGGGGGTTGTGTTAAGAAACCCCAGTCTGATTAGCTTAACCGGCTCTGATGAGCATGAAATCACATACTTCTCGCCTGGCTCGTGTATCAGCCCCCAGCCCCCCCCCTCCCCAAAACGGCGACTGCTGTCAGGTTAACTTGTTACTCAGTAGAACCTGACAAATGCATTGAATTCCCCTCACCTGGTTGCACGCAACATTGCTGTAAATTATCTGTCACTTAGTCTGAATGCTGCTTTGTCACTAATCTGATGCACACCTGTGATATTTTCTGGTAAGCTGACCACAAGCCGCAGGTTATGGGTTGACCTGTGCATGACTACTGCGCATTTATGTCTCATTTGTGTTTCATTAAATCAGCTGTGCACACAGTACTGTCCAACTGATATCTATGGATATGTTGCTATGGTGTTTGTATGTGCAAAAAACCCATGATGTGTTAACTAATATTGCAAACAAGGACTAATAATGAATCTGGCCAGAACTGGGGCATGTCTCAAAAAGCAGGATTGTTTGCTTAACCGGATAACTTGTCTAATTTAAGGGAGTCTGGGCTAAATGTAAGTGAACGAACATAAAGGCCATTTAAACTAAGGTACCTCATATCCGAGAAACTCAGCTAAGCAAGAAGTCCTGTTTTTTTTTAATATAACTGGTCCCTGGTATTGCTGACGACTTGTACTGGAATGCGGTTAATTCATTCCCAGCTCCGACTTACAACCTCTGAGGTAAATGGAGCATTAATGTCTTTTCCTGACCAGTTCATCACTTTTTCTCTTCACTGATTTTGTTAAATTTGTCACATACATTGCACTGTGACTCAGATGGCAAGAACAGCAATGAGCCTGATTGCTTTTGCGTGAGCTCTGCATGCACTCTCCAAACCAAACTTTTTTTTTTAAAGTTTTTTTTTTAAGTTTTTTTTTTTTTTTTTGGTTTATTCATGCTGAGATTTTTGCAATCTCTGAACCAATCATGATCATTTTCATCCTTGCTTACTCAGTGTGGCGTGTTTGAGAAATGCATTAAAAATGGCCGAGATGAACAAGCGATCGTGATTTTTGTCTTTCTCAGTAGAGAAATACTTGGGATTGCATAGAGACAATATTGAGCAGAAGCATGGTTTGTCGACGTTGCTTTTGTGTTTGTCGACACACGAGGAGGATCATCTGCTGTGCAGCCGCTGTTAATTCCATATGTCATGGTTGTTGTTAAAAATGAAATTCGTGTTCTGTGAAATTCGATCTTAACAGAATTGTAAATAAGAGTGAATTGTCAGTGTACCGGTAGAGACTTTTCGGCGAGTTGAGCAAGTGAGTAGCTCACATTCCGGTCTTCTCAGTAAACACAGACTCTGTTCATAGGTAAGTTCCTCTTGGCAGTAGTTTCTACTGGGTAAATGATCAGCTCCTTTTTCGTTTTATAAATATCGTAACATGTATCTCAAAGGTTTCAAATAAAGCAAGCGTGAGTTTTTCCAATATCATTCAGGCCTCGTCTCAATGTTGATTTTAATAAATCAAGTTATTCTTTTGCAGCGATGACTGATGTCTCATTTTGTACGGTAAAAAAATCTATATTTTTTAATTTATACTCCACACATGTTTCTCTGTGTGCAATCGGGCGGGGGTGGGGCTAAGTGAATATTATTCAAATAATGACAGGTGAGATTCCATTAGTAATTCTGCCTGAAACGCCTGTCTCTAGAGCGTTGTGCATGATGAATCCTGCTCTGCGGCGTCGAGCTTCGGGTCTTGCAGCCGGGTCATCGACATCACAGGGTGGCCATTGGCAGGGCAGTTAGAGGAAAACAAAGGCCATTAGTATTGTGGGCCCGGGATATGTTCCACTTTGTTTGCTTGCGCTGATTGGCAGGATGTCTCAGGTTGTTGCACCCTGCCGTGTGAGGCCCTCCTGCCTGCCCCCGGATCGGATTGGGTAGGCTGTACAGATCGGGTAGTGACGAATAAGAAACATTCTGGCAAAGGGAACACTTTGGTCTACAGCAGAGGTGCAACGTTTGCTGGAAATTTGGGCTGAGGAGAGTATCCAGGAGTTACTGGATGCAACACACAAGACTGATATTTGGCAAAATACAAGACTGCATGATTAAATGAAAATCGCTACGTCACATAATAAATCTATGAGGGCCGTATGTCATCATACCCATAACAAAATACACATTAATCATGAATTCCATTGAGCTGTGCAATAGCACCTTTCTTCATATGTTTTCTTGAAAAAGTCAGGGTGATGACGGAAGTGTGCTCGGGCCCGGAACACTGAGTGCAATGTGAGCGCAAGCCAGCCGGGAAGTGGGGAGGGGGACAGTGAAAGTCGGGCTCAGTACCAGGCAACCAGGCCAAGTGTGACTATGCCCTGTATTTGAGCTTCTGGGGTATCCTGGTCAAATGACTGCGTTCATCTTTCCATGTAAGAGCTGCCGCCTTAGTGTGTATATTTTCTGAGGCTAGTATCCCTTCACGGCAGGTTTTTCAGATTTTGAGGTTTGAAGAGGTTTTTTTACTATTCTGATAAAACATGACAGACCATAGGCTTTAACTAGAACCCCTCCAAGTGATTACTTAGTTTCTGCTGCCCTTTGGAATTTGAATGTATGTTGGCTATAACGAATATTGTAACTTAGCTAATCACTTTAGCAAAAACTCAAGTTGACAAAGCAGGGGCTTGGTGTCTCACACAGGTTCATGTACTGGACAGACTGGGGGGAAATACCCAAGATCGAGCGTGCTGGGATGGACGGAACAAGCCGATCTGTCATCGTTGACAATAACATCTACTGGCCCAACGGGCTGACCCTGGACTACGAGCAGAAGAAGCTGTACTGGGCTGATGCAAAGTTCAACTTCATCCACCGGAGTGACCTGGACGGCAGCTTGCGGTAGGAGAACCTGCAGGCAGCCAGCTGACCCACCACGCGCACGTCATGTGGAAGTCTGTCCTTTACTGTGTGATATCTGTGTGTTGTATGACCGTTTGCATCCCAGTTATATGCTGTTGGAGAGTATGTTTACCCTTACAGTACATAAATGTAGCTAAATGCTATTTAATTACAGAAATGACAGACATGGTCATCACTGAGCAATAGAGACACTGTATTTTGTTATGACTGGTAAAGACCTAACATCAGTAATTTTCAAGTAATTTCCCTTACCAACACAGAACATCCTTAATTTAGTATGTAGCAGGCCAAGCCCCCAGACAGGGGCTGCTGTGGATGTTCCTAATTTGATAGTTCTGTATCTGTATTGGGTGAATGTATGTATAAGTGTGGTAATTGTGTGTGTTCAGGGGAGATGGTAGTTATAATTGTCTGGTGTGTGTGTGCGCAACTGCACATTTAGGGAGGTGGTGGTAAAGGGATCTCTACCGCACCCCTTCGCCCTCACGCTGTACCGCGACACGCTCTTCTGGACCGACTGGAACACGCACTCCATCCACTCCTGCAACAAGCACACCGGCGAAGACCGGCGTGAGGTCCACACCAACATCTTCTCCCCCATGGACCTCCACGCCTACAGCCAGGAGAGGCAGCCCCACGGTAGGTCACTGGGTACCACTAGCACATCCTGACAGTTCTGCTATTGTGGCTGGATCCTTTTGACCCCGACCCTCATCATCTCCAGGCTAGACTTGCATCTTGGGGGACGACTTAACTAGACCTGTGCCACATTAAATCGGCAAGGGAAACGGCTCAAATTAAAAACAAAAGGAAGCCCCCCATCTCTTACTTCCCGGGATCATGGGAACTCAGTTTTCATGGCTTTTCTTTGAAATGTCTCTCCGGAATTGACTCGGGGATCATCGCCCATCGATTCAGTGGTGTTGGAAACAATAGGGCCTCTCTTCTTCCCCGCTGCAGAATTTGGAGCATTTTTGCCTCTCGGGGGATGTTGGTTTTAGCGCACACACTCGATCTGTGTTCCCATCCCCGCTCACAAAGGGCAGCATTATGCTGTATCACGCTCGTATTTATTTCTCTGTTTTTCAACAGCTGTTAATTATGTATTGAACATTGTATCTGTGCTGCTCTTCCGTATTCCCCTCCTGCTCAGAATCACGGCGGTTGCTTAAGGTTCTGCATTGTGTCTGGGTTGGAGAACCAGCTCTGGCCCCTCAGGGCAGCCCTCTCGCGTTATACCCCTGCAGCATTTTGGCCTCCGGTTAACATTTTTATCCTCCCAATGACCTTGCCGCTTCCCTGAAATGGCCTTTAACAGTGTTATTACTGTTAACATTGGGTTATTCTTGTTGTCCTGCTGCTATTTTCCTTGGTTTAACACATGACTCGTTGTGGACGCTCGTGTTAAGATTGTAACGGGTCTGGATTCTGCTCAGCCAAATGGCTACTTCAGTATTGGTTTAAATACTAGAACTGGTGGCCATAGGTGGAAATTAGCGGTAGAACATTAGCTGAATTTGAGGAAGCACTTCTTTACACAGCGTGTAGAGTATGGAATAGTCTTCCTGGTAGTGTAGCGCAAGCTAAAACCCTGGGTTCCATTAAATCAGAGCTAGATAAGATTTTAACAATTCTGAGATATTACTTAAGTTCTCCCCAATCGAGCTTGATGGGCCGAATGGCCTCCTCTCGTTTGTAAATTTCTTATGTTCTTTACCCAGATTTTAATGGTTTGATTTAAAAAAAATAATAATAAATTTTATGGAAGTGCATTTTTGTGTGAAAAATCTACCGAGCTTCCCATTGTGCTGTAGGTGGTTTCTAGAAGGATGAAGGGTGCCCCAATCTACCTCCATAGATGGTCTTGGTAAAGGCAGAACCCTATATAGAACCCTCTGCCTCCGTAATGTTGCTGCACGAGCCCCACTCTGTTAGCACGCCCAAATGGACACTTTTGGCACTTGTCTTTGGCCTGAAAGCCGGCAATCCTTTCGTAAGTCAGGGGAGCTGAGTGTCTTGAGAACTTTTGCAGAATGAGCATGATGCTGACCGCACTCAATGTGTTTGGTAAGAGATGCGTGCATTTGTGTGACTAACCATCATGCCGGCGTTGCCTCAGCAGTGTCCAGCCCCTGCAGGGTGGGGAACGGCGGCTGCTCCCATCTGTGCCTGCTGTCTCCCGTGAAGCCCTTCTACCAGTGTGCCTGCCCCACAGGAGTTCAGCTACTGGAAGACCAGCGTTCCTGCCAACAGGGTGAGTCTCCGCCCTGACTGCTGTTTGACCACGCCCACTAGAGTTAGCACCTCCCACACCTTTTCCCGGTCAGCTCCAACTCTGAAGCCTTGCATTATAGTGACCTAGACCTGCCTACACTGGCTCTTTAGCCCCACTCGCGTGTTGCAGGACTACCCAGAATGCAGCTGGACAAATCCTATAACACTATGTAGTCCCTTGTCTGTTCCTTCATAATGTGGTACATAAGCAAATCCCACTTGTCATGCCAGGATGAAGAGGGTTACACTCTATTGGGAGTCTTCTCCCAACTGTGATTAATTCCACTTCTTTAAGGCGAGGATATTCATAGAAACACTAGCGGTCGTGGTCATTGTTGTGAATTTTCCAGAAGAATCCAACTCCTTTCTTGATCGCGTTAATATCAGCTGTCAATGATTCTTTGCTTGAAACGAAAATTTTTCCAGGCTGTTTTGCCCAGCCTTTCATGTAAACAAGATAAAACAATTTGAACAATTACGAAGAATCGCATGGGGGGGGGGGGGCGCTGACATATCTGTTCTGCGGCCATGTGGGGAGGGAACCGCCTTATCTGTCCTGACTACTGGAGTGAAGCTTTTCAAAACTAGCCTGTGAAGTCGCCGAAACTCACAGGCCCTGACAGACGTTGTACTGAAGCAGCCTGGACGGCCTGTCCATTTTTGTGTCGCCATGGAAACCGTCGCTGTGCCCTCCAGCTCTGCTTTACAGCTTAAGACACCCTGCTCCCCTCCCCCGGGGCCCAGGTCAGAGGTCCCCCGCAGACGGTGCCCCTTTCACAGCTTGGCCTCTTTTCCATTCAGGCGGCACTGCTTCACTGCCCATTCTGTATATGGGCTGGGTCGACCTGGCCCAGCCTGGCCACCGAGTGTGTCGGTGAGACCTCATTCTGCTCTGGTGGGAGTAGATGGGATTGAGGAGTTCGTGTGTTGGGTTTTGTACTCTGGACACTCCTGAGATCCACAAAATTAGCCCCACCTACTGTGCAGAATTATGTATTTGTCGATAAAACTTGGTGTCTATATTCTGCTTAAGATGAATTTTACTTTTCGTCTTTGCCTCTTAGCACATAGTGCATTACATTAAGTCTCACCTTCTCTGAAGTTCCATAGGCACCAATTGATCAGGTAATGGTTTGGGCAGTTTGGCTTAATTTCGAAACAGATTAACTTAACAGTTTATGGTTGTTAGGATAAGGTACGACAGATCTTCTGTAGAATTCCGGAAAGTGCTATGATCATCCACTGTGGGCCAGAAACAGGGAGCCTCTTACGAGAACCACACACACAGACCAGCAGCCAGGGAGAAAGCACCTTTTGTTGGGTGGCTGAAATGTCTATTTGACTGGGGAGGGGAGCTTGTCATGCTCGAGCGTTCAAAGTGGGCCCCGGCTGATCTCCTCTTCAAAGTGGGCTTCACTGGTCTTTATAAGCAGGCAAACCGCCACACACACATGCCGAGGTGCCCCCTCTGCTTTTCTGATGGCACCGAATGAAATGCAAAGCTTTGAAATGAATAGGGAGTAAAACAAAGGGCCCTATCAGAGATAGCATGTTTCCTAGCATCTGAGAAGGATGGCCGTGGAAAACATTGGCCTCTTTGCTGTGATACGGTGCCATTGGCTGGCTTGGAACCCACCCCCTTTTCAGCAGCCAGAGTTAGCAGATGTTCCCTTTCAAAAAGGTAATCGTTGACAAAGGTAATTTTGATGCGAGGGTCATTGTTCGTTCATAATTCTTATACCCATTAGTCCAGTTTCTTGCCAAGATGCTGTCTATAGTAATATTTGTGGCAAAATGTATCACATCTTGCTAGATGCTGCCCTTACATTTTAAGGATAGTGGTTTTGAGTTTAACTGATTCCAAGCTATCCTTATTAGAAATAAATAGTATTAGCCCTTTGCAAGTCTATAATGCCATCAGAAATGGTCATTAAGTACACTGCACATCAGTGTAGGGCCAGTTTGTCTTTAATAGACTTAGTGGAGGTCAGTCCTTGATTGGCCAGTCTAATTTTGTCAGGGTTGACAGTTTAAGACCTTGACGATAATGATGGTGGAGCCTGTCCTCGTAGGTGCCACGCAGATACTGCTTCTGGCACGGCGAACAGACCTGCGGCAGATTTCCCTGGACACTCCCGACTTCACCGACATTGTGCTGAACATGGATGATGTTCGCCATGCCATCGCCATTGACTATGACCCTGTGGAGGGGCTGGTATACTGGACAGATGATGAGGTACGAGCCATCCGCCGCTCCCGGTTGGACGGCAGCAGCAGCCAGTTCGTGGTCACCTCTCAGGTCAGCCACCCAGATGGCATCGCCGTGGACTGGGTCGCCCGGAACTTCTACTGGACCGACACAGGCACAGACCGCATCGAGGTCACTCGGCTCAATGGCACCATGCGCAAGATCCTCATCTCGGAGGACCTAGATGAGCCTCGAGCCATCGTCTTGGATCCCACAGCTGGGTGAGTGATACCAGATCATCTAGCTCTTCTCAGCATTAAAGGGGATTTTCACCAATATGTCCATATAACCATGTATCCTGATCAGCTCATGGTCTGGAGCATAGTGCAAAAGGCAACATAGGGCACAAAGCAGGGGAACGTCCCGGACAGAATGTCCATCACAGGGCACATGTACACAGTTATGCCCTATGTAGGAACACCAGTATAATGCAACAGTTAAGCTCACTGAGACACCACCCAAAAAGCTGATATGAAGTTTATTCAACATTACCAATATCGGCATTTAAGGAGAATGTTTTTGTTTTTCTAAAATAATAAAAGAAAGCCCATGTTGAAAAGACATGTTTGTACTTTAGAATTTGCATTCTCTGTTTACAAATGACAAGTAGAATGCTCTCTACACAAATGCTAACATTTCTTGTACCTCTCTCCCTACTTAGTATTGCTTATTCCTAACAGGCAATATTATATTGAACCCCCTCATTCAGTACGCCTTATGAATTCATAGTTCTGGTGGCAGGAGGACTTGATTGAACACACTGGTATTTGTCTAAGTGTACAAGCTAGGAGGTTGTTTAAGAGGTTGAGGCAGAGCTTTGAGAGTGTTTTATCAGCCAGGAAAACAAACAAAAGTTTTGTTTGGTGTGGATTTCTGCCACGGTAAACATGAGGGCGTCCCCTGCATTTTCCTAAGTTCATTTGGGACCATAGAGGGTTTGAATGAGATTTAGTAGCACTTTTGTTGTCTTTGTTCCATGCATACGTTAAGCCTTGGGCCGAGATTGAATTTGGCAGATTCTGAATAGATGGACAGATCATGAAAGCGTGTATCTGAACAGTGTTTTAAATGCCACTTCGTTCTGGCTACTAAGTGAGCAGCTTCTGGGACATCTGTTTCTGATTCTCACTGTCATTTGGGTATCTCATGAAGCTGATGATCTCACTGTCAAGGCTACTGTCTTCAAGGTTCTTCATGTCCAGCTGGCACTTCTGGATCACGATTGGCATTAGATGATTTTTCAGTGATTAAGTACGTACTCAAGTCATCTTACCAGGCCGCCTTCCTACTCAGACCTTAATCGGCAATGGGAAATGTAAGAATTTACTTTCAGTGCTGTTGAGGTGGCCTGTACTAAGTCTACTTTGTGAAGTCCCCATCTTAGTAGTGTGTCACTTTTTTGCAGGTACATGTACTGGACGGACTGGGGTGAGATTCCAAAAATCGAGCGTGCCGCTTTAGATGGCACCGACCGTGTAGTCATGGTCAACACCTCCCTGGTCTGGCCAAACGGGCTGGCGTTGGACTATACAGAGCGCAAGATCTACTGGGCCGATGCCAAGACGGACAAGATCGAGGTAAGAAAGCAAACATGTCCCAAGATGCTGGGGAATTAAGCCTGGGTGAGGGGGTGACCTGTGGTGACAGCTTGATTAGCCTCAGTGACAGCGAACAGAGCTTCTGGTCTAAGGTTGCTCTTGGGCCGCATACTCCAGATGTGAATACAAGCTACACGGGCTTAGAACCTCACCTGGTCCTGGAAATCTTTCCAGTCTCTGGCAGTTTGCGGGTTTGGCCTCATGCTCGATGATGCTGACATTTGCAGACGTGTCATCGTCGTAATTAAAGATGTCATAACCGTTTTGAATGTTGTCAGTTCCTGACATGACGTGGTGTTAAGTTTGTGGTCTGAAGTTTAGTTTTGACAGTGCATGAGGGAAAGTGCCCACTGTGCATTGTGGAGGAGGCCAGCCTACGCAAGGTGATATGCAATACGTCAGTTTAGCAGCTGTGCTCTCCATCCTCAGGAGCCTGTTGCTTTTATTACATTTAAGTTATTTTTATCGTTGGCACGTTCAGACCTGCTCAAGAAGTCTCTGGAGATGGATGGCCGTGATCGCTGTCTGCCCCCTCCAACATTTTTAGCCCG
>JAODJX010000001.1:29134924-29151804 GCA_026776945.1 Isichthys henryi
CTCTCCCTTAGAGATAGGGTGAGGAGCTCAGTCATTCGGGAGGGACTCAGAGTAGAGCCGCTGCTCCTCCGCATTGAAAGGAGCCAGATGAGGTGGCTCAGGCATCTACTTAGGATGCCTCCTGGACGCCTCTCTGGTGAGGTGTTCCGGGAATGTCCCACTGGGGGGAGGCCCCAGGGAAGACCCAGGACACGCTGGAAGTACTATATCTCTCAGCTGGCCTGGGAACGCCTCGGGATTCCCCCGGAGGAGCTGGATAAAGTGGCAGCTAATTCAGCGCTCAGGGAGTAATGCTTGGGGTCGATGCCTTGCTCAGGGCACCTCAGTGGTGCTTTGCTGGTCAGGGATTCAAAACAGCAATCTTTCAATTATAAGTACACTTCCTTAACCACTGAAACACCACTGCCCAAAAGGAAGCCACCCAACATGGGGCTCAAACCCATTACCCTGAAATTAAGAGTCTCATGCTTTACCAACTGAGTTAGCCAGGCACCTACTAGGACATATTACCAACATTTGGCATCTGAGCACCAGACCTAGACCATAAACCAATGGAAGGAGGAGGCCTGGTCTGATGTGTCACGTACATTTTCTGTTTCGTCTCGTGGACGGCCAGGTTCAAGTGTGTTGTTTGCCTGGGGAAGTTGGCACCACAATGCACTAAGGAAAGAAAACGGAGGCAGTGTGATGCTCTGGGCAATGTTCTGCTGGGAAACCTTCGGTCCTGGCATTCATGTGAATGTTACTTTGACATTCTTACTTAAACATTGTTGCAGACGAAGTACATCCCCTCATTTTGCATTTGGCTATGGTCAGTGTCACTACTGGTAGCCTGAGACGATACCTGGACCCTACAAAGGTTGCACAGGTAGTCCATCTACTCCAGGAAGGCGCGTCAATACATGCCATTGGCAAAAGTTTTCTCAAGGGCATGAAGAAGATTCCAGGAGACAGGCAGTTATTCTTGGAGAGCTAGACAGGGCCGTAGAAGGTCCTTAACCCATCAGCAGGACCGGTATCTGCTCCTTTGTGCAAGGAGGAACAGGATTTCCCATAAAAATTGCATTTTTCCCATAGAAATGAATGAGCGGTCCCCAAAAAGATATGTTTACACGACTGTGTGTGTGTGGGTGTGTGTGTGTGTGTGTGTGTGTGTACAGATACACTATATGGACAAAAGTATTGGAACACACCTCTTATTCACTGAATTCAAGTGTTTCATTCACACCACCTGCCACATGTGTAGAAAATCAAGCAGCTAGACATGCAGTCAGGTTTACAAACGTTTGTGAAAGAATGAGTCATTTTGAACAACTCAGCGAATTAAAGTGTGGGATTGTCATAGGATGTCACCTTTGCAATAAGTCAGTTTGTGAAATTTCTTCACTGCTAGATATTCAACTGTCAGTCAACTGTAAGTGGCATTATTGCAAAGTGTAAGCGTGTAGGAAACAGAAACTCAGGCACGTAGTGACAGACCACATGAAGTCACAGATCGGGGTCGTCGAGAGGTGAAGCACATAGTGCGTAAATAGAGTTGCCACCTTTGATTTGTGAAAAACTGTAACACTAGGAAATTTGGGGGGGGGGGGTGGTGGGATTAAACCATATTTGCAAATATTTTTGTAATGAGGTTTTATTTACGAAAGGGAAGGCCCTTTTCTGTTCCACAATGACTGTGACCCTCTACACAAAGCAAGGTTCATAGCACAAAGCAAGGTGTATATATACACATGCAGGTTCTATCACCGCATTACATTGACTAGTATATTAATTTATAAATTTTTCTGTTTATCGTACCCATTGAATGTGATGGGTCAATCTACTCATTTGTTTACGCTTCTCACTCAGCATTCAGTTTTGTGTGTGTGTGTGTGTGTGTGTGTGTGTGTGTTTGCATGGATTGCATTTGGGGACCAAAATTTCACAAAGTGTGGTAAAACCTGAAACTTCCTTACTTTTGGGGACTTTTTTTCAGGTCCTCATTTGGATTTGGATTAGTAAAAATGCCAAAAGTCTTATATTTGGTTGTTATGGTTATGGTAGGGCAGGGTGGGGGTTAAGGTTGTCATAGTTAGCGTTAGCATTTTTCCCGTAGAAGTGAATGAGTGTGTCCCATAAGGATAGGTATACCCTATATGCGTGTGTTTGTGTGTGTGTGTGTGTGTGTGTGTGTATTGTAACCCCAACTACGGCTCTCTGGGATGCCTACTTTATTGGGACCTTGAGGCTGTTGTGGGAATTTGAATAATGTCAACTAGAGTGCACTGCCTTAGGGAAATTTGCAGAAGACAACTACTTTGCTCTTACATGGACAGTACATTAAACTGGTTGTTATTTGCCACTGCAGATATAAGAGCATATCTTACCCTATAATGACACTATCAAATGATTTTTAGCACATTATTTTGCATGTTATTAGTTTAAATAGTGTGTTCTTATGCATTCTGATTAAAATCAGCCCCCCCGTTTCATAAATCTCCAGTGGTCACTCCTTACTGAAACTATAGTAATTTGCCACAATGTATTATAAGGTCATGTTGTAAAATATACTACATTTTTAAATGTTCACAATATGTACCATGTTTTACTAGCATTCCAGCTGAGAGAAACCTGAACTGGTTGATCTTAATCTTGAATTATTTGTTAAATCTCAGGCTTGTTCCAGGACAGTTCCATTTATGTTCAGAGCAGTTGTGTTCGGTTATAGTTTGGTGCCGGAGGTTGGAGATGTCTGTTTTGGTTTTGGTGGTGTGAGGAGTTTTTACTGTATATTCCTGTTTCAAATGAACAAACAGTCAAATCACACAAGCAGTGAATGAAACTGAAACAGAGCACATTTCCCCTATTTGGGAAAAAAAGTCAATTAAGCCTTTTTATAGGAACCACACAAAAGTGGCTTAGTTTCCATATGACGCAAAAGAACATTAGGAAGTAAGGCTGTTATTGTTAACTAAAACTAAAATTTGAATCTAGATCCAGTAAAAAAAAAAAAAGCTATTTAGTGATTCAATCCAAAATGAAGCCTTTGAAAAAAAACAATTATTATTATTTTTTTTTAAATATCGCCTTTAAAAATACTGCTAAAAGTTGCTTCATTCTTCTCTCTTTGAGGTCATAAAAGGAAGTGTGGTGTTTGGGAACATTTTGAATACAATAGTGTTGTGAGTGGTTACAACAGCACGCGGTCTGCGGTGCAGAGCTGAAAGGGAAGGAAGTGTCCAATACAGCAGAAAATGTACCCGTTCAGTCTAGTTATTTTCGTTCACAGCTGAATGTGTATAACAATACAACAAATCACATAAAACTAAAGTACTAAATTAACTGCTCTGTAAATACACTGACATTACTCTCGAAATAAGAAAGGAAGACAAAAAAATCCCTTGTTCATAATTATTTCACATTACTTTGATAACTATTCATTTTAATTTTTAAATGGGCAAAAATTCCAAATCAAAGATAAAAGATTTCCACCACCTGCTATTTTAACCCGTTGAAAAGCAATTAATCTGAATCTTTATGATGCAGTTCACTTAAGAATTTGGCATTAAGTTTGTTACATAAAAATTAAGTACAGCGGGGATTTTCTTTTTCCCAGACTGATTCAACGTTAATCCACTCTGCTGTTACCCTGGATGAGTGGCACCGGACATGTCCGGGTTTGCTCATGACCACCAGTTCATTGGAGTTCACGCTGGTAAAAAGATGGTCGCCTCTCTCTGACTTCGAGTCAGGGGGCTCTGACAGTGGTCCGCAGGGGTGCCATAAAGGTTAAGGGGGGAAGTTAAGGCGATTCTAAAGTATTTGACATATAATTGGATTGGTCTGGGTTGGGGGCCCAATAGGATATGCTTTCATGGGGTCCAAAATCTTTAGAGGCACCCCTAGAGTGTCTGGCCTTCTTGAATACTTCGAGTGGGGTGCTGGAAGGTGCTCCATCTGTGACCTACTGGGGGACTTCAAGACTCACGTGAGTAATGACAGCGAAACCTAGAAGGCTGTGAATGGGAGGAATGGCCTGCATGACCTGCACTCAAGTGGTGCTTCTGTTATTGGACTTTTGTACCAGTCAAAATCTGTCCATAACAAATGCTGTGTTTGAGTGTTAGGGTGTTCAGAGGTGAACATGGCACCAGGATACCCTAGGTCGTAGATCAGTGGTCAATGTGTATCATCACATCTGTGACCGTCTTCGACACTCAGGTGAACAGAGGAGCTGAGCTGTCAACTGATAATCATCTGGGGTTGAGAACTTATCAGACAGACTTGATAGACTCAAATGTACAGGGTGGACAAAAAGTAGGTACACAGTTGTCATCTTACAAAGTAAAGTTTTTATTTTACAAAGTTATTTCTAAAATTAGGTACACATTACTTTTTTTTAAATGATTGATTGGGTCATGTTTAGTCTTTTATGTATTTCAAATGTCCACATTGATACATTCTTTATCTCACACCTCCAGTAGAACTTTCTTATATTCCGAGGTAGGCTGCGGACATTCAACCCAAGTGGGTCGTGTTCTGTGCCTGACACCAGCGGTAAAGGGAGCTGTCAGGCTGATGAAGGAGTGATGAAGGAAATTGTGAGACTCTGGAGGCAGCTGACAGGTACTGGCAGGTTAAGCAGAGTGCAGTAATGGTACTTGCAGTAGCAAATACTTTGAATGTGGGAGAAGTTTGGTAAGGAGGTTGGTGAGGCCATGGAAAATGGCATTCGGTCAGCCTTGAAGAGATTTTGGCAAAGTGTCAGGCAACTCAGGAGGGGGAAGCCCATGCACATTACCAGGCAGGTCATCCCAATCTTTAAGAAAGGGAACTGGATGGATCACAGCCCCTGAGAAGACCTATGCCAGAGTACTGTAGAGAAGTGTCTGTCAGTTAGTCAAACCTCAGATCTAGGAGGAGTGATGCAGTGTGGAACTGGGTGTGGAACACTGGACTAGCCCTTACATGGATACTGGTGACTTTGCCTAAGATGTTAACATGTGTATTGTGGAAATGGCGTATTATTGTGTCTTTGGGAGGGTCCTGTGGGGGTGTTTCAGAAGTATGGGGAGTCGGGCCTACAGTTACAGGCCATTGGGTCGGTGTACAACTGCAAAGAGTTTGGTTCACATTGCCAGCCATAAGTCACTGTAGTAGTTCACTGATTCTGTTCATATTATTTATGAACAAGATTCCTAGGTGCAGTTAAGGTGTGGAGTTCTGCGACCTCAGCATCACATTTTTGCTTTTTGAATTTGATGCCAGGCTGCCATTGTAAATACGAAACAGTTCTTAATGCTTTACCTGGTAAAATAAAGGTTAATGAAATGGATGAAACTGATTGAATGATCTACAGTGGTCCAGTTGACTTCCAGCACGCACTAGGGTGGTTTGCAACCAAAAATGAAGCTGCCAAGATGAAGATCAGCACCTCTAAGTTGAAGGCCATGGTGGATCGCCCCCTGCAGGTTGGGGTTCAGTTACTGACTCAAGTCTAGGAATTTAAATATCTCAGATCTAGTTTACGATTGATGGAATAATGGAGATGGAGATCGACAAGAGGATCGGTGCAGCATCAGCAAATATTTCAATATTATACCAGCGTGTCAGGTGAAGAAAGAGCCGAGTCAGAAGATGAAGCTTTCGATTTTCCATTTGATCTATGTTCATACCCTCACCTATCGTCACATGATTTGGGTAGTGACGGTACAACAAAGTCATGGATACAAGCAGCAGAAATGACTTTCCTCTGCGGGGTGTCTGGCTCAGCCTTAGAGATAGGGTGAGGAGAACAGACATTCTGGAGGGGCTCAAAGTAGAGCCACTGTTTTTCCACAATATAAAAGAATCAGATTCAGGCATCTATGTAGAGTGCCTCCTGGAGGTCGACCTGGGGAATTGTTTTGGGGATGTCCAACTGGGAGGAGACCTTGGGGCAGACACAGGACACAGTGGAGAGATTTTATCACTCAGCTGGGCTAGTAACACCTTGAAATCCTTGTAGAGAAGCTGGAGTAGGTGGCTGGGGAGAGGGAGGTCTGGGAATCTCTGGTTAGACCTCTGCCTCTGTGACCCTGACCCAGATGAGGGGACGAGAACTGATGGATGGATGGGTGGATGGATGGAGAAACATGACTGAGCTGTGCGACAGGTCTTCAAAGACTGTTTATCAACAGCCACACCAGAGCTGTACAGATTTTACAGCGGGAGGCACAGCGGTTAGCCTTTGTGGTATGGATGCAGGTGGCATCCACATCGTCTTCTCCTGAGAGTCGTCTTCTCCTTCCCTCTTAAGGACCCACGCTTCTCAGCCCTGGCGCTGGTCCAAGGTGTTAGGAGGTGGACATCAAAGTACAATGGAACAAAGGCCAGAAATCATCCGCAGTACAGCATCTATTTCTGATAGTGGCAGGTATGGGAAGGGTCGCCTGATGCATGACGTGGGCTGGGCACTCGGAGGATCAAAGGAGACGGGTTACGGTTAAGAGCCACATTCAAGTCAGCTATTTGCTTTGTTACGTCCTGCCTCTCAAGATAATGCAAAAAAAAAGGAAATCACTGTAAATGCCGAATCAGTCTGGCATATGTTTGAACTCCACTGATCTCTTTTTATCTAATGGATAACCGTAACAGTTACAATCATAATATTCCTGCACAGTGCGTACAGTTAGTGGACAAGCCACAAAAACTCAAAATAAGAACAGAAATGTATTTACTGCCAATACTAATAGCAAAACTACAAAATTAGACTCAGATTATTCAGTTCATTTCTGGGGAACTCCAGCAATTCAGAAGTTGTTCTATGAATATGTGTCCTTTCTGTGCATCACGTGGAGAGGTTGCTCTTTAGTGAGGTCACCACGTCGGTGCCAGGGAGCGTGCACTGATGTTGCTAGGCGACCACTTCAGCAGAACAGGCCAGGAGGTCTCGGGCCTAATGTCAGCGTGGCTTCTGGTCTATTACTATAGACCAAGATAGTATGCTCACAAAGGAAGTGAAAATGCTGTATGAGCACTGGGCTAAGTCAGGGTGACACTTACTCCATGTCAGGACGGACATTATGAGCTACTTCAGCTTTTTTGTTTCTTTGATTGAAAAATTCATCCAGCGGTGTCACATTAGCATTAGTGACACGTGTATGATTATAGGAGACTGACCAATCAGCACACAGCAAGAACTCAGTGCTTAAGTGAAATACAGATATTTTTAATTGAAATGGTTCAAATGGTAGTTTACAAACCATGTCATAACTAATAGTGTCCCTCCTGCCATGAATTAGGTCGTCACCCTAGTAGGGGCGGTGATTGGAGTCTCCACAGTGAATGACTGGAGGGAAGGGACTGCCCAAATCTTCATCAGGATTCACAGCTCTGAAGAAAGTAGAAGGGGGCATTAAATCATTAAAGAGGAATATTAAGTAGAGGGAGTTATATTAATACTGTTCATCATTTTAATTGCGTTAACAGTTTGGTTTCCACATCCTGGAAAGAAGTGGAAGCTTTACAATGAAGGGTAACAGGTCCAGTCCTGGAACATGAACCCTAAGCTGCACAGAGGGTCACAGCAGTAGCGAGCTTGTTTTAAGGTGGCGAACGGAGACTGTGGGAATTCAATCACCAACTGAAAAGCCCAACAAGGGATCAGCAGAGCTGGCTACAGTGACCGTAGTGTCGAGGTGCAGAGTAACCTTTAAAACAAAGCCCAGCACATATCTTAATTCCAGCTAGCTAAATATGCTATTCTTCTCTTACCATTTAATATGTAACCTCTCGTTATCAAAAGTCACGGGCATGACAGTGACAATGAAGGAGAAATGTGCGATGTGGAACTAATCAGGTAATCCGGCCTGTTCACGCTACCATGGAGCCACTTGACAGAAAGGCACTACAACAATCGGAGCCCAGGGAGTTACCATCAGGATCTGAAGTCTGACTTCATGTTGTATCAGTTTTAGGATGATCTTTTAAAGGTTTAGACATGGGAAGCACTTCATGTAAAAACTCATTATCATCTCTCAGTGAATTAGAAAAAGCAGCACATCCCTGCTTTTGAAAAGACCACAAGCACCTACTGATGGAGTTGGATCTGAAGGGTAACATTGAGACCCAGAAGGCCTGCCTGTCAATCAAGTGTCACTTTCCACTGCTGCTACGCAGTATTTTCCCCCCTGTATTATTAGAAAGGATACATTCTCCCTGCGGACAGACTATATCTATCCCTGGGGGATAAGGTCAGCCTCTGTGAAGTATATAGTGAGATTAACTGCAGAGCTGACTTCAAATACTGCCTGAGAACCAGCTTTAATCGAGAGGGAAGAAGAGGAGTAAGATTTGACATCGATAATCATCTCACAAAGGATGTGATGTCACAATGGAAGTTTTTGTGGTAGAGAGATGCCAGCACCAGCTGATTATTATCACCTCTTCACTTTTTCCACTGCTTGTCATATATTTATAAATTATGAGTCATTTGGTTATTTACACATCTAAATGGTGCTGCGAAAATGAAATGTGAATTGGCTGGAATGTGTCATAAATGTAAGAATGCACGCATGTCACAGCTAAACTGCTGTCACCTGCTCGGTCCATGGCTCACAGCAATCGCCGCGGAGACCAGCAGATGACCGTCCCGCTGATCTACCATATCTGGTTTGAGCATGGTTTGTTGGTGTTCTGTGACTTAGACATCCTTATCTGGAACTGAGAATTATGGTTTATCAACTGGTTGCTCTCGGTGCTGGGGGTACTTGGTACCTGGTACCAGAGTGTGACGGGAGCATTTTGTTGGAATTGCTCAATTAAAGGAGATAACTTTGCTCACCAACTGAGAGATCCAGAGTTTTATTCCAAGTGGCTTCACTGGAGTTATTAGAGGGGATTTATAATTTTTCTACCACATCTGTGCTTGTGATCAGAATGTCGCTGAATTTAATCATGTGGTCAGCAGACTGAAGCCACCACTGTGCATTTTCAAGGCCCATAACACCAATCGACTGGCTGACCCTGCACCCCCAGACCCCCAGAACTTTCTCTCACCTGCGTGTATGTGTTTGTGTGTCTTATTAATAAGATGGGGTAGATGAAACCCTCCCCCCAAAGGGATGAATAAAGTATCACTATTCTACTAATAATTTTGCCCTTTTGGAAAATACAGTAGATACACTCAAACACCTATGTCTCCCAACTTATGCACAATGACAAACTATTAAAAAGTAAAATAAAATAGGAAATATATTCAAAAACAAAAACACTTACCTGTCATACCTCAAGGATGCGTCATCGTTAGCATAATATAAAGAGTATAATGCAATATACTGAGTACCGTTTCTGATTTTATTTTTGACAGCATACATCTATGCTTACTGCAGTTTCATATTAAAACATTTTAAAATAAACACTGCCAAAAAAAAGCAAACTATGTTCAACCATTACAACACACCTACACTCCCCACTCTCTCACACTTTACCACAGGTACCATCTTGAAGACTAATATCGCACTGTCAGTTAATGTCCCATAATTTTACAATGTGACAAATTTCTTTTTTTTTTGGCAACTTTCATGAAATGATAAAACACACGCGGACACATTGTTCTTTTGGACAACCGGGCAACAATTAAATAGGAACTGATCGAATGCCAGAGAATACAGAAGCTGTCCAAAGTCCTGTGCAATAAACACCTCAAACTCTCACACCATAAACTCTGCTACTGTGTATGCAAGTGTGATATTACATATATTTTCACAGCTTAAGAGCCTTGTAAAAAAGAAAAAAAAAAAACTGAGAAATATATAAGCGACACGAATAAAAAGCACTAGAAAAGTGGTGTGGGAGTGGACAGACGGCTCTGAGATCACCATCTGCAGGGCTACAGTACGTCACTCTGCTCTCGTCGATCATGTAGCTGAAGCTCAGCTCCCTTGACCCAACACCCGAACCTCCATGCTGGAGCTCCACCCATCCCTCTCTTCTCAGAATGGCTCAAGTGGTTAAATGCTATTTATGCCAGACGGCTCTGGACAAACTAACTCCTTCCTTACTGAGTGAAGGTCACTGGGACCCCCATAAATAAACCACACAACTGCTTGCTAATAACCCGGCTTTGTTAATACTGTAGCACCAATGATGTTACCTCCTATACACTCTGACTTATGCCCCCGAGATCTATTCTGCCAACAAACAATTTACCGATATCCTGGCAATGGCTTATATAGATTATGAAGGCGACAAACCCTTGTTAGATACAGGACAGTAACAACTTCCCCAAGTTATTAGTAAATAACATCACTTGGAACCTGAAAAATATCACCCACTGAAGATCAGCCATACAAAGCCTTCACAGCTGAAGAACCTCTGGAGTGAAGAATGCAGTAGGTGGCAATGACACAGAGGAGTCATTCAATGGGAAAAGGCTTGGAAATCATCTCTAGGGCTCATCTGAAGGTATTGCAAGTTCCCTCCTCTAAATGTCATACACTTATATCTACTGATCCATTTCAAATGGTCTATTTTAAAAAATAGAAGTGTTATTAGTTACTCCAAATGTGTCTTTTAGGCAGGCATTTCAACGAGAACCTGAGACCAGCATAGCTAGAGTATACAGTGCGGAAAAGTCAAGAAAGACATCACACAACTTTGGTGAACAGGTCCTCACATTCCAAAAGTGATGAACTCTGTCCTTTGCTCAACCTATACAACCTCACAAGGCCTCTGCTCTGCACACATCCGTCTTCTGTGACCTAAAATTCAACACCCAGTCACCATCTTAAGGTTTTCCTGTACCAAAACCATGTCCCTGACTGCCAGCTCCAGCAGAGATGGATATCTTGTGGAACAGTGTTTACAGGGTATGTGACGCAAATCCCCTGCCCACCCAAAAGTATGAGAATTTAAAAAAAAATAAAATGAAAGGAACTATACTACTGTATATCAAGCTTCAACATTCTCAACATAGTCACCCCACACTCATTTTGCATATATACATCAAAATAACCACTTCCAATCACTTCACCTTAGTCTTGATGTTCACAGTCAAATTTCCTGGAGAAATCCAATCTGGTGGAGAAAAGAATTTCTGCCATATACATACTTAAGCAAACTGGGCTGCCCTCTCCCTCACTGCATCCCAGCTCTGATATTTCTTTGCCGAAGAAATTAAGGAAAAGGGGGGAAGGGTACAGATACAAAAACCTGTCAAATACTGCATAGAATCCAGCTGATCGATCCCAAACTGTGTCCTGCTGACCAGTTCACAAGATAACAGCAAGGCTTCTCATAAGGGAGACTTTGGCTGTTTGCTAGCAAGAAAAGCCTCCTGCAGGTTTAGTTCTAAGGTTCTATGCTGTAGTTACAGTACGATGAATGGTAACTAGTGAGATCAGTGCAGTTTTAATCACTCCATACTTTATGTGAAGGTATGATAATAAAATAATGGTATTCCAAGGGTGCCATGCGATGGACTGGCCCCTCATCCTGGGTTGTTCCCTGCCTCGTGCCCATTGATTCCAGGATAGGCTCTGGACCCCCCGTGACCCAGTAGGATAAGCAGGTTTGAAAATGGATGGATGGATGGTATTCCAATGGTGGCACATTTGCTCAGTGGACAGCACTGTTGCCTCACATCACCAGGGTTAAGGATGTTAGCGTGCTCTCCCTGTATCGCTTGGGTTCCCACCCATGAGCCAAAGACAGGCACATGGTCTAACCTGTGTCTTTAAATTGCCCAAAGTCTACAACTGATAGTGTGTGTGCCCTGTGACGGATCAGCGTCCCATTCAGGGAGGGCCCCGGCCTTGTGCCCTGTGACAGATCAGCGTCCCATTCAGGGCGAGCGACGACCTTGTGCCCTGTGACGGATCAGCGTCCCATTCAGAGCGTGCGACGGCCTTGTGCCCTGTGACAGATCAGCGTCCCATTCAGGGTGGGCCCGGCCTTGTGCCCTGTGACGGATCAGCGTCCCATTCAGGGCAGGCCCCGGCCTTGTGCCCTGTGACAGATCAGCGTCCCATTCAGGGCGAGCGACGGCCTTGTGCCCTGTGACAGATCAGCGTTCCATTCAGAGTGGGCTCCGGCCTTGTGCCCTGTGACGGATCAGCGTCCCATTCAGGGCGAGCGCTGGCCTTGTGCCCTGTGACGAATCAGCGTCCCATTCAGGGTGAGCCCCGGCCTTGTGCCCTGCGATGGATCAGCATACCATTCAGGATAAGCCCTGGCCTTGTGCTGCCTGGGACAGCATGAGTGGTTGGAAGATGGGTGATGTTATTCTTAGAAAACACATACTACGAGTGGTCATACTATCATTGCTAATTAACAACAGTCTGGTGTTGCTCAACACAAAGATTGGTCGACCTGGGAAAGTGACCATGGCTTGGGTGTATATGTCATTACCTTTGATATAAAAAAAGCAAGTGTGTTTCCAGTATTTTTTCACAGGCTTTTCAAAAAAAAAAAAAAAATTTATATATGCTGTCCCTGACTTAGAACCTATGCGACTTACGACAAATCGCACATGTGACTGAAGTTTTCCTTTAAAAATTAAGTGAATGTATGTAAAAACACATTTTGGGCGGCTGTTCAGCCAGCAGCACTACGCTACCTAGTGCACACTATATGCTGTACCCATACGATAGTTACCACGGCAACGTATAGTGCGACCTTACCAGCCTCACACGCATGTCCCACTCTCATTTTCAAGCCTAAAAGATTATCCAGGTCCGAAATTCGTCCATTTATGCATATGGCTTGTCTGTCGATAAGGAACCCAGTCACAAGTTGGGGACGGTCTATACATTTTGCTGCACAAATATTGAAATCATTAATGAATTAACTGTCCTGTTTCATATGAGAAAGT
The DNA here is from genome assembly GCA_026776945.1 of Isichthys henryi. NCBI lineage: Eukaryota > Metazoa > Chordata > Actinopteri > Osteoglossiformes > Mormyridae > Isichthys > Isichthys henryi. The sequence goes on from JAODJX010000001.1 coordinate 29,147,760, forward strand.
GTACTTGAACTTTTTCATGGCTCAAAAATGTCATGTGACCAAAGTTTCCCTAGCAAACCTTCATAAATGTACTATTTGCAACCCAGATTGTGTTCTTACCCAACTAATCTTCCTGATCACACAAAGAACTTATGGTACAAGTACTTAACAGTCTGTGATATATGTTTTCAGAGTAAATAGCGGAAAGGAATACAAACATTAAAGAAGAGAAGACCTCAATATTTCCCAAACACCTGTTAAAATAATGGCTTCTACCCACCCAGAAGTGCAGAATGATGCTGGAATCAGAGCTGATACCCAGTGCTTTTAAAACAAACACCTAACAGTTAGACTACATTAAAACAATAATTCAGACAGTTATAGTGCAATGTTACATTATGCAGACAAAAAAAAAAGATTAACAAACGTGAATAACCAAAAGCAGGAAATTGGTTCTGTTATTCTTCACAAAGCTCATGCTAAATGCTGCCTTTGCTGATCAAGTCAGTACAGGGAGACATTACAATCAGCTTCACAATGCCGTCTTAGAATGAGACCCCTACGCTCCGCAGACCACTTTCCAAAAGCCGTCCTTCTGCATGCAAACGAGCAACGCGTAAGTCCTTCTAGCTTCCGTCTTCTTAGGTGTCTCCGTCATCCACTGCGCACCTGCAGAAATCTCTTTTTGCTGACCGCAATAAAAACCTGAGATCGTAATCGTCATTGAGCTAAAAAGAAAAACACAAAAGAAATGCCTAAATTTGGATTTTGTGAGGTACTGGATGTTTTGCTACTTAGGCACGTCGGAAGTCAGTTGGAAGAAATGCTGCATCTAGAGTCACATTCGATTCTGTGCTTCAACATCATGTATAAAAGTTCAAAGCAGACTGCAGTGGTTTGGAGCATTCACCCATGAGTGAAAGGGCAGACTCAGTCTTCAGCTAGGGTGAAACCCAGTTACTGCCTACAACAGAAAGAACTTCAAAGAAGCATAACTTGGGTTGGACTAAACGAAGATCTCATTAAGACCTGGAGCCCATTCAGGACACCTCAATGACCTCCATGCTGCCAGAGAAGCTGGTCTGGCTGCCCACCTTGCCCAGCTCCTCCCTGGATCGGCTCTCCGCCATACCGTCCCCAAACTCCATCTGGCAGCTCCGTCGTTTCAGCTGCTTCTCGAAGGGGCTTTCTTCGTGCCAACTGCGGCGTGAGTCACCGCGGTCACCGTTCTTTTGCCGCCGCCGCACCGCCTCCAATCCGGCACTGCAGCCGTAGGCAGAGAAGCCCGCTCCGCCTCCACTGAACACGGCAGAAGCGGAGTAGAAGCGGGTGGACTCTGAGAAGTACCAGCTGCCTGCCAGTGACGGGGAGGCGGTAGCGGCGGGGGCAAGGATGTCCGAGTGCCAGCCCTTAAGGGCTGCTCCCAAGCCCGGCTTGGCTAGGTGCTGCTGGCTGCTCGAGAGACCAAACAGGAAGTTGGTGGCCCTGGGGCTGTCCTCCATGCTGCCACTGCGGTACAAGGGGTGATGTTGTGTTTGGGGTGGATGCTCAGACCGACTTGAATGCCTGGGGCTGGAGTTTGTGCCAGTGCTGGGGCAAGAGCTGGTGCCGATGCTGCCTGGATCTATACTCTGGACGACAGCATCCGCCTTCTCTCTGTCAGGACTCTGTTCGGGGGTAGACTGCTCGGACACCTCTTCCACGGGAGAGAACTGGCAGGGCTTACTTGCTGGTTCCTTGAAGGCAGAGGACTTGTAGAAGTCGCTAGCATCCTCAGCTGGGCCAAGACCCAGCAGGCTAGTGCCAGAACCCCCATAGGACTTAATGTCCAGGGAAAAGGAGCGTTTAAGTTTGGCGTTTTCCTCTGTGCCATCGAAGGTTGACCCCAGATGCAAGCTCTCCAAGCCCTGTGCTAGGGTCCTCTCCCCTGCCCTGCACGGAGACAGGGCATCTGCCAGGATGCAAGGCAGGGTCAGAGTGTCTGGCTGCTGAGGGTCACTGCTTTCCCTTAAATGACTACATGCTAAGGGTAGCCCCAGGGATCCGCAAATGACTCCTCCCTCTGGCCCAGAGAGGGAATCGCTCATCTTGTCTGGATGCATCAGCTTCAGTTTAGTTGTGAGTTGCCCTGGGGGAGACTTGATCTTTTTCTCAAAATCTAGGAGTTGACCCAGGAAATTGAAATTTGGGGAAATGGTGGGCCTCTTCTCCTTCACAAACCTAGGAGGACAACATAAATGCGATTAGACTACCAGAGACATTGAAGTTGTTCAACTCATTTCTGTAACACCTGGGACTGGAGAATTTTAGTTAATTCAATGAAAGAGAATCTCTATGTTCTGAGATCCTCATTTAAAAAAGAAGTGAGGAACTCCAACCCCCTAGATCAGTCTTTAGTTAAGTCTACAAAGACCCAACTAATTCTTATATTGTGGTACATGACCGAGACAGATTGCCTGTAACCTATGAGATACATTGCATGAATCGAACCTGTATGCCTCATCCAAAGACATGTCCATCCTCTTCATGATGTACGCAATGGCTATGGTGGCCGACCGTGATATTCCTGCAAGGCAGTGGACCAGGACTCTGGCATTGGAGGCTTTTGCTTTCTCTAGAAGACAAAAGTGGGTAACTACCCATTAACAGCTTCCCCAAAAATAAAGCCAAAAGAATCTGTAATAGACCAAAATCCATGGAGATGAAGATGTCAATGGTCACAAATTTTGACCTAGCCCATCAAATCCTTGGCTGTACTCTCAGCCAAGACAACTGACCTATAAATTCCACAGACTTGTCGAGCCAGGGTAGGATCTTCTCGCAGAAGCTGTCATTGACAGGCACACGCAGGAAGTGTGACTCAGGAATGAAGTCGGGCTTTGGGCAAGTGTTACTGGCATTGAGGACATAGGCGATGTCGTTCTGCTGCATCAGCTCCTGCGATGGAAAGGCAGTGAGCAGGTCAGGACTTCACATGTCAGCGCAACATCCTCGGGTGACCGTGCGGCAGCTCCCTTCCCCACCTTATTGAGTACGTCCCGTTGGCAGCCCAAGTAAAGATGGGGCAGGATTCGGGTGGGGCCCACGTTGGCCACAGGCAGGCATGGCTGGGAGATGCAGGAGGGTACCAGCGCTGACTTGCCCTCACAGAGGCCCGGGAACAGGTGTGAGAACTCCGCAAAGCCACCTGTCCAATAAACACGGTCATTAGCCGTGACCTACCGCTAGTGTCCATGATCCCTGATCTTTCATATGACTATACATTCATCCTTTTCTTTAATCACATACACATTCCAACACATAAGAGTTTCCTGTTAAGATCAAAGGGAAACTGAAAATTAATTTATCCTACAAAGTTTAATTATGATTGCAGCTTATAATTAGACACAAAGTGATGAATCCCATCTGTTTTCAGGCCAGCATTGTCTCATTGTTTCTCAATTACAAAAACTGACAAAAGCCGCAATCTTCCCCGAAGCGTGACACATCAGATGTGCAAATATCCCTCGCATATTGGGCGTCCCACTGCTTTATGGAAGAACTGCTGTCAAAGAGTTTCAAACACTCCACTCTGGAGACAAGTGGTAGCTGAACAGAGCAGGAGTTCCAGTGTTAGAGATGCACCAATCTGATATTCAGTATCGGTATCGATCCGATCCTGGACTAAATTACTGGGCTGGATATCAGAGAGGAATAAAAATGTGCCCCGATTCATTAAACATCAGGAAAATGCTTGTCAAAACTTGCAGCATACCATAAGCAGATGCATCACGTTCTCACATAGGAACTTCTGCTGTGTGTGAGCCCTGTCAGCAGGGCGGCAGTGTGGAGGTACATGAAACTCAAAGAAGAAAAGGGCAAGACTGCGAAATGTAATTTATGCAATATGAGTGTTTTGCAGGGAGGTGGTACCGTTGGAAACTTTAGCACCACGAACCTCATTAAACAATGCCGTTAAAAGTGATAAAGTTTAGATAAAGGGGTGGCAAGGTGGTGCAGTGGTTAGCACTGTTGCCTCACACCTCTGGGACCCGGGTTTGAATCCCCGCCTGGGTCACATGTGTGT
>JAODJX010000001.1:29161327-29183284 GCA_026776945.1 Isichthys henryi
CATTTTTTTTTTCGCTATCATTAAAATTACACATATTTACAGGTAAATGTAACAAACCCCCCCCCCCCCCAAAAAAAAAAAAAAAAAAATTATTGGCCATTTCTAAAGAAGTTTTGGGTGGCATTAAAACCAATGAATAAGGAGAAAAAGAGGAGAGTGTAGAATCAGCTAGAAAAACTGCAGGATAAGACATGAGAAATTTCTGTTTAGTTCCTGTACAGTTTACACCTGTGCCGTTAAAACAGCTGACATGACGCAGAGCAGGACATGAGAAATATGGGTAAATTGTCACAAAGAAACATGAAACAGCTCAGTGCCATATAACAGATGCAGAAGCCAACCATGGGGCTGAGCTAAGGGTACTTCAGAGAAGTACAAACCCTTCCTAAATGTCCGACATCAAAGCCAGTGTGTATCTCAAATACAAGAGATCCGAACTTCACCTTACAAGAAAAACAAAATAATGTTATGAACTAAGATATTTACACATGTATAGCTGACGGTATATTCAGAACAACATAAGGTATTGGCGGAAGAAAGAAAGGACACAGAGTGTATGTGGTACGTTAAACATGCTACAGACACAAGACACACTAAGAGTAGCCATTAATTCAGCTCAGACAAATACTAAACTAACCATGTGTCCATCTTTCAATCTCATGTCTAGCACAGGGTATTGGGAGGCTGGAGTAGACATTGGACAGGATGACACACAAACACAATTACTTTAGAGGCACAAATTTAACCAATCGCTTGTGTTGGATTGCGGGAGGAAAGTAGAGTAAACAGACAAGACCTGTGTGACATCACACACACACACACACACACAGATGGTGAAATATTAAACTGTAAACTTTACGGATTTCCCCCAAAAAATACTTACTACCATAAACCTGTAACCCAATTTGAAGAAATAAGAAAAATATCTCACCCAAAACTGTATTAATATGACAGGAACATCAGCTCGGAGATGAGGGCGACCACACACTTACTAATCCGCTAAGACACCAGCGCTCCTTCCTGCTCCCCACCACAATCTGAACAGCTCCAGCAGACCCTCGACTACCAAACACGGTTCCTCTCTAAATCAGAGGGAATCTGAGCCCCCTGGGGGGGGGCACTGGGACCTCACGTGTCCTCGGTGGACAAAGTTAGACTTTACAGGCGGCGAGCATCCACTGTCTGGACGTCCTCCTCGGCACTCATCAGCCATCCGGACAGGCTAAGAATAACCGCCGAAAAATCGGTATGGATAAACAAACAAAGCAAACATAAACAAACTACGTAATTATATTTTCACAAGTATTCAGTGCATAAAGTCCCCCCGCCCCCAAAAAAGACTGAAGCATCTGCTAACATCCAATAACTAATGAGGCTTCATTCGACCCAAAGGGGACGAAAACACGACCATGTCACATCGGTCACTTCCTGTACACCAGCCCCAATTCAGCAGTGGTTCTTAAACAAGAAATAAAGCCATATTTACCAGACAGAACTCTTACTGAAGTACAGCTCTCGCTTATCTGCAGCACAAACATAAAGATAACACCACCAATCATAAGTTTGGCGTGTGATGTATATTACGATTGTCTCCATGACAGTGGTGTTTAATGGGTATCAAACTTTGAACTGTAAAAAACTATGGAAAATATATCTTGGTTTGGCAAATCAAGTACGCATGAAGACACCATCAATGGATTACTCGAGAATTACCAGGGCATCTGTATGATTAACTTGTTCACAGATATTTAGATTAATCGATATAAATCATATATATTGCATATTACAGAAACAGCGCATACATTATACTCTGTTCCAGACAGTGGCACACATCCTAAACACTGTATCACAACTCTTTTACCCTGATTTTAACCAGGTTTTGCTCTGAACATCACGCATTTCTGGAAACGGACCTCTCAGACACACATAAAGTCATACATGTTATACACATGGGAGACTTACAAAATAAAAATGATTAAAAGCTGTACACACATACTGAATGACAGCCAGCCTCATTCCAAGACCAGATAATTCACCTTTAAAAGCTGTCAAAGCTGCCCGTCACCTAAGGCCATCATAAAGGCCAAAATAAACATGCTAGAAACTTCTCACTACTCATTCAAAGCCGAACAGCTCATTGCCAGGCAGTCTGACATTACCAATAAAATAATCGTAATGGTAAAAAAATAAATGTGTATCGTGAGCAGCGTTATCCGTTAAGCAAAACGGCGGGAATCCAGGCAGAAAGCCCGGGGTTTCGCTGTCACCTGGTAGGATATGGGGGCGAGCCACTTTAGGACACATCCCGTCAGTCAGTTTGGTACAACAGCCAGAGGATTATATAAGAATATCATATTGGCGCACTAGAAAAAAAAAAAAATATATATATATACATACACACACACACACACGTTTAATTTAGGAAGTGCTCTTTCAGAGTCTGTGAGCAGAGGGGCCGCGTTTTCCGATTCTCGGGGGGAGGGAGCGATGCACCCCAATGTCCGGGATTTCTGCAGACTCTCGGTCAGTCCGATATGCTGCCGATAAGACGTCTCCTCAGGGGAAGCTTTGCCATTTCCTCGTGTCTTGTTTACAACTAAATCATGGTGGAAATTTAGCAGAGGAATACATTTCCGTGGTCTCAGGCGGCTTTGAAAATACCGTCAGGGCTCTCCCAACCCCCTCACCACCACACACACACAGAAATTTATTATTATATCATTTTAAAAGATGACGCTAAACGTCTTTGTTTTTTGTTTTTATGAGAAACTGAAAAAGATCTGTTAATGGTTTTGGCTGTTCTATCTATTCCTGCGTTTTACTCATGGATGGTTTCCAGACCAAAGCGCATGTTCTTTCCAACCTCAACAAGTCAAACATCAAATGAGACTGCTGCAGCTGTGCCTATCAATCCAAGGATATTGATGTGTGAACAGGGGTCTTAGGAATGGAAATAAAACTACAGCAAAAAGGCCGGGTTACACAAAATTAAGGCAAATATGGTGGTGAAGAAGAAGAAGAAGAAATGTCCTAAACATTTGAGAAACAATTTATAATTATTTCCTGGTCTAAACGAGATATTTTACAGAAAAGTATCAGATGCAGATATTTAGGCTACATTACGTCCCATTATCTCCAACAAACAAAACAGTAAAGGAGTAAGACAGGAACAAACGGCTCCATGAGGGCACGTGCGGCGCGTTCGCTCAGCCTCCCAGCTGCTCCGCGATCATTTAGCGCGAGTCAGACGCATATTTACACGGCGCATGCACGCGGCGCATGACACCATCCTGACACACGCGCACATCACCAGCAAAGGCGCCGTGAATGGCAGCAGAGAAGTTCCCACACCTCGACCGGCAATCTGTGACTCGTGTCTGTTGCCCCCCCAAGGCATTAATGTCAGTGAATATCTGCTTGCATATAAAGTCCTCCCTTTAATGAGTCTCACAGTCATTTCATGTAATTAAATTATATTAATATTTAATTATATTAAATATCATTCAAGCATATTTAATTATATTAAATGATTTATCTCCCATAACACCAATAAATGTTATTAAGTTATTTTAATAAATTATTTTTCATACTTCTCTCCATTTCCCGATATACCTACAACTAACATTCACTCCAGATTATTTAAATCTGTTCACAATACTCATATATTAGTCGTCCTTAAATGAATATATTTGAATGTTTAAACTAAATTTTATGGGTTTTTTTTTTTTTAATTAGGGTCAGTTTGAGCGGTCATGTGTTTGTACACTGAATTTCGCCCATGAAATTCGCATTTTGTCTAACGCAAGAGCAGGCGACCGTTTAAGTGGAACAAGTTAAGTTATATTGGACAGGTAAGCTGATAATGTATGGATGGTCGTGATGGGATAAACGTTTGTAACTGGCATCACATTCTAACGTAAAAAAGCTCCCATGTGGCGCGTAGGTATTTCTTCCTTTAATTTTTTTTAAGTGTTCCAAACGTGTTTTAAAAAAGTGTTCACATTTTCTGGAAGACAACAGTCAACAGCATTAATATGATTTATTACCATCGGTACTGTAATTTGGAAATCCGCCGAGTTTAATTCCTGTTAACCCCACACGGACACATTTTATCCCAGTCGTCCGTCCGATACAAACGTGAAATCTTACACAAATAAACCATTTTCGATTATTCTTTCATTTCACATGCGCAAAATAAAACGACCAAAATCACCTTGAATGAGGTTAAAAAGTTGTTTTCTGGAGACGCATGATGATTTTCAGATTAACATTTTACCAGCAGTTTCTCTACATGAAGCCCCGAACTGCTTTCCATTTCCACCGCCGGCGCGGTGTCAGGCGGTTATTGTTATGTATCCCGCACAATTAAAGGCATCGATCCGATCGCCCGAGCTGGGACACTATGTTACCCCGATCTCCCGGCCGGGACACATGCGAGGCCCCTCGGCAAAGTACGACTTTGTCATGCTGTAGATCAGAAGAAACTTACTGTAAAAGCCCGGCGGCCTCCAAAGTGCGTCTCCTCATCGCGTCCTTATGGTCCGGAGGGGGTCAAATAAACAAAAATGTATATACAAAAAAAAATAATAAACTGAAAGGAAAAAAGGTTTACTGATCACTAAACTTCAACCAAGAGATGAGGTCATCGGGATAAAAATAAAAGGATGGCGTCATTTGAAACCAGTCCCACTCCGAATGAATCAACAGTCTTAAAGGCGCAACGCATAATTTGGCTCAGAACTGGCATTCATTTTATCCCAGAAACCGTTTTTCCTTCTAAAGCAATAACGTAGAAATATACGTTTATGTACCACCGTTAGTTTAGCTACTCACACTAGTGTACATATAAAATGTAAACTTGAAATCGGCTGTTAAGTATGTATGAGAAACTGCCGGGGCGGAGCGGCGGCAGAAACCCCGGAAAACGCTATTCTAATGACCTGCTCGCTGTGACCGCACTTGTTTGGAAAGTTTCCAGCTTCGGCCGGAGCCAAGTCCCCTTTAACCCTTCGCAGCCTGGGCTTCTTAAATTTGTTGTGGGCTTCAGCTTCCCTCTATATGGCAGCACGTAACATCAGAAAAACAAAAATGTATCGGATGCGTGGAGTATTTGTCATACATAATGAATCCTGCAGTATAGGAACCATGCAGAATATATATAGGTTACGAAATTAATCGACATACTAGTTTTGGCATATATTTGACAGCAACGGCTGCCTTTCAGTTCTTTGTTAAAGGATTAAACTTTAATGAGCTTAATAGTTTGAAATGCCATCGTTTAGGGTGCTTTTTCCTTAAAGTTCCATTAAGTGAATGAGAAATATGTCATCTCTTGTCATTTAATATCAGATTCTTAGAATACTACTGGTAAAATCTTTAAATGTTAACTTTACAATACTCATTTACCATTTACCCATAGAGCATAAATTAGTATTGCATTTAAGGCACTGAACAGTGATTTTGAACAGTGCCTTACATACCAGCAAAGCCGACCCGGTGTGGCACTTGTCTGCCAGACATTGTGTACCTCTAATACCTGTGTACGACGATTTAAACAAAAGAAACTGATTTCCATGTCATCTAACATTGTTTCAGGAAAATGAAAAAAAAAACATCGAAAACCGCAAACCGGCAGATGCCTTCTGGGGATGTATGGAAAACACACCTCCTGAGTTCCCAATTTGTCAGGAAATGTTTTCAGTGACTGGGATTTTCTAGAAGAATTCCACCTGTACCGGGGTCACTTAAAATCAAGCAAGATATCATCTGAGTCACTAAAGATATATATCTGAATCTCCACATAACAGTAAAGCTAGAAAACTAAATTTTTGCCCATTGTCAAAACACATTTCTAGGACAAGGCCTCAGTGTGCTTATGCCTGACAATAGGGTTCCAACAGAGGAATGTGGACAGGAGGCTAGTCCATCACAGGCCACTAAAGTTTTCTTTCCCAAACTCCGTGACCTTCTTTCATAATGTCTCCAGGCCATTTCAGTAAAAATTGCAAGCACTTTGTCTACATAGTATCCGGACCTGTCCAGACAACACCTGTAAATTGTGCAAGATACAGAAAGACCCTATCAGTCAGTTTCTAAAGCGAAAGTGATTAGTTGTTATTGCTGACACACCATAGCACACGGCAACAAAACGTCTTCTCTGCATTTAATCCATATGTCACAGCAGGGGACAGCTAATTCAGCACCCAGGGGCAGTACCTTGCTCAGGGTACCTCAGTGGTGCTTTGCTGGGGAGGTATTTGAACCAGCAATCTTTCAATTACAAGTGTGTGTCCCTAATCATTAAGCAACCAAGGATTTTTACTGCATGTCACATTATATCTGTAATATGTTTTTTAAAACCAGTATACCTACAACAAAGCCTATATAGCTGTCCAATAAACACACGCCATAAATGTATATAACTGTATAAAACTATTTACTGAATTGCTTATCCATTTACATTGATAAAGATGTCAGGCATCTCATAAAATGAGGCGCACTGGAAGGCACATTCTCGCATAGTCATGTAACAGGGAAGGCGCTACCTCACCTGGACTGCATTCTTCAAATAACAGACTAATGGTGACCGCATAGTAAGAAACTTTACAGTCAAATTATTATGGAGGACAGCTAGGGGCAGTTAAGCTAAACACTGCAAGGTGTTAATCGGATCATGTTAAAATGTTTGTTAAATGGTAAAATTTTCATTAAGCAACAGATTTTGTGGTTTCGAAGCACTTTTGCTGTCCAGCATAGCAGAACATGTATCACTAGCAGAAAAGCAACCTGGGCACGATGCCAATTCACACACACGCACACATTCATAAACTATGGGCAACTGAGAGGCAACAGTTCACATAACTGCATGTGTTTGGATCACTGGTAGAAACCAATGCAACCAGAGGAAACCCAGGGAGAAAAAAATGCAGTCTTGTCCATGCAGGGGTGAACACTGGATAGGAAGTCAGTCCATTCCAGGGCACAAGGCAGGGGTACACCCTGGATGGGTGGGCAAACAATGATTTGGTGTATTCTGTGGTTTAGAATCAGATGGAATTTCCCAAATTGAAGTTATGACATTAATAGATTCTTTTCCAAATTAAAAAAGATTATTTAAAATAACTAGAATCTGAATTCTGGTGTTTCACTAGTGGCCCATATGCCTCACCAAAAACATTACTAAAATTATAGCACATGCATTTCTGTTTGATGGGCAGCGTGACTTCCAGGGCTAGACCTGTGGGCCACACTGAGCCCAAAACATTTTGTGAATTTCACATGATTTGCCCACAGTTTCCCCACCTCTGCCCCGTCCCAATATTCCCACAACAATGGTGGGCTGTTGTTTTCCTGCCAGATGTTTGTGCCCTGATGCCTGTGAGATTTCTCAATGCACCCTATTGTACTCTGTAGCCATATTTACCACAGCAATCATCAGACTGCTTCGCTCTTGTGAAAGGTCCACTCAGAGAGCGTCTGACCAGCTTTTTCTCACATGCATCGATATTTATAAGACATATGGGGTGCTATCACTTTAACAGGTGTGACTTTCATCCCGAATAAAAATTGTAGTCATGAATTTTGCATTATTTCATAATAAGACTTTAACTTGTATAAAGCAATGTATACGGTTATACTATGTTGTGTACAAATTCTTATCAGGCACTGTAGAAAAAAATAAGAATTAGAAATAAACAACTTAAATATCAAAGAGTCTAATTTGCCAATAAAAAATAGAGAACCAAATCAGTTATAAGAGACGCAAGTTTCAATTTTACCATCGTTAGCGTATATAATTCGCTTTTTTTGCATAAAACTTTTGATGACTGGAAGAATGGGAAACATTTCCAGCGTGCACCGGAAAACTCCAATACCCATAAGACCGAGAGTGCTTGACCTGTGTGATGTGATCATAACAGGAAGTGACGAGCGCAATAAAAGGATTGCGAGGAATGTTGTTGACATGCAAGAAGCAGCCTGTTATACCGTATATCTTACGTGTCATATTTGTGAGCGTTAAGTAAAAGATAAGCTGTTCTCCTATAAGCCAAACGTGGTAAGTTCAGCTGGTCATTGTTGCATTTTGTCGGGATAGTTATCTGTTTGGTTGCCGGAGCAGTCCAAAATGGACGACAGCAAGGTAAGAAAATAAAGGCAGCTATGCAGGCCGATTACTGACCTACTTATCATTGACGGGGTTGGTTTAAGTCCGGAGTGTAGTAGATCAGGCCGTTGGCTTTCGAGGATCTGCATAAATTCACTACCTGATCTTTCGTGTATTAGATGTGGATTTTGCAGTACATGTCAGATAGCACAGCTGAGTGAAACATTGGTTCGCGGAAAGTCGTGTGCGTTTAGATGGGGCCGCTAATGTGGCTGCAAGCGTGCAAAACTGAATCAAAACGCGATCTTCTTCAACGGCGCTGTTTTTCAGCCAAAAATAGTAGAGCTGTTGGAGACATCTGATGCTTCCGGTGGCTGCAGAGCAGAAACCTTAATTGTTACAGTTAAAGTTGTGAAACTCACATGACGAACCCTGTGCCTGCTGCAGATGGTGGGCGGCAAAGTGAAGAAGCCGGGCAAGCGTGGACGCAAACCGGCTAAAATCGACCTGAAGGCCAAGCTGGAGCGGAGCAGGCAGAGCGCACGGGAGTGCCGGGCCCGCAAGAAGCTGCGCTACCAGTATTTGGAGGAGCTGGTGTCCAGCAAAGAGAGGGCCATCTGTGCGCTGCGGGAGGAGCTGGAGATGGTAGGACTGAGCAAGGATGGCATGTCTTGGTATATCACACTTGAATGATACACACCAAGGGTGTCAATTTGGATATGGATAGTAGGGACATGTCTGCTACCATTGTGGGAGTACCATGTGTGTTTAAGGAGCTGGGGGCTCAGGGCTGATTTGGTCCCTACCAATGTTGAAACCACCTACACACTTGATAGACTCCTTCATCCAAATGTGTGATTTTTGGATGCTAATCTGAGGATAGAAGTGAGAGATGTGGCTTAGAATTATATGATTTTCCAAATCTTATGTAAAAGCACCTCCAAAACGATCAATTTCTGCATGAATTCCTGTGACGCCTCCGCAGTGGCTTTCCCTTCAGAGAATGTTCTCTCTCCTCCCGTGTGTGTGGTAGTACAAGCAGTGGTGTTCCGCGATGGACCAGGGGAAGATCCCGTCCGAAATCAAGGCCTTGCTGACGGGAGATGAGCAGAAGACGTCCCAAAGCACCAGCAAGCCTCCTAAGAATGGAAAGGGTCACGCAGCCAGTAATGGGCAGAGTAAGTTGGTTTAGGGTGGACAAATGCAAGCAAAAGCCTTTGAGGTGACAGTGAAAACTCTGCCTTTGCGTGTGTTTTTCACAGTAGTCTCTTTTTGCACTGTAGAGTTTGTATATTGCACAGGTTTCTGTTACGATATTTGTAGGAGCTGGATGTAAGTTGACTAGTCAGTTAAAGCTGCGTTGTTCGAAATTACTGATATAAAAGAGTGGGCATGCGATAATGAAGGTACTTTGTAAAGATGTGTAAATTTATTGTTAGAGAAAACATAAGGTAAAAAAACAGGCTATCACTGTGTGCATTTGTATGCTAATAAGGCTTCTGTATCATAGAAATGATAATTTTTTATGTGGAAGGCAGACTAAATCTGCTAACGGATGCTATATTTTGCTATTATGAGTAGACAACTCTAGCTATATTCCTGTTAGGAATGAAAACCTTTCGCCGTAGTGTGGTCCATTCTCTGGAAAACTTTGTGGAAGTTGTTTTATAAATGATGTGTATAAGGTTTTAAATCAGTGGTGACCTAGTTTGTCCAGAAGTCCATTCTTGCTGAGTAGGTATGGAAGGAGAACTTATTTTTATAAAGGCCAAGGAGGTACGCAAGAAGCAGACATGCGATTCTTTTGCTTTTATTAGACTCACTGAAAGGAAGTCTGTCTTCAGTATGTGTGGGGGGGCAGTCGAGCGTGTGTGAAATCTGAAATCCAGGCCGCTGGTACATGTGGATCACTGATGAATGCACAAATGCACCTATAGAAGGCAGGCCTGCTCTGTAGGGGAGGAATGACCAGAGCCAGCCAGCCATACTTCTCTGTCACCTTAATGTGAGCACGGCCACTGGTCCAGGGCTCCAGCCTCTCGTCCTTGTGACTCCCCCGCTTCACACAAGTATGGACTATTGTCCTTTACTGGCTCAAGGACGAGAGGTCGGTTTGTGTTTTTTTTTTTTTCTCTAGAAAAAAATATGCTTTGTGATGAGATGATCCACTTACTTGAGTGCCAAAAGAGATATGCCCAAGAAGTGAAGAACACACTGAATTAACAAAGAAAATGGGTAATAACTGTGATCGACGCTGATATATTTTTTTCCTAGCCTTTGTTTTTGTGTTCTGTATGTTATTATGTTACTATAAATTGCACTAAATGAATTTTGTTAAGGTTTCCCTCCATCTGATTTCATGTATGTATATATTTGTACAAATGAGCTCACTGTTAACCTTCCAAGGACTTACGATGGAGAGGCATTGTGATCGTACTATTCAAAAAGGAGCTTTAACCATGACCGAACGTTCCCTGTGTTTCATTATGTGTTATGTGCTCTCACAACACAGCTAAAAGCTACGTGCTGTACTGTGCACACTAAACCTTTTCGCATTAGCTATAGATGAACCAAATCATTTTGGGGGAAAAAAAAACGTTAAGCTTCTGGTTATTTTGTAGTCAGAATAAGATCTCGTTGTTCGTCAGCGTTGTATTTGTAATTAGAAATGAGAGAGAGAGAGAGAGAAGGATCAGCTGGGATCCAAAAGGAAGGGTGAAGACGCTTCTTGCACCTATTTTCTGTGGTAATAAGTGGCAATAACTACTAAGCTGCATAGGGCCTGAAGAAAGGGAGCAGCTCTCAGTTGGCATTTCTTTTGGTTTCGTCATGCTTGTCTGTTCAAAAATCCCCCAGATTTGATGCTATTTATTTATTTCCTCTCCAGAGAACTGAACAGACGTTACAACTACGTTTTAAAAATGGGGTTATCGTGCTATATGGGGTAATGGGGAAATGCCAAAGTGTCCTTGAAGGATTGTGTGTGCGTGTGTTATGTTCGTACTCCAAAAGGTTTCACTCTTGCTGTCTCATATTGTTTTATCTTGCTGTGTCGTTTTGGCCCTTTTTCAAAGTGATTGATATCTAAGGGCATTTTCTGGTCCCCCCCAATTCTATTTTTTTGACTGATTAATTTAATTGTATCACTGAGTTTGGACTCTGCAGTTAAATTTATGTATATTTATTTACATCCCCATAAAAAGTCCATGTTGTATGTTGTTTGTGATCACATTCCTAAAAAATAAAGAAACCATGTTAAATGTTCGTACATTTAAATGTTCATCTAGTTATGCATAGCGTTGGCAAATATGTTGTCATTGTGCATGACCAACTGCAAAATATACAACAGTGATTATACATTAGGATTCTCAAAAAAATACTCTTTTGCAAATGCATAAAGAAGCTCTCAGGAAGATTTTCTGAAGAACTACAACATTCAAGACCGGTCATGAATTGCCTGAAACTTAAAATTCTTCAGCCTAATTTGTATGATGGGACTGCAGGACTTTACACATTCCTGTTGCAAGAATTTTTCATGAAATGAGTCTTTTCCTCATTCCTCTATTGGAGAAAAATGTCTGCCAGTGGAGAAAAATAACATCTGATTCACTAGGGTATACAGCCTTTATGCACATTGCAGTATAACTGACACACTGCTTGTCCAATCATCTCCTTCCTACGCAATGACCCTTATTGAGAAACGTTGCTATTGGCTGATACGTGGGTTGGGGGAAGAACAGCACAGCACCTAGAGCCTAATGGCGGAGAATCTGTGGACACTGTCAAGATTCATTCTTAATGTAATGAATAATTGAGTGACACACTTCACTTACAGACAATACTGATTGCAGGCATTTAGATGGATATTTCCGGACAAAGTGCTGCCCCATTTGTCCAGCTGAAATGTAAATGCTGGCTTATTATGAAGGAATACAAATTAAACATTACAGCCGTGCTGAAAACTATACAGGCCCTTTGTTAACACAGCCGTAAACCCTGAGGAACCCGTTTTGGTTTTGTTGTGTTGAGGGAAACTCCTATGTGTGAGAATGTGTGTGCGCTGACAGGTAGGTGCATCTTGAGGCCGATGGGTTCCTCTGCGGTCCCGGTGGCTGCTGGCACCGTGCACTTTCTGCTGTTTCTGTTTTTGGACCTTTGGGGCTGCTTCACAGTAAGCTGAAGCACGTGCAGAGAACCAGCAGTGTATTTATATTCTAGACTTATACTGATTTCTTGCTTCTGCGCCATCGTATGAAAGCAGCATTCCCCTTACAGCTATTTTAGAAGCAATGCGTATTGTGGGTTGACATGGTTTGTGTTGGCCCAGAGCTATACGGAAAAACCGCTGCAATGGGAGTTTGACCAATCATGTTGCTGCAGAGGTACCAGAGCACACTCTGCAGTGACTCTACACATCCACAGTGCTTATTTTGTGCTGGAGTTCAGCTGTGCCCCGCCACCTCAAACGCAGAACGCAATATAATTCAACTTAAAATTACTTTGAGTTCAACTTTGGAATAAATACAACTTGAACTAAAGAAGTAGGATATTTTTTTATAGATAAAATTGGTTGTGTTGTATGATTTTTTTGACATATGTCTGCCCAGGGTTTGAGTTACATGGTGGTTTTCTGGGAGCCTCATTTCCCGGTGCGTGTCACGACTTCCCACGTCACATACATACACATGCATTAAGCACTGCTCATTCACTATTGCACAACAATACAGCATCAATGCATACAACACACAACACTGCCCTCGTGAAGATAATCTATTTATTCTTTTTTGTCCAATGGGAGACTTACATAATGAGTGCATGTAAAATTGCTTCTAAAAAAAATTCCTATAATGTCCATCCTCTCGTATGTAGGCCTGTATGGTCATGTTGACATGCATATAAGCGCAGATGCCAGAGATACACAACTGTGAGGGACAGACAGCAGAGATGACGGCTCATGGTCACACAAGTGGCTGCTCTGTCAACATAAAAATGAGCCCCCCCCCCGTAAGTAGCTAGAGATGATATTATCCGTGGGTCGGGCTCCTACATGTGTTCCCCATTTATTCCAATGTATGTATTCTATTCCACTTTAGCTCAAATCCATACTATGGGAAAGAAGTCTGGTGTTACTTTTCATTTAGCTGTGAATTTCAACCTGTGAAAGAAAAGCACCAAAGACCAAGACCCTTGGATCACTTCCACCATGGTCTATACTGTCATTCTGGATCACAACGGTGCCTTCAATCCTTCTTCCGGTTTTAAGGGAAAATGTAGTGTGACACATTCCAGTCCCTTGTGTTTGTAGGCGACTGGAGTGCAACTTTTACAGAGTTAATTTCAGCCTGACATTAAAAAAAAAAGAAAAAAAAAAGAGCTCAATTACGATCGAAGACGAAAGACACCAGCCCAGCGGAAAGTGGTTTGGTGGTGAGGAAACTGGACTTGTGTTCTGAAGTTTGTGGGAAGTGGGTGATGTGGCCATGAGCAAAGCACTCAGCCTGAATTGCTTCTGAAAATAAACACTCCTGCTAAGCTAATACCAAATCCCATAGCTTGTTAGCTGAAGAAATATCTAAGGCCGTGCCTTGCCAACTTCCAGCACAACTGCAAGGACACCTGATTCAGTGTTTTATTTACCTTTTTATCTGTAGACTGTAGAAATGTATAGATGTGAATGAAAATGGACAGGAGTGGAACCTCTAGCAGTGCAGTGGCAAGCATAGAGGATCCTTGCAAACCTTTAATCTGAGTCCGTGACTGAACTCACACAAATGTGTTGGGTGGGTTGGTGTTGATAGGCCATGCCAGCTTCTTCTCCTTTGCCTCACGGTCGAACGTGTTGTAGACGGAGTCCTTGGTGACGGACCTGTGCTGTGCCAGGGCGGGGATCTCCACAACCCCCACGTAGTTCTTCTTGGCCATCCGGGAGCTTGTGGTGATGGTGTACGCATTGCTGCGGTAACACTTCATGGACGACATACAGAAGGTCTCCTTCATGCCCCGCCGGAAGTTAGCATTGTAAACACAGTACAGGGTGGGTTTGAAGGCAGAGGAGCTGAAGGAGACTAACGTGATGGCCATGAAGAAGGATGCACCCTGCTGTGAGCCATCTTCACGGGGGTGCCACAGCTGGGCAATGTAGAACGGCATCCAGGTTACAAGAAAGACAGCATTGAGCAAAAGAAACATCTTAATGGTCTTGACCTTAGTCCTGGGGACAATGTTCATTGTCCTCCTCACTGTGCGTCCATCTGTACCAATCCTCCAGATGTACTTTACCACCTTTTGGTAGAACAGGAGTATGAGGACAATAGGCAGCAGGAAACCAAAGAGCAGGTGTACCACCCCATAGAGAATGCCATCCCAGCTGCCCGGGAGAAAGAAGTTACAGTGACTGTGCATCGATGAACCATAGAAGAAGAAACAGGGGGACACGAGTGCTGCGTTGAAGGTCCATGACGCCAGGATCATCTTCTTGGCTTTCTCCCGGGACACCTTGAAGCTGAGCGGGTAGACGATAGTGTAGAAGCGGTCCAGGCAGATGGACAGCAGCACATAGCTCTGCATGCCAGGGGCCAAGTATTGGATGTAGCGCACCACCTTGCATAGGCCACTACCCAACGGCCACTGTCCGGAGACCACCTGCAGCAGAGTGAATGGGGTGCAGCCCAGACTCATCAGCAGGTCCCCACATGACACCGATACCACGAAGTAGTTGGTGGTAGACTGGGCCCTGCGGCTACGGTGGATGACCAGGCAGACCAAGGCGTTGCCGAACACCGAAACCAGCCAGACAGCTCCAAGTGCAAGACCAAGGGGGACTGCCTCTCCTGGCAACAATGTGTATGAGGGGAGGGAGCCATTAGGACTGGGAATGGTGGGGGAACCCTGTCGGGGGCAGTCAAGCAGGCTGGAGACACTGGGCCAGGGGGTCGCATTGTCCCCCTCACTGGAGTTGAAGAACACCGAAGTAGTGCTGGCAGTAGACTGCAGAGACGGTTTTGTGGTGTCCGTCGAGTGGGCGTACACCATCTTTTATCTTCTTGTTTAAAACAGGACCTGCAGAAAAAGGTAGAAGGACATCTCACTTCAGATTTATGAAACACAATAAACACATTCAATATATCTGAGAGTTTTTTCCCCCTCATTTTTGTCCTATTCAGGCACCTATCCAGACGTAACTGCAGTTGGCTGCAATTCTGACTCCAAGGTAAGATGCTGTTGTACCATAGATTAATGATCCAAATCTTAACTGTCAAAGACAGCATAAATGATGTTGTGGAATACTACAGGTCACCCTGCATACTATCGTGGTAGCGTAGCTCAGCCACGCGCAGACTCGGATTTACTAGCACAGAGATCTCTGTTTCAGGTCTCCATTGTAGAGGTGCAGATGCTTCAGATGCAACCCCACTGCCTTAATGAAAGTACACAGCCTTTGTTGGTCTTTTGTGGACTTTGTTGGTAAACTGGAGCCTTTGTAAGATATTTTGAATGAATACATCCTCTAAGAAAGAAAAGAATAATATAACAGAAGTAACTGCCTAATGAATAATTTATCTGCATCTGATGCAGGTCGTCTACCATGATAATTTGTTATCTTTGTACTCAGACGTGAATAACAGCAGGTACAGCTTTAACTTAACCAAAGGCATTAGAACACTTGCAGAAATTTCTCTCATAGATAGATTCTACAATTTATTACTTGTGCATATGATATAAAATAATTTTTACATCAAAAATGCCCAAATGGGTACACCTACCAGGGAATTAGAGTAAAAATATTCTGTAAATTCTTTTTATAATATTCTGTAATTCCTATAATAGTTTCAGAAAATTTTTGTACAAGACAAAGTCCAAAACCTAAAGGGGAATTTTACCACGGTTTTACAATTACCCCTCCAGGTTCTAATCAAAGGCATATGTGCACTTTACACTGAATTCCAATTAATTAAATCAGCAGTTGGGAATACTTTGGAGAAACCATCTAATTAAGGCAAAATTAATGAATGAAATCCTACCCTCATGGGATACTGCTGTGTGAACTTAAGAGACATTTATATGGGTAAACAAATGAGTAAAGTAACTGGAGAGTTTGAACTACTCAAAGCAATGACATTGAGTTAAAATCGACACTGTATATTTTACCGTATTTCAGCTACAGTAAAATCATTTTGACGATTTAGATTCCTGCAAGTTACTGAAAGACACAGAAACTCAATGGGAGTTCTGAAAAAAACTAGATTTCAGATTTTACCCTGTGTAATGCCCATCCATCCAGTATCTATAATTCACACACACACACACACACACAGGTTTGTAATTGTATATTTGTGGGGACTCTCTATTCATTTCTATGCGGAAAACTCCAATCCCAACATGATGACCTTAGCCCCTACCCAACCCTAACCTTAACCAACAGTAACTAAACAATATACGAGACTTTAGGCGTTTTTACTTCTTTGATTGGATTCACAGACATTGTAGGGACCCGAAAAAATGGTGCCCACAACGTCAAAAAAGCAGAGTTTTATTACATTGTTGGGGACATTTGGTATTTATTAAAATACGGTTCACACATACCAGTTATACAAATGCGTACTTAATGGTTCTCGTACATCTTAGTTGGAGGAAACATAGAGTTGGGGAATCAGCCCTTTAAAACCAATGACCTTTTTTTTCTAACCACCGAGGCTGTTTTTAACATCAGCCACAGCGAGGCTGCTTCCTGTGCGAAAGGGTCCCCTGTTTAACCGGATGTGTAGTTAAGGTCTTTTACTTAGCTAATCATGCGCCATTGTTTAATATCTGCCAAACATATGAGTGTAAATGTCATGGGCTCTAAAGCTCCGGGGTCCATATTTTACCGCCGACCGTGGATCGCCTCGCTAACTGCGATGTAACATAATCGGTAACCCAGAGAGGCGAGCGAGGCCAGGGCACCTACCTCCCCCAACCCCGACCCCCCGAGTCTTCAGTGCGGATATTAATTAAAGAAGCTGAGGTGTCCACGAGGGAACGTTTATGCTTATCGCCAGTCTCATGTTTACTTTGGCTGCTTTGGCCCGGGTATTCCCTAGGCAACCTTGCTCAGCGCTGCGCCGGGTCCCATGTGCAAGTAGCACTTGCTGACAGGGCTGGATATTCGTCTGTCTCACGCTCAGGCGCACACTCACTCACACACACTCACGCACACACCCTCATATGCACGCGCAAAGTGCAAAATGATTGAAAACCAGACACTCTTCTCCACTGGAGCTCAGTGCATCTTTGGGTAAATTATGAAGAGCAACGTTTTGCACAAATGTTGAAATGCTTTTCTTTTTAATAACACAATAGCTACATTTAAAAACAAGCATACCAATCTTTAAAAAATCACAAATTCAAAAAGTTGCTTTATATAGATATTATAAGGTGGTTATATTATTGTTGTTAATATGGTCGTTGTTGTTGATGATGTTTTTCTATCATCTTAATAAAAGTTATCTTTAAGAGTGCAACAGATAATACCCTCTGGATTTTAACTAGCAAGACACAGAATCCAAGGTTATAAACAGAACTTGCTTTAATTTCAAAGGCTCATTCATTTCTTTACAGTCTGGAAACATGGCTATATTTATGCGCACTGCTATTGGTGTTTTTAATTCACAGTAACATTTTTTTTTATCAGTAACGCCCAAATGTTCCGAATAACCAATGCACAAATGTAAATGCACAAATAAATATAAATTGCGGTTTGTAATAAATAAGAAAAAATAAAATAAAATCTAAAAATGTTGAAACTGTACAATTCGCGGTGGGTATAATTAATAAATCATAGTCCTAATCACACATAAAACAAGTAATGATTAATTCAAAGGTCATTTTCGAGCTAGTGATACAAAGCTATAGACGCACTGTTGATGATTAGGATAATCACGAATATCTGCTGCACAAACTGCAATTTAATTTTCAACCCAATGTCTTAATTTCCATAATGTCATTACAACGAAGGACCACAGTTCTCCATCGGAAACCGGCTGAACTTAGTGGGGAACCCTAGTCACTTAGTCTGATTACATAGATTCAGTGACATTATAATGTAGCTTTTTGTACTGCATGCAAAACTGAGTCCACATTTCGTCCGCGCAATTTTACTCGTGGTATTATTTTTTCGCATTTGTATTATCTGCAAGGAAAAGCGCAACAATACGCAATAGGTACCCTTTTACGACAAACATGCTGCTCGTAAAATCAATACAAAGATCAATGCTTCTCTAACAAAACATGTCAGGTCAAACGAGTAACAGGACGTACTTGCATATTTTTTACACTGAGTCAATATTTTTTGAGTCAATATTTTTTTGTGCACGAGTGCAACATTTTTAACAAGTACCAGTAGGCCTGTGTGTTGAAAGTAATTTTAAAACCGATCAAAGAAAACTGGCAGCTTTTAAAAACGTTACTTCGTAATAAAATGCAATAACGGTAAGACTGATGTGCCCGATTGTTTTTTCACCTCCGTCATTTGCTTTTCTTTCCCCCGTATCTGTTTCAGGCTGCGCCGTTCACCGCCCAAAACAGCCACCAAAGTGAGCAAACGTGCCTACCTCGTCAAATCAAAGGGGATGGCATAGTGATTCCGGCGTTCGGTGTATTTGTCCGAAACACACGTTGTTTCCAGATGCGGGCTCATAGATCCAGCCGCGGTCTTTTTCTCTTGCAGGATGCTTGGATGTAGGGCAACTCGGACCGAAACAAGATGCCGTGAGGGGGAAGCTTGATGATCAGTCCATATATTTCTCCTCACTCTCTCAACACAGAATATCACGTGTGTGAGTGCGCAATCATGTGTTTTTCCACGAAAACACCTTAGACGGAACACTCAGTATTTACAGAATTAAATTAACCTTAGACATGGAGATTGATGCACAGATGCAACAAAGGCGACGGCAGCGAGAGGATTGCACACGTACACAGCTCTTGGTGAAAGCGCGGAATATGCATGACTTCAGGACCCCGGACAGCGGCATGTTCCCACCCCACCCAAAACCTCAAAGACGCGAATGTAATTGAAATGAACGCACTCCATAGAGCATGCAGTACCAGCTGGGCTTTAACCAAACAAGATATGCAGCAAGTGAAACAGGAGCGCTAACTGCGCAAATAACCCTCTTTGTTAGTATGCAGTGCCGAACTATTCAGAATAATGGATGTAGAAAGATTAAGTACTCTGACTGAAAGTCGCAATGGTAATTAGTATTTTATGTATTATGTGCCCTATAAGTTCAGCTTGCCATTCAGTCACACTCATTTTCAATAGGCCAGTTACTGTGTATCAGTTAAAGAAACAGAATATATAGGGGTCCTTTTTATTTGTTAAATTCTTGGAATCTGGAAGCACAGAATAGAGGTAGCTGCGTTATTATATCATTACTATAGAATTTGACTCGTTATGAAAACATAAGCTTAGGTGTGGAAGCAAACTTTGCACGTTGCTTAGGATAAAATAATATGTGGCTACATTCCTATCAAATATGTAGGATACAAACCATGTGAACATTTAGTATTCGTTACTAATGGCACTACTAATTACACAGATCATATTCAAATGGGTGCTTGTTCAACTGGAGAAAGTTCAGAGTATTTTCATAAGATGCAGCAGCAGTACTAGCACTTGAACCATCAATTAGCTCCAGGATTCTTTTCATTTGCATAATGGCCTAGTGCTGTAGTGAAAGATAGCAACAGAAGATTCAAGATAAAAGCTCTGGTATGTCAATATATTCATACTGAAATACCAGACGAACTGCAACTCAGAACTGACTCACTTACGTATTTGCACTAAGCACAGCGAACAATTTACAATAAATCCTATAATTAGCAGGAAAATTTTAGCTTTCACTTTCACCAGCACGTACAGAATGGTAGGTGCTTAGTTAGGGGAGTAGTAAGTGTAAAATTCTTAATAATCTGATTAAAAGAGGATGTTAAATGAGAGACTAAAAGATGTTGGTAGGACAAAATTATCCTCAGTGCATAAAAAGCAGTGATGTGAGTGACATTTTCCTCTTTTTTTATCATTATACACCGATCAGCCATAACATTAAAACCACTGAGAGGTGAAGCGAGTAACATTGATTATCTCCTTTCAATGGCATCTTTGTAAAGATGTCAAGGGTGCCGTCATGTATGAGGCAAGTGATCAGTCAGTTCTTTATGCTGATGTGTTGATGTATCTGAGTGACTTTGACAAGGACCAATTTGTGATGGCTAGACAGCTGGGTCAGAGCATCTCCAAAACAACTGGTCTTGTGGGGTGTTCCCAGTATGCAGCGGTCAGTACCTACCAAAAGTGGTCCAAGGAAGGCCAACTGGTGAACCAGCGACAGGGTTATGGGCACCCAAGGCTCAGTGATTTGCATGGGGAGTGAAGGCTACCCCGTCTGGTCCGATCCCACAGGAGAGCTACTGTAAAAAAAAGTTAATGCTGGTTATGATAGAAAGGTGTCAGAACACACAGTGCATCACAGCTAGTTGCATATGGAGCTGTATAGCTGGAGACCGGTCAGAGGGCCCATGCTGACCCCTGTCCACCTCCGAAAACGCCTACAATGTAATGTACCTGTACTGGGAATGTACTGTAAGCATCAGAACTGCACCTTGGAGCAATGGAAGAAGGTGGTCTGGTCTGATGAGTCACAATTCTTGTTACATCCAGGAGACGTCCGAGTTCAGGTACGTTTACCTGAGGAAGAAGGCACCAGGATGTACTATGGGAATAAGGCAAGTCGGCAGGCAGTGTGATGCTTTGGGCAATGTTCTGCAGGGAAACCTTGGGTTCTGGCTTTCATGTAGATGTGACTATGACACATTACAAAAATAAAGGGTAAACCTGCACTCAGGAGAGGCCATTTTTATTAACATTTTAGTAGATGAAGCTACCAACCAAAATTGCTTAAATAACCAGTGTTGGGGTGCGTGTAAAAAAAAAAAAAAAAAAAAAACTATTTAGAGGAATATTTTTATTAATAAGAATCAAACAAAAAAGGGTCAGACTGATATTTTTCCTTTATTACAAAAGCCGATAGACTTCCTCAGAGTCCAGACATATTGTTAGAACATAACCCAAAATACCATTATAAACTCAGTGGTGTATAATCATTTTCTGTAAAAGCATACCTTCATGGTTTTTCTTACTCAACACTGGGTAGGGCCCAAGGAGACCTAATATAGGGAGATTTAGTGTAAATATCAAAAAGTCCACTGATGTATAACTTCTCCTAAAAGAAAAATGATGTTAAATAACTTCACGATTCAATTTAAACTGGCTGCACAAAAGCATTGAGTCTTTAGAAGCGACCCTGAGCTGTGGCATCACTGTCTCTATGTTGGTGGCATTTGTTATCACGGCAACAGATGGTTAAGAGGCGGATTTTCACCTCTGTCAGTCACAAAGAAATGGACACGTACACACTCTGTATATATAAGAAAGCATATTTATTTCTCTAATATTTTATACCTCCGGTCACAGGCTACTTATGCCACACTTTGTTGTTGCAGCACAGTTGTCTGAAAATCCATAAACAGGATGTTCTTTCTCCTTGGCATAGCAGTCCTCAGTTTACAGAAGAATATATAGTTTTCTTCTAGTGCTACATACTGATATATGCAAACATACGTGCCAAATGTAAAGCCAACATTGCAGTGAAAAAAAGGAGGCATCAAATCATATAAAGTAATTTTATCACATGATTGTATTACATCTCAGAAATTAGGAAAGGAGATTGTCAGGGGGGGGGGGGGCGGGCGCCCGCGGGGCCGGCGCGGGAGCGGCGGGGGGGGGGGGGGGGGGGGGGGGGGGGGGGGGGGGG
>JAODJX010000001.1:29195672-29219371 GCA_026776945.1 Isichthys henryi
AAACTGGAGTACCCGGAGGAAACCCCACGACGACATGGGGAGAACATGCAAACTCCGCACACATGTGACCCAGGAGGAGACTCGAACCCAGGTCCCAGAGGTGTAAGGCAACAGTGCTAACCACTGCACCACCATGCCGCCCCCTTCAGAAGTAAATGTTCAGGGAAATCATTATGCTGATGGTTGCTGTGAGCTGGTTATGGCTAATGCTGGTTACAGTCAGTCATAAATCGGTGGTTTGGGAACATTTTGGTTTCCTCATGAATTTAGTTCATTATGATTGTTATGATATAGTCTCATTTTTGAATTTCTATTCATTTTACATATTTAATTTAGAAAATAAGAATCTCTTAGGTGTTGATTCAGACACATCGACAGACCCATTGCCTTTGGTTTAGAACTGTCTTTAACTGCATTTGCAATTTTAGTAGTTTTAGTAATAAAAAATTTCAAAACAAATTCAGTTTTCACTGCCATACCAAAACTGCACCAAAAAATGAACCCGAAACAGAGGTTTGTACCGAAACCTGAATTTTGTGCACTAGAACATCCTTACTCTACACACTTTCATTTCAGGTTCTTACATGGAAGTACGCAACCCTTGAGCTGTTTGAGTGCAAAAACACATGAACATTTAATAAATTATCGCTTTATTAGTACAGCCAGCAGAAGGGTGTTACTGTGGCAGGGGGAAGTGTGACACACTCACCCACGTCATGCAGGACGATGAGGAACTCGTCTTCCGGGAGGCCGTACGCGTTGGACGACTCCTCCAACACAGTGTACAGGCTGCCACATGGACAGTACTCCATGACCAGCACCTTGTGGCGCGTGTTGGTCTGGAAGGTACACACGCATTATCCTCTTGGGTGACCGCCATTTGACGATGCCAGGGGAATGGTGACTGTCACCTTTACATTATGTTTAGTGATTCAAATAGCACTTAAGTGACAGACCATTTTAATTTATTTATATAAACCTGGATATTTTACTCATAAACAACTTCATTTTACAATCTACTAGGATTGTCAAAGAAATTAATACTCAGATACTAATAAATACTAAAAATTATTATCGGATTAGATACTCATTTGCAACAGTATTGCAACAGTGCCATCTTCGCCTCCTCCAGCTGATGCACTGCTTCACACAGTCCTTACCCTAAACACATGAACGCTAGCTGACGTTAACAACACTGAGCTGGCTGAACGTGGCAAGCAGTGCTGCTGAAGGGACTTCGCGACCAGTTTTAGTTGAGAATGAAAAAAGCAAAAGTGCCTTTTGGAAGTATCTTACATATGAGGCAAATGACCAGGGAGAGGCTAAGGATGTGGGGAAGCATACATGCAAACAACGCTACAAAGTGGGGGCGACAAAGTCGAGTAGCACAGCAAACTTGGCGAAGTATCTTACAGACCTGCACCCCAGTCTTTATAAGGAATTTCAAGAGGTCAGTAAATCTCTCGTTTCAACAACAATGAAGTATTAATCAGTTATCATGAAACTTTCCCGGTGCACACACTAACATTAGCCGCTAAATTATTACCAAATTGGCCGGTAGCTACATTAACTGTATGTTATTGAAGTTATTAAGGAAGCAACTACGGCTAATAAAAAAACAATAATGTTAATATAGGAGCTAGGCAACAAAGGTTATCACTCTTGCCCATCTGTAACGTTAAGTGACAGTGTTTATTTAACAGGAAAGCAGAATTATTTTTTATGTTTTTCTTAAAGTTCCAGATTGAAGCTGAGAAAAGTTGAACCAGCGACTAGACACAAACAGTACCCATGGTATCAAAAATAGGATTGAGTATTGAGAATTTTCCTGAGTATCAGTATGGAGTTTGAATGACTGAAAGGCTCTAAATACTCCTGCAAGTATCTACGTTTGTTCTCAAGATCTTCTGAGCCATCATTGGCAGTTAAATGAATACTCTTATCACTGTGTACCTAACAGAGACACATTTCACCAACCGCCATAAGAAGTTACTTTTACTTGTGCCTATAGCACCTTGAAAAGGCCAAGTCTGTCACTCTGGAGCTAATCAAATAAAACAGGGGGTTACACATGGATCATCAGATGAGCTAAGGGCCCACCTCCTCTTCTACAGCAAACAGCTTGACGATGTTCTTGTGGTTGAGCTTCTTCAGCACCTCAAACTCCCTCATCTGCACGTCCAGGGGGCGTAGGAAGCTGAGGTTGTTGAACACCTTGACCGCATACAGGTCTCCTGTTTTCTAGACAAGGACATTTCATCACATCACATATGAGGAAGGAAAATTGTATGCAAGTCTTAACTGCTTATTATCATGCCCATTCAGCAGCTCCCTTTCTTTGAGATGTAGATGATCCATGTAATTTCAGCTTCCAAGAGGTAAAAATGGTGCTGAACCTCAATCATCCATACCTGGGCCTCAGCCAAGGACACTTAGACAGCTCACCACAGTCACACATCCTGTTGTTTAATCACTTGTAAATTAAATATATCTGTTTCAACCATCTCCTCACCAAAAGAGGCTTATCTTCCACATTTGCATGAAAATAAACCTATAAAACCAACAAGCCAAAACACAGACACTATTATGGGGATGAAAAGTGATGATCAGGGTGAACGATGAAAGCCAGATGGGATCTGAGCAAAAATCAACATTCATGTGATGCTAGGACATCTGGCATGGTTAAAAGGAGTCAGCATCCACATAGGATGCACCTATTTACACACTAACTCCATGGAGCCAGGACACTGAACTGATTGTGTTGGTATGTTTTACCTCAACCTGTTGAAAAAAAGATTGTACTCATGCTGAAGCTCAACAATGAAAAAGTTACAAGACCTTTCACATGGTTTCCTTAAGTCAGGGAGACAAAGAATGGTCCCCAAAGGCACAAACTAAAACCTGCACCCCACTATTCATATTTACAGCTACTCAGACATCTCATTCCACTGCCAAGACAATAAAACCTGTTTTTCTGCAATGCAGCACAGCATAACCTTTCAAGCCAAGTAGGCCGGTGATGTGTGATAGACTGCATACACTCAGCTCACATGTCTTGCAGTGCCGACAGACCAGTTCAGAGATATGTGATACGGAGACCAGTCCACACCTTAAGAAGGCTAAGAGCTGCACTTCACAACGGAGGGAAATGCATCGAACACTATGAGTCACATAGCAAACACAAAGCCACGCAGACAAGTGAAACTGAAACTATGTAGCCTTTAAAAAATGTGCAGTGAGCTAACCTACTTTGGTTTGAGATGGAAATAGTCCTTTAAGACACTACTCAGGCCTGACTAATCTAGATTAAAGTCTAGATTAGTCAGGAGCAGGCTTGAGTGTTCCATATCCATACATGTACAGCTTCTGTATCACTGCAGGAATCTTTCAACCACACCAGATACCGTACTTTTGGTACTTCAGGAAAGTTTCATTTTTTTTTCCCCCGCTAGAGTAAATACTGGTACTGGCACTGAATGACATCACAGCGCAAGACAGGGTATTTTGTAGTGAATTTGAACGATGCAATGCACTTGTAATGCATACGTCGCTAGTCAGTTGGATTAAGATCAAGCTTCTTCTTACTTTCAGTTTTGTATGAACAACATAGCACAGCAAATTTCACATTTTTACTGCCATAGAAAACAACTTTAGCAAGCTTTATTCTTTTTTATTCCTTTTACGAATAATCTAATAAACGTTTAAAAATCAGTTTAAAGTTTTCCTCCATTGCTTACGCATGAGTGCAGGATGTGCTCTCTTAGACTTCACTTTCATCCGAGCTGTTTAAATCACTCCTAGACAAGTTTGTGAAAACATTATGCTGAACTCATTTTTTGCTTGATAAACACCCCGATTTCACTGAGATATTTGGAAATTTCCCAATACCGTGCTGTCCTAGGATATTATACAAAATACTTAAAATAAAACATTCCTGTCATGCCATCCTGAACTTGTTTTAATTTGTTCTTAAGACCAGATCGCAATTTAAGCTCGGGTCTCTTCATTGGTCCCTGTATCCATTATTACTAAATTGTTTTTTGTTTGACTTAATTTCTTCTTGTTTTCTGAGCCCGTAACTAGTTTTCAAGGCAGTGGTTATATTGTGTTTAGAGGCAGAATATTTGCATAACCAACTGGCAAAAAAAACATTTGCAAGTCCAACTCCAAAGTACCAAAAAAGTACCCAAGCTGGTTTGATACTTTAGGTACTGGAACTTTTGAGGAAAATACCGAAAGTTTTGTACCAAAAGTGTGATACCTGGTGCGGTGGAAAAGCACCCTAAAAGAGGCATGTTCACTCATTTTTATACTTAAATGTTTCACTGGAACAAAATTAGCTTAATTGCTTTGCTCCAGAGTACAACAGATGGACCACTTCTGGGACTTGAACCAATAATGTTCAGGTTACATGCCTGTTTACTTAACCACTGTACTACGTGCTACACCTGGCCAACCTCCTTATAAATTCCACAAAAAGATCCTATACAACCCTAAAACAGTACTAGAATAAACATCTACGAAATAAGTACAAAATCATATCAAATGCCCTAAATAATTCAGAAGGACTCACAAGCCAGGTTCCATAATGACTGTAAAACCTCATATTCAGACAGACTAGCTTTTCTCTGCTAAATCGTGTGTTGGTGTTTAGACTCCTGCTGACCTTATGCCTCCCCCGGTACACGTTGGCAGTTGCTCCCTGGCCCAGGAGGTCCGAGATGAGCCACAGGTAGTTGTTCGTGCTCTGCATGATTGCTTTACCTGCACCTGCCAGCGATCAACACGCAGTGTTCACCGTTTTTGCTGAATTTTAAGTCGCTGGGCAGTGAGAATTCAACCTTATTATGAAAGAAAGACAAGAACATTTTTATGCATGTTGAAATAGTAGGTAGACACGTTAAAGACAAACGAGAACAAAATGTCAAACAAAACCACTCGATTCATTGCTGTAAATATCCACTTTAACTCAAACACCAGCGTGTTTTGTTATTATAAAAATTCAACACTCAGCTAGCATTTCTCCACATATATAGATATGTCATGCATATCAAGATATTGCCCCTTCTAATTCTACAACTTACCCCAAACCTCTTACATCAGTAAAATGCTGGATGCCAGGGGGACCGTCAGGTCGCTACCTACTTTACAGTAACCTGGTACATTAGAACCCTAGGCTCAGACGCAAGGCTACTTTTACATCAGTTACGATGGGCGGCTGTGGACCTTCATCACGTCCTGGGAAATTCCCACAGCAGGACCCGCGCCAGTGACTGATCCCGATTAACCGCGGGGGTACAAGCATGAGGCACTTAAAAAGGTTGCCAGCAGTGACGGGCAGAAGCGACTCCAGATGTCAATGTACATTTCACATCCCTATTAGATGGAGGAGACGCATCGGTTTGGCCCGTCTTGCGCTGCCTCTAAGTACTTTCTGCTGCCTACTGGTAGGAAACATTGTAACAAAAATAATGATATTACACCTGCCAGAGTGATCGGGTAAACCGGCAGCGCCTCTTCCAGGGTAGGTTATTCAGAGTGAATAGGAATCGAAACGGAATATTACTGTAGAAGAACGCGGAGTTAATGTCCATACAGTCTTCATGCATTGCCGGGCATACTAGCTCGTTAATATGTCAGCAGTCATAAGTGAGTCGTGCCAAATATTTGTACAATAAGCTGATTAGCAATGTAGTTTTATGATGTTTATACCCTTACCCGAAAGTGCCCAAAGCTGACCCTCTTCCCTTTCCTGCTATGACATCATGTGGTCATGGGGCCACACACGTGACCGGAAAGGCATCAATAGAACGGAGACCGTAATCCATAGAATATAGAGGTGGAAACCCCCGAAGAGATCATTGATGGTAGAATGGCGCGGAATGCGAAAACTGATATGATAAATAATAATCATTTTAATGCCATATCACTGATTTCAATTTGACATACTGTAATCTTAAAATAACCTGGTACATAAACTAAATGAACGCTTCAATAACATTATGTTATACCGTATATATTATTTTCATTCCGTACTGCAGGCGTTTACCGTATATTCGTTTTCCAAAGATGTAAACACGTTTAGTTCAGTGATAATATTTGTAATATATGGTTAGATATCACTGTTATGAACACTAAGAAAAAATATAGGAAATTATACAAATATACTTATATAATTTTATCTAAACTACATGGAGGGCGGCATGGTGGTGCAGTGGTTAGCACTGTTGCCTCACACCGCTGGGACCCGCGTTCGAGTCTCCGCCAGGGTCACATGTGTGTGGAGTTTGTATGTTCTCCCCATGTCCGGGTACTTCGGTTTCCCCCCCACAGTCCTGAGGCTAATTGGGAGGCTAATTGCTAAATTGTCCGTAGGTATGCGAGTGTACCATGCGATGGGCTGGCCCCACATCCTGGGTTGTTCCTGCCTCGTGCCCATTGCTTCCGGGATAGGCTCCGGACCCCCCGCGACCCAGTAGGAAAAACTCCAGAATTTCCGAAAGTCTTAAATTTACGAGGAAAGTACTCCGATATTATCTGGAGATTGTAAAGTCGTAGATTTGCGAGAAAAACACTCGGAAATTTTTTTATTTATTGTCAAGGAATTTCACAACTTCATTCCGCCACGGAGACCATCACTTACGAAAAGCCGTTTAGGGCAAAATGTGTACTTCACTTGCACATATATATATAAAGCGGTGTCAAGCATTTGTACAAACATGCATATATATATATAAGGGTATGCACATATGTGTCAGTATGAGTATCTGTACTATCATTTATTGACTATTTTGTGTAAACTTTTATTTTTACAACGTACATTTTAGCATGGATATCTGTATTTTCTACTCCTTACATTTGATTGATTGTGAACTGTGTGTTCTGTCCTATTGTGTCATATGTACTAGCCTATGTGTTAGCCTATGTTAATCTGCACTTAACCTCTGTAATAGTGTACAAAGGTGGCAGCCGCCAGTATATCTCCAATGAAGGGGGGTGGGGGTCAGCTCCCAAGCTCGTGAGCACTGGTGGAGCTGGCATAGCAGGTCTAGCCCTTACATGGCTTAGAGAGGACCTGTTGCCACTCCCTGCTCCCTGCATTAGGTGGTCTTGCACTGCTGCTCCCAGCAGGCTGTATCCTCCATCAGCTGGGCCCCCAGGTTGCGCACGTGTTCTACCAGTTTCTGGCACTCCTGAGCCAGAAAGCCATCCCAGCCTCAGCATGTCTCCAGGTGGTCCTACAGCTAGGACTCCGCCTCCTCCAGTTCCTGGCACCCATCAGCCAGCTGGGCCTGAAGAGCACGGCACATGCTGACATTCATTTCAAAAAGTGTGTCAGTTTCTAATGTTTGTTATTGTTTGATTCTGTTTTTCTCATTTTTAAAGTCATTGCAATTTGGAAAAATTAAAACATAAGTCATGCAGTATGAGCTTGAAACCAAACTTCTGTTTTTTTTCCCCATCCTAAGGTTACTCTGGGTAAATGATCACTTTAGTGACTTCGACGGGGACTCTGAAATGACTCAGTATTTTGAAGAATTAGAGAATAACCTGGAAAGGGAGGTTAGTGAAATCTGATTTAATTATAGGAACAGGTCCTACTCAGTCCTCTGATATTGTGAGGGATTGCAGGGATGAAGGGCATTTGAAACTGCTGAATACTGCCAGACTGAGGGACGTGACGCTCACCAAACTCTTGAGGGATGCCCCACTGCCCTTCACACTACTGTGTGGGTTGGAGAAAGGCTTTGGGATCTTTGTTGACAGTGTGAAGGCCATCAGCAAGGCTTCTGAGGCAGCCCTGAAGTGTGGGAATCTGGTATTGGGGTTTTGTTTTTAATAGGGAAGGAGAAGTGAATCTATGTTAACTCTTGCACTAAACAAAATGTTCACCCATTGATGCAAAAATCTTTCTCCTTTCCCAGACATTGGAGGTGAACGGACAGAGCTTTGAGAACATCCCTCTGTCCAAAGCCACAGTTAGGTACATTTTTGGGCATGACACACTATCATGTTTTGATGAATCAATGTCCTACATGAAATTGCAAGGTACTTGAAGTTACCCCTGCAGATGCAGATACTGTAACATCAATGATTAGGACACGTATATAGAATTTATATGCTTTTTAAGATGCATTTTCTGGTTATTTTATCCTTGTTTATGCTTTGTCACAAAGAATCCTCTTGTCGCGGCTTCAAAGCTCTAGTTCAAACCCATGTTTAGAAGGATCAGGAAGGCATCATTCAAGGGATTGTGGCTACACACACGCCCTAACAGGGTCTTTGTAATGGTGACAGAAGTCTTTCATCATAGAAATACTTGCACCCCTGCCATACTTGCAGATGTCTTCAAGCAGTTGGTTCAGGTCCATTAGTGTAGCAACTGGAGGTATAGAGCAGGGGTCTCCTATTCCGGTCCTGGAGGGCTACCGT
This sequence comes from Isichthys henryi, assembly GCA_026776945.1. Taxonomy (NCBI): domain Eukaryota; kingdom Metazoa; phylum Chordata; class Actinopteri; order Osteoglossiformes; family Mormyridae; genus Isichthys; species Isichthys henryi. The sequence continues at coordinate 29,204,106 of JAODJX010000001.1, forward strand.
CCAGTAGGTTTTCTGTCCCACTTGGCTTCTGATGAGCCACACCTGTTCCTGATATTTACCTGAGAACAGCTGTGGGTCATCAGAAGCCAGGTAGAATAGAAAACCTAATGGACGGTAGCCCTCCAGGACCGGAGTTGAAGACCCCTGGGGTAGAGTGTCTGCTTGCAGGTATACGTTTGGTAAGTGGGGTGGTGTCACAACTGATGCGTCTGTCAACGGCATTCCTTTGGGGAGCAGCAGTGGTATAATCAATGTCAAACTCCACTTGGGAAGATGCCTTGTTCGCAGTGCTTGGCATCACCCAGTATGCTGCCACCTCTGTCACCGTCTTTGTGCTTCTAAAACGCACTGCTGCCTCTGCCTTGAACAGCAAATCCCCAACATGATTCTGCATGCCCAGCCACGCACATACAGGGTGCACACTCGATATTTCCACTTGGTGACAAAATGACCCATGGCTTCAAGGGGGTTCATTAAGTTGCTGAGAATCCATCACCTAGAAATAACACAGACGCAAGACAGAGTGAGTAATTTAACCTGATGTGTTGCCATGTTCCACATAGCCTCAGACTTTACCATTGCCTTAACATAACCTCAGCAGGGTAAAGGCAGGGGGGTTATTAGCCAGTACCAAAGTATGAATTGTCTTGTAGACACTGAATGATTTAAAATCTTGGCAATAAAGATAAACAAACACCACATCACATAGTATGTACTGAGAAACATAACGTTACCTTGGATCTGACGATGGAATTGTGGCAGCCAGCCGGTTTGTGTAATTGCAGGTCGTGCACCCAGCCGTTTGTAGGATTCCATATATTTTTTAACTGTTGAAAAGTATACCTGCTTTCTCCAAACAAAAGGAAAGCACCAATATTCACAAAGGTAACTGGAGGCAAGGGGTCCAGATCGGAGCTCCATGCGTGACTGGGAAGCTCGCAGGGGTCTAGGTGGTTAACAAGAGATATTTTCTCCTCATAACGAGTTCTCGCTTCGTTTGTAAGCTTTTCCCGGTATTGGCATTTCTCTCGATCTCGTCCTTTTAGCATACTTAAAATAAATGCTGTTTAACACGAGCAAAAAAACAAAACGAAGACTGCGTACTAGTAATTTCGGTAAACTCACCGTTGCATCTCGCTGTGTAAAACGCCTCCACCCCCCAGCATGGCGGACGTATACGTGATGACGTCATGCGCCGGTGTAGATGTGAGGTCGGGGGTTTAGGAAGAGAGGGAAGAAGAAGTTTGGCGAGGGCAGAGAGTAGACCCAGGTCTACATTATTTTCTCCATTGTCACAACCGGGAAACCATTTCACATGCTGCTTTGAGTGTTTTGCTAACTGCATACAGTTATAACAGCTAGCTCACTATACTAGCTATGCATGTTAAAAAGCAGATCCTGGTAGATGGAACATCTATAAAAGAATATGAGTTTGTTGATTCCACACAACATGAAGCTCCTTCCAAGAACATTCAATGGCTGATAAAATATAAAAGATACTCTGTACTTGGTTCTCCATTGATAGCATGCAGGGCTCTTTAAGAATCCAGCAATAGATCCATACCAGTGTGTGTAACGAAGTGCTTCTTTCAAAAGTAAAAAATATCGGTGGTATAGAGTAACTTGCTGCATATTTTATAAGTTCTTATAATTTAATTTAGAATTTATTCACAAATCAGTTTTGAATTTAAACAGTTTTGCCAGCAAGTTAATTGGTTTTCCAGACTTGGGGGGGATTACAGAAAATTCAGGGCAGAGAGGTTATCAAAGGGGGTGAGACAGGTGTGGGTGCTAACTGGCATTTATAGGTTGGCCCCACCCAATGAGATACGACAATAACCTTGATTTTATTTAATTTTAGTTTGAAATTTTCTTATTCAGCTGTGTTTCCTTCTTTTTTCATTATAGAATAGTTGCAATGAAGTTGAACATTTTACTAAAGCTTTGTCACTTTTCTCAACTCTTCCCAACAGAAGTATATTCAAAAATGAAGTTTTTTTTTTCCTAGATGCAAATGGAATATTAATTCCATTCACCACACCTATAATATGTTCATCCACCTCTAAATATTGGTATTATTTAAGTGAGACTGTTGGCCTGATCACATGGCTTTCAATTAATATTGAAATATAATGTGAAATAACACAAATAGAAGAGTATAGCCTTGTGTATGAACTCTTAGCCTTATATTTTTTCCTTTTCACTTTCGTTGTCCAAGTGACAATTACAGTAAAGATTAGCTTTATCTTTTTATCTTTATATTTGGGAATGCTGGAGCAAATTATTACATTTATCTGGAAATAGTAATACCTTAATGTTGAGTAATAGTTCGACAACTAAAATAAGTGCTTTTCTGCCACCTACTGGAGAGGAGTGTGATCGTCTTGAGTTTATCATTGTTCAAAATATATATGCATAAATTGAAATATTCTTCTCTGCGAATTAAAATCTTCATCCCAAAATTTTCATCCCGATCTTAACCCAGACAGAATCTTGCAAAAATAATTTTGTGAAACAATTGCTTGTGGTTGGGCTAAATTTATGCACACGCTGAGTTATAATGATGTTGATGGGGGAGTGCCTCAGCGGTGTAGCACTCTGTGCCCATGATTTGAAGGTAGCCTGTTCATATCCTGTAGCTGAGAGTGATGTCACAATTGGGCCCTTGAGACGAGGCCCTTTATTTGATCCAGGAATGGGTTTGCCTGCTTTCTCAATTGTCACTTTGGATAAAAACATCTGCTAAATCAATAAAATAAGTATACAAGAATGAAATGAGTGGATCTAGAATTAACTTTTTAAAGTTGGTGACCTTGCTGAATGTATCATTCATTGTCAGCTTGGACCACACTCTGAAGCTGCTGGAATTCAAAGTGAATGAGCTTCCCCTGCTGCTGGGTAAATGTCCTGGCTTTTGTTGCATTGTGTTCCTGCCTCATTCACTACTATCTGTTTTTATTAAAGCAAGTGGCCAGCATAATAATGTCCAATAAAGAGAATTGGACAGATTTGGTTCATTACCAAAAGTCAGAGAACGTGCTAGTCCAACGGAACCAACCAATCTATGTATAATGTTAGCAATCCACCCAGATATCCACAGGAATAAGTATTAATAGCAAAGCACTGAATGTCAGTTGTGACATTTTAAGCCAATTAATTTGCACAATAGAAGGAGTTCTATTACTGATTGGCTTGTCATCCTCCCTTAACCATCTCTCCTATCTGCGCTTAACCATCTCTCCTATTGACTATCCCTGCCGGCCCTTGGAGGATGGGCCCCCCCTTTGAGTCTGGTCCCTTCCAAGGTTTCTTCCTTCTTGGGAGTTTTTCCTTGCCGCTGTCGGCTTTGGCTTGCTCACTGGGGGCTCTGGGTGCGGATGCTGTAAAGCGCTTTGAGACGATGTAATGTTGTGATAATGCGCTATACAAAAATAAATTTGTTGTTTGTTTGATTTATTTCATTATGCTAATGAGGTATTCAAACATACAGTATGTGTTGTGCTTAAAAGTATGTTCGAAAATCTCAGTATCAAAAGGTTTTAAATTGCAATTAAGTTCTTGTGAGTGGTAATTCCTCTACATTCTTCTGGAAAATTTGGACATGACAGTAACTTTCTTGGTGTTCTTAGCACCATGGAACTACAGAAGTGTACTGGAGAGCCCTGGCTACAGCACTGAGCCCTAAGCACGATGACCCCTTGCTTTTTGGCCATCCTGGGCCCCCATTAACATAAGTCACTGTCACAGGCCCCCAGCTGAGTGCACGCATATGCAATGACACACATGTGTAGAAGCTCATGCAGGAATGTGTTTTGTCACTGTTAATCATCGGCTTTTGCTTCACTTTCACATCCTGCCCTCACGTGGCAAAGGTCAGATAAGGGTGATCACTCTCAGGAAAGTATTTCTCAGTGTTCTTGTTTCTGTCAGAGTGCCATTTTGTAGATGCACAGCTCACTTAAATGTCTCGTGAAGATCTATCCACATGCAAAATACATTCTGTCACTGTTACTATCAATATATCTGATGTGCGGCTCCTGTGATTTGTCACAGAGTGATGTCATTCTTGGGCCCTTGAGTAAGGCCCTTAACCTGCCAGTCGCCTGCCAGAGTCTGACCCTGACGCTTTCTCAAGTGTATGTCACTTTGGATTAAAACATCTGCAAAGTAAATAAATGTAATATTAAGTTGTATATTGTGTCCTGCAGTTGACAGCCTTCTTCATATAACTGAAATATAACCTTCTTTTTGTCTACACTACCAGTGTAACCTTTACCAAAAATACACTCCATATTCTTTGCTAACCAATACATTTACAGTATGTTCACCATTTGTGTACTTTTAGCAAGAAAGTGCCATATCTTTGATAAATCAAAATAACCTCCTGTAGCAGTTAAACGGTTTAATTGTTGACACACCACAATCTAAGGTCTTCTCTGCATTAAACCCATATGTGACATAGCCGGGGGCAGCTAATTCAGCACCCAGGGGCAGTATCTTCCTCAGGGTACCTCAGTGGTGCCTTGCTGGTCAGGGATTCGAATCTGCAATCTTTCAATTATAGGCACATGTCCCTAACCATTAAGCCACCACTGCCCATTATAACTGCATAAAAAATTTGAGGCATTCTTTCTACAAGGGACATTAACTATTGCTCTGTTTCATGGGACTAAACAGTTAAGTAGTGCATTAAAATTAAAGGACAGCCTAGAATTTGACTATACCATCACCACACAACCAGTTAATAGAATGCCATACATGCACTGTTACATACTTTTTACATCATGTTATAAAGGAAACTTGTATTATTTGGTATATTTTCATTTATAGTTGTTCACTCACCTTTCCAATGCTTAACATAAATAAAAAAAATAAATAAGTGGAAAAGTGGTCTCTGTGGTGTGTAAAAACCTTTTACTGGTAGTGTACAGTGAACCCACATATAATGTGTAATCTTTATCTTAGAGATCTGCCGTCATACACATATAAACCTGCACAAGGGCTCAAAACATAGAAGCATGTCTTTAAGTAACCTCCTCACGCCCAAGTGTCTGTACATCCCATGATACCCGACAAAACGCTCTTCAGAAATGACATGAACAGTGCAGTCTTGGGATCCTGCGTCATAAAGTTTGCAGACCTTAGAAAACATGCAAACGTGGGTTGGGGCGGCCCCTATGCTGGGTGGATGCCAGTTCCCACACTTAAGAGGCATAGTGTCGGATTCCTCGTACTGTGTAGGTCTTTCAGGCTATTTTGAGCAATATTCTAAAAATATTTTTGTGCTTTTGCATTTATGCAGTGCCCCCCCCCTTCTCCTGCTATTATTATTATTTAAAACAAATGTTAATTATGTTATCTTTGTAAATTCCAATACTACCACTCTTAAAAAGATTTCGGTACTGAATCAGTGAAAATACCGTAAACTCTTTATGGCAGGTAGGACAATGGTAGAAATTTATAGAGATTGCATTTCCAATTTCCTCTGGAAATATTTCAAGTAGTAGTTTGCAGATTTATAGTCTGCCAATCAAGGAATCTGCTGTTTCAGAAAAACCTGTGGTAGTTTACAGCAAGAATCTATGAAAGTCTCTGAGCCTACATGAACTTACGTGATCAAGCAAATATTCCAGCCTATGGTGGACCATATGTGAAACGTTTTAGTGAAAGTGAAAAATCAGTGCTAGAGGCAAAATGGGTCAAGGTTGGTTAGTAATATATCTTACAAAATATTTTGCTCACCAAAAAAAATTATTTAATTGGAAAAAAAAATGCAGTCGTTTTTCTTTTATGTATTACATAGTTTGCACACGTGTTCAAGACCTGGACCTTGTCCTCCTACCCTAATGAGCAGGTCTGGTCAATAAGACTAAGAATTAGAGATCTTACCTGAAAATTATGAAGAACCAGGAGTGGACCTCAGAAGAGAGAATGGAGGTAGATATGATGTCTCAAGGGGTACAGGCCCATCACCCTAAATGCAATAGGATTCAGTGATCAGTGTTCCAGACCTTTCCAATGATGCTTGTTCAGACTGTGTGGCTATTTGTGGTTTCAGGAACATCTATTGCTCCTTCAACAAAGCATGAATAAGGAAGTGCGGTCTATACAAGGACGAGCGGGGAAAGCTTGGCTTAATATTGTTTTCTGGAGAGTGCCGGACAGTAAGCTGTTAATTTTTCTGCTCTCTAGGGTTTATTCCATCCACATGCAGGCTTCCTCGATTTTAGATTCAAACTCTACATGCACAGAGGCCAGGACATGATTCAGACCCGCAACCATGTGCATGTAGTCGGAAGTGTCTTTGCACAAATGCATGACCGAATTAATGAATAAAATAAAATTAAAATTGACTTTCAGGTTAAATTTTGGAGCTTATGGGCACAAGGCAGGGAATAACCCATAAAGGGAGGGGGGGGGTCAGCTCATCCCAGGGCACACTCACACAGTCACACCTGGTAACTCGAATTAGCTTCAGCATGTTTTTGGACTGTGGTTGGGAAACCAGAATACCCAGAGGAAAACCCCCCAACGACACGGAGAGAATTCCATGTACATGGAACCATAGCAGAGACTTGAACCCAGGTCCCAAAAGTTTGAAGCAACAGTGCTAACCACTGCATTACCATGCTGCCCTTCATTGGAAAAAATATTTCAGCCATAATATCAGCCGCTAATGCGTATGACTGTCATAAAAATCATATGGAACATGTTATCATTTGTAACTGATCCAAATTAGTTCTTAATGGTTTACTCCTCAGGCAACATCGATGCGGTTAAATGATGCCGCTAGGGGGCGTGTGCATTTCATTGCCATTAATGGGTGAGGTGAGGCGGACCTTTGGAAGGAAAAAGCGTCACAAAATACTATCTGCAGAGGCGCGTCGGACTGTCACACCGCATCCAACTCATGCACACTTAGTGCACTTCACGGCTACAGTCCCCTGTGGATTATGTAGATTACACCTGGGCTTCCACGTCACAATACGACCACCTTCACGCGAAATAAAACCCATATCATGCTATAGCACCTGCCAAGCAAAGCTCTAAAGTGTATTCGTATTCACCGGTAAGTGCTTTGTTTTTTAAAATTTTTTTCTATCTTTCCCTTGGTGGAGTGCATTTTACACAGCTATTTTTACATAGCATTTATTTATGTCAAAAATAATTCTATAACTTTTGGGTGTCATTAATATTACATACGGTAAAAAGAATATTGTTGATAAAATTTAAAATCTAGTAGGTGTCGAGAGGTGACTTTTGCTAAGCGAATGAACCATTTAATTGCCTGGTTCACTTTGCATTTCATAATAGATTACATGGATGTGATCCGTGTGATATTAGTATTCTACGTAGCATATTGTTGAATCTTAAGCTTACGGTTAATGTAAACCCTTCACAGTTTCATGTCAAAGAGTAAAGGTACTGCAGTATTCGAATATATCATCAACAGGCAGGTCTGACACTGACATTTACGGTAAATGAGTCGGGTTTCATGTCGGAGCCATTGGATATGTTTGCGGTGAGGAGCGGATAACACCGCACCTGTGTCGGCTTCGGGTACAGTAACGAAGGGGACCGGCGGCTCTGCTGCGTCTCCCCGCACATCCGAAACGACCGGGGACGGCCGACAAATAGCGCAGTGCAACAAGCAAATCATAACATAATAAATAACTGGAATATTAATTATAAAACACCCTGCTGGCAGATTTGATGTAACTGAAAAGGGCAGAGCTATCAGGATTTATGTGTGTGTGCATGTACGTGTGCTGAAATTAGGTAGTATTAGAAGCCAGTTGAGGGGTGGGATTACGGTTTGATTAGGAAAAATGTCTGTTTAGAATAAAATATGTTCACGTAGCCTATAAAGGCTGTTTTTGTTTACACACAAAAAACCCCATAAGAATATAAACGCTTCCATTCGACTTTACAATGTAGCCGGTTTTGATGAATTGTATTGTATGCTGTTTGGTTTGTGTGCCAGTCACGAATATATAATTGATGTTGTTTAAACACACTTGAATGGACAATTAATATTAATTGTATTTCCCTTGCCGGTCATTATTTATTCATGAATTAATGGATAATCCTTGTTTGATTTTTTTGTACAAAAATATCTGATGTGACACCATCAACCATCATCCTATGTTGTAACCTGCTGAAGTTTATTCGTAAGTCATTGCTGTCTTTGGTCTCATTTCTTGCACAATACAGACCCACAGTATTGTAATTAGTCGGCGACAGATTTTCTGGTTATGTTGGACATGTCATAATTTTGGTTTATTTGGACTCCAGTGTTTATGTTTTTATTTTTTTTTAATCCTTAAGAGTTTTGTTCATGTGTCTTGAATTTCTGGGACCAAACTGTGAGAGAGGTTAGTGTGACATGGGATCCTGTTGCCGTCTAGCAGCTGGTGCTCTTACCTGCGGCGTCCTGAGATCTTGTGGCTTTACTTCATGTCATTTTCCCCAAAGATGGAGAGAAAGACCAGATGAAAGACACTGCAGCCACCTGACCATATGCGCTGCACAATTTGAACATGACCAGTGGCTACTGAAGCTGTACATATAGTGGACTTAATGCATAACTTCATACTTGTCCAGGAAAAAAAAAATGTCTTGGAATAATGGATACATGAACGGGAGGTGGATGACACACATCTGAGAAATACTTTAGATATGGTTTCTGGAGAAAGCTCTGTTCTTGAGTGAAGCTGGCATTTGGAAAACGGCCATAATACTTTGCCTTTATGATTTGTACTATTAGAATATCGTAAATGTTAAAAGGGAATAATAATTGTACAATGATCAAATACGATAATATGTTTCCTCCCTCAAATGTGTTAAATGAACTGGTATAGTCACTCTTGTGTAGCGTGGCTTATGTTGAGTGTGTCGGAGTGTCAGCCATGTAGTTTTCAGTGTGTTTTTGTTCTGGCCATTGGTTCCATAGCAACAGTGATGTCATCTGTGCTGTGTCCATGCCTATTGAAATGCCTTGCCCCAGGATAATAAGTCTGTCATCACAATACTTCAGAAATGTTCCACAAAAGGATCAGCTAATCATCTTATTTTTTGCTGTATGTAGTCTTGGTTGTTTATTTTTTTTCCCCCATGCAAAACCATGCACCGATCTGTATTAAACATATATAAGTCTTGGCAGATAAAATCTAGCATAGCTTCAACGTCATTAACTGTAATAACCTTTTTTTCTGAATCTGAATTGGACAAAGGGCAAAGTGTATTGATTGATAACTTATAAAATGTTTTTTTTTTTTTTTACTAAGTTATCAGTCAATGGATTTAGACATTTTCCGTGTTCCTAATGTTACCTACATGACTTTTATTTTGGTGCATACATTTGCTTTCTACCCATTTTCAGTGCTGATTGCACAAATCTTTTCAACAGGCTAACCCATTGACATGAAAAGCCTTCTGCACATACCAGGAAATCCTCTTTGATCCATAGATGTCTTTGAGTTGATCATAAAGCTATGAGTATCCCATCAATAGACTTATTGCTCTGTGATTTTTTTTTATGGGGGGTGAGGTAGATTAGTACGTTGAAGAGCGGTGATTTGTTTCCAGCAGAAGAAAGTGCTCTCATCGGAGGATGTAAGGGTTACGCTTTATAATCTGTAACGGAGATCATATGAGTGGGGTAGTCATGTTCTGTACATGAATGCCTGTTTGTAGATTGTAGTGTCACTGTACACAGAATGATGTGGAAAAATTAACATAAATCTAAAATTTAAAGATTATCCAGATGTGCTACACTATATTTCCAGCTTTTTGTTAAATATTTGCTTTTACTTTACAATAGTTCATTCTTTAGGCATCTCTGATACTTCTGTGAATCCTGACTTCTTTTAGGAAGAGAGTGTAAACCTTTCATGTTCTTCTGTGGAATGATTCAATTCCAGAAGGGTTAAAGACTGCATCTGTGTGTATCCAGATGCTGTTAACAGAGGATGTCCTTGTGACCGCGACCCTTATGTGAAAGTTCTTTTGGCAAGGCTTCCTGCATTCTGCTGGAGTATTTTTGGATTTTCTCAGCAGAGTTCCTTTTAATGATATCGTGCTGAAACTTAACTCTGTTCTGTATTAGCACTGCTGATCGGCTGGTCGAAAAGAGCCCTATTCCTTACGAGAGATGTATTTCAAAGCATTTTTACTTCAGTCTTCTACACTGACTTCAGTACCGGAAGCTAACTGGTTCACAGCTGCCATATGGCTTGGCAGGTGCAAACCAGTGTTTGGTTTTACTGGCAGTCCTTGGGTTAAGAACGTTTGACTTACAGACAACCCGTACTTATGAACGGACAGCCATAAAGACTATTAAATAAAAAATACAATTGGGTTAAATACAATGGTTCATAAGAACGATCGCGCGTTCACTTTGTGATGCTCATGAAAACATATAAAGGCTATTATATAAAAATTTCAGGTTAAATGCAATTTTTCGTTATAACTATTGCACACTAAGACCGGGCGATATTATATCACGCATGCTCAATAATCACCAGGGCTTCAGATGACAGGCAAAACATTTGGTCAAACGCCATCTTTTCGGTATTATACATTTATTTACAATTTGTTAAGCAGATTCCCTGCCTCGTGCCTATTGCTTCCGGGATAGGCTCCGGACCCCCCGTGACCCAGTAGGATAAGCGGTTTGGAAAATGGATGGATGGATTAAGCAGATTAATAGTATGACTAAAATATTAATGAGGCACTTTATGACACCCAAAAGTGAGTAAATCCTTATGTTTAATAAACATGTCAAACTTCAAAACATGTAAACTGCAAAAAGTACCGCAACACCACCGACGTCTTTTACTTTATCTGCAAGATTTCCTCTTTTAAAAGATATCATGGCTGCTGAGCTGTTCCTTTCTTCACTGACACTTCAGTGCAAATCACAATAAAGTATACGAAACATAGTATACCGAACATAGTATACCAAACATAGCATATACCAAATCAGCATGATGTGGTGTGCTCCGCTAACCAAATGTAATGAAGATTACTAAATCGTGGGTGTCTCAAAACGCATCTCATTAATATTTTGGCTGTACTACTAATCTGCTTACCAAATATAGGGCGTAAATAAATGCCCGTATAGCATCGAAAAGCTGGCGTCCAGCCAATTTTTTCTGACTTGCCTACAAATTTGACTTGAAGACAGACTTAGGGAACGGAACTTGTTTGTAACCTGGGTACTGCCTATGTACTATAAAGGAAGCTGCTAGGTGCATGTTAATCTACTATAAATATACCAGAACGAATTGGAATCCCATTTTGACACATATTGTGATGGACTGCCATTCTGTCAAGGGTGTACCCAGGCCTGTTACAGGCTCCTGGACCCAAGTGATCCTGACCAGGATTAGCGGCTGTAAGTTGGAAGGGTGAATAAATGGATTTTGACACATATACTTTTGTAAGTGTGGTAAGGTAATCTGGTCACTTTGTTTATTATAGACACTTCCTACATATAGCGAAATTTTGAGAACGGTGTGTGCATGTATTGTAAAGGCTTCCTTTTCAATGAACATCCTCATCCCTGATAACACCTGACACATCTCTCTATGAATGTTTGCAGGGGGCTGGAAAACGTCTATATAAAGTTAGGTTTAAGGCTCCAGGGCCCAAGACTGAGGGGGAAACTGGACAGGTTTTGTGAAATTATCCAGGAGAAGTGCCCGCCTCACACTTGGTGCAAATAACCTGTCTTTGACTTATGGTGCTCAGGGTGTGAGGCTATGAAACAATGACATTGCTGAGATTCAGTAGCAGCTGCTGGCTAAAAACTTATAGCTGGCTAAAAACTTATAGAAAATATGTAAGTAATATATTTTACAGTACTACAATGGTGATTTTTTTTCCAAAGAAGAGAGGCACTGACAATGACATTGTAGTAATGAGTTATTTCAGAGTTAAAAAGTTTATCTTTAAGATTACCTTTAAGGAATGTGAGCTTGTGCTGAATGAAATGAGGGACATTATACAAATGAAATAACAAGAACATAAAGGTATCTAGTTATTAATAGTCTTTTCTGTTGGCAGTTGCTTTCAGATGTAGATTGATTCCATGTATAAACAGAGATACCCTGAGGAGTGAAACGCTTTCTAAATTCAGAACAAAACTGATAAACTGACAGGCGGCCACCAACAGAGGTGGCTTGATTTTTATTTTGAAAAGTCAAGGTTAGTAAGTAAAGCATTAAACATTTAGACTTATTGGTGAAGTAACTTGCTGGAAATTAGTAATGTTACAAAATGAGTGCATGGCGTTGGGCTTGTTGCTATGGAAATTGTTTTTTAATTCAGTTTCAGTATGATGTGAAAGGTGACCAGCATGGGAAGGTCAACTAGGCCCAGAGACAGAAACATGTGTCTAAAGGAAGTTCAGAAAGATAATTCTGGAATTATTTTGGGATGTTTCCCTCTATGGGTGATGGAAAGGGGGGGGGGGTTTCGCCGGCAGAGCAAATGGAGGAAGTAAAAACATCAACAGAGCAGCCAGAAATGAGAGAAAGGCATCGGTAATAGACCAGTAGGGACACGACTCTCATCACATAAGGGGAAATTGGGGCTGGTCTTCCTGTGCAGGGTCACTGGGATTGGAGAAATGAGAAACATTCATGTTCTCTTGGACACCGAGGTGGGGTAAACAAAAAGAAAAACAAAAAAGAATAGAGTACAAATCCTTAATATCAACTGCCACACTTTCCTGGGATAGACGAACAGTGACCCCCGTCGCCCACACCAGTGTTAATCAAACACATCAGCCCAGCGTCAATTCGTTTGATCCTGTGGATGTAGTTCCTTCTTTTAATCTGTAGGTCTGATGTTTCCAGAGCTGGGTTCTGTACTCCTGGGATCCTCCCACAGCGCACAATCAAGCAGTTACTTCTTTGGAAAGATGAGGTGGGAATTAAAACAGAAAACTAAAAATAATGAAAGTATCTGAAATGAATTAAAACAAACATTGGATACTTTGTTATAGTTTAATTAAGTGTATTATGTGGAGGCCTGGTGGGGCAGGGGCGTGGAGCTTGCATGTTTTCCCGATGTCATTGTGTGGCTTCTTCTGGGGTAAAAAACATACTAAGTTGAATCAGACTTATAGTCCATAGTTGTTGCTCCATCTTGGCTTATTTCCTGCCTTGTGCCTGTTGTTTCTGGGATAGACTCCAGATCCCTGCAACCCTGCATATGACAAGTGAAAATGGATAGTAGTAGATTATAAAAGGCTATACATACTGCAGCACTCCATGGAAAGGCTTCCATGATATCCCATAAGACACCATGATATCCCATAAGACACCATGATATCCCATAAGAAACCAAAGTCCTAAATCATAAAAAATGGTTTATGCTTGCAGACACTTAGTATACCATGGCCACGTAAATTGATTTATGTTTATGCTTATGTAATTGTTATAAAATTAAATTAGAAACGCAATAATAATGAAACTGCAGCCTTCGGATATCAAATCAAGAATTTTGTTGACTTTCTTTTGCATGCTTTTTCATGTAACTCTAAACTCAATGTCACTGTTACAACTATATTATTTGAAACACAAAATAATATAGTCGTAGCAGTGACATTGAGCTTTATGTATTTTGCTAACTATGTATCTGCCGTATTCGTTTTAATAAAGCCTTCACTTTAGTTAGTTACACTCTGACTGTTAAATTAAGGAGGATATACAGCCAAGAGGGTAAGAAGCCTGTTTTTTGTGGAGCAGGTAGGTCAGCACCGATGGCTCTGAATCACGCCGCATGAGGGATGTACCCGAAACATCCCGTTTCTTAGCGGTTGTCTCTTATTCCTGTGCGGATTCCCATTGGCCGTCCTGAAGCAGCCTGCACCTCCCCCTTTTCATTTTAGTTCAGTCCCCTCGCCGTCATTCACAACGTGAATCTGGTCTTTTAACTTTCTACTGCGCCGACAACTTGCAAGAAAACGTGCTGCTCGGTATCACCTGGACAATACGTCACTCCTGCAGCACTCTGATTACAGACGATTAGGTGCCAAATTAACTCCATTCATCCTCCATGCATTTATGCTGCTCAGGGTTGCCTAGGCATGAGGATGAGGGTCACCCTGGATGGGATGTTAGTCCATGGCTGAGCATAAACACATAGTGGGGAATTACAAGGGGCCTGTCAGCCTGGCTTTTGATCTGCAGGAGGAAACTCGCATGACACGGGGAGATCTGCTATCCAGTCAGCCGTGGTGATCCTGACCAGGATACACTGAAGGTGGACATTTTGGCAATGAATGTAGGAGAGGCTGTGAGGGACATCTTTTCATCCATTTTCCAAACCGCTTATCCTTCTGGGTCGCGGGGTGCCCGGAGCCTATGGGCACGAGGCAGGGAACAATCACAGGGCACACTCATTCTTACGGGCAATTTAGTAATTCCAATCAGCCTCAGCATGTCTTTGGACTGTGGGGGGAACCCAGAGGAAACCCCACGACGACATGGGGAGAACATCCGCAACCCAGGCGGGGGCTCAAACACAGGTTCTAGAGGTGTGAGGCAAGTGTACTGCACTACCATGCTGCCCCCGAAATAAAGAATGTTTGTTTTAAATTTTACATCATTTGTTTGCTGCACTCTTTGGCCAGCTTGCTTTTTTGTAAGGGAGATGAAAGATTCCTATCTGACTTCTCAGAGGATATTGCAGCATTACATGTGTTTATGGGATATTCTCCATCCGAAAAGAACTTACTCTTTACGTCAGTGTAGGGTAGTACTATAGAAAACTAAACCTGAAAGGGATTATGGGCCGTCTGAAACCACGCTGAAAGAGCAATTGTGGGTGAACCTTCCAAGGCCCTCTGTGCCCTTACTGGCAGACTCCCTGTGGTCTCTTCATCTGTATCGGCTGTGCTGTGACAAACAGAAAGTGTGTTAAAACCCGAATGTACCAGTGAAGGACAGGACAGTGACTTGTCCAGAATATGTGGTGTTGTATGTTCGGTAGTAAGGAGAGCAGATCTGTAACATCCATCCATCCATTTTCCAAACCGCTTATCCTTACTGGGTCGCGGGGGGTCCAGAGCCTATCCCGGAAGCAACGGGAACGAGGCAGGGAACAACCCTAGATGGGGGGCCAGCCCATCGCAGGGCACAGTCATACACCATACACTCACACATGCACACCTACGGACAATTTAGCAACTCCAATTAGCCTCAGCATGTTTTTGGACTGTGAGGGGAAACCGGAGTACCCGGAGGAAACCCCAC
>JAODJX010000001.1:29228051-29247539 GCA_026776945.1 Isichthys henryi
CCCCCCCCCCCCCCCCCCCCCCCCCCCCCCCCCCCCCCCCCCCCCCCCCCCCCCCCCCCCCCCCCGCCCCCCCGCGCATGTTACCTTTCTACTGATCTTTCCCCTGATTCCCTCAATCTTGACCTGTCATAGAAAGACATTTAAGTCACCCTCTTCTTTATGCTCCATCCTTCCATTATCCAGCCAGGTCAGGGCTGCATGGGGCACAAGGCTGCAGTTCACCTGGAATAATATGCCAGCTCATCACAGCATATACACACCGTTTAGTATCTTTGGACTCTGAGAGACAACTGGAACATCTGGAGGAGACTTACCCACATGGGAAGGACTCAAAAACTTCAAATGCAGACGCACACAAACAGTGGGGACAGGGTTCGAACCCTAATGATGTCAGGCAGCAGTGCTGTTGTGATGCAGTAAAATATCCAGCTTTGTGAAATTAAATCAGTAGTGATTAAACCCTCAGCTAATCAACATTATTATTGTTGTTATTTTTATATTCCTGCGCTTTTCCCAAAAGCCTCTTCATTTAGCTTCTCTGTCCGGCTGACTCTGGCATGCTCTGCTGCTCAGACTGGCTTGTCATTTCCACAGTTTTCTCCAGAGGTCAGGTGCACCTTCCACATGCAGGTCCTGCTGGGTAGGAGCCCAGCTGCCCAGCCTGCCTGTACTGGGCTGAAGCTCCTGTTGGATCCGCGCTGCAGGCTGTCTCTTGGGTTGTCCCTGGTTTTTCCAGGAAGGATTACTGCCCCAGCCTCAGTGTCCTGACACGTTTTCACGATACCTGATGTTTTTGTTGCTGGTCAGGCTTCGCGTTCCGCGTGTGCACTGCTGAGGGGTTGGTTCAACGCCTGGTGGGGGAGAGGCTGAAGATGGAGAGGGAAGAGCATGCCGGGGAGTGACCCTGTCACCTTGGGGGTTTCTTCCTTTGCCATCTAAGCAGCTTAAGAACCATAACTGACCACCTGTTGTTTTTATTACAGTGGAAACAAAATGGGGGATGTATAAGACATGGAAACACAGCTTGACTTGGTGTATCAATAAATCTGTGACGTAAAGACCAGCACAAAGACAGGAACAATAAATCCTTAAAACAATAAAACCCAGGGGGGGTGGGGAGGGTGGTGGAAGGGTGAGCAACCCTGGGCCACACACTGTAGGGGGTTCCTTGCAGATTTTCACTGTTTCTTTTGTAATAAAACACACAGCTAAGATGTCCACTGCAAACCATTTATAGAGCATTTTTGGTTAAAGGTTATGATCTATAATAATACAATATATCTGAAATCTGAAATTTGGCCGTTCGATCCACCAATGCAATACCCCCCTCCCAACATTTAGTGAATTTTACTGCCAACATATGAGCCCCTAAGTTTTATTGTGGGCACCCTGTTCTTTGATTAGCATAACATTCCATCATTTTTAATTCCCTCGTGTCTCTTTTGGCTTTAAAAAAATAGCTGGAATGGCTCCCTTAGGCACCCCCTACCCCTGTCAGCCCAGGGCCCCCAGAGACATTAGTCCGGCCCTCATGAAGCCCAATTATTGTATTTAACATCCAGAGCTAAGATGTTTCCTAGAAGTGAAAGATGACTCTGTAAAATGGTGGCCCTTGTGACAGCCCTGTGCTCCTCTATTTGCTGCACTAGATATCTACGTTTTCTGGGACCTTCCAGCCATCCGGACAAGTCGCCCACAGATTTCCCACCTATCAGATAGAGAGGGTCTAATTAAAGCTGGTGGTGTCAGCAGTGATTGCTAGACACAAGGCTATTTCAATCATAAAATGTTTGCTGGGAACTAGTCAAGCCCCATTCTCTCACAGCACATGTGACAGCATGTCATTTCGGCTTCATTTTTAACACATACACACTTGCTTACATTTTCAGCATGTATGGGAGTTATTTGAATTGTTTGCGACTTACATAAAAGCCCAGAAACCACGCTAGTTAACAACTCAATTAGTAAGCTAATAGCGGAGCAGTAGGTTCTTGCTGTGTCTTGATGCCTCTGTTGTGTGCTACTATGGCCTGCTACACAGTCATTCCCATTTTGCCATTTAGTGTTACACAGCTAAGGTCTGGATTAATGGCAATAGGTATTTGTTGAGATGCACTCGTGCTTATTTTCATGTTTTTTTATCATCTCTTTTTCAAATTTCTATCTTGTTTTGTCAGACTCGTCGTCTGGAGGCAGGTGGACATGAGTTGCGTACTAAACGGGGTGCCGGTGATGTGATAGCACAGGAAGTGTGTCCGGAGGTGTGCAGTGCCCACACACTACGGTTACACCTGCGGCTGACTCGCCGGGGTGGGGGGTGTAACGTGACTGCTGGATCGGGCTCCTGTCGTGACCTGATTACATGCATCGGCATCCTGACGTCGGCTGCAGGCTGTCCGGTTTAGCAGGAAGGCTGAGGCCTGGCTAGTGCGGTGAGGCCTTGGTGGGCAACCATTACAGCAGTGTTTCTCAACCCAATCCTTGGGGACCCCCAGACTGGCCGTGATTTTGCTTTGGGAACTGGGAGGGAGCAGAAATGTGGACTGGCTGGCAGTTTTGTGGGGACCATCCATTCATTTCTATGGGCAAAACCATAATCCCACTAATGACAACCTTAAACCCTACCCAGCCTTAACCTGAACCATAAGTAACCGAAGTAATCGAACAAAATACTTTCCCAAAAATTTCCCCTTGCGGGGACTGAAAAATTGTCAAAATAACAGGTTTTTAGCACATTGTGGGGATAATTGGTCCCTGCAATGTACTGTATACATTACACACACACACACACACAGACTCTGAGTGAAATCCACTGACCCTGCCCCTCAGTCTGTTAACATATGGACACTATGTTCTAATAAGACATTTAGGACTTTCCTAAATATTTGTGTCTTCACAAGCAAAACATAAAGAAGAAATAAATTAAGGGGTGTTTCCAAAAGACAAACTCATTTTGTTACATTAAAATTAAAATGGAAACCAGTGGGAATTCCGTGCAAACAGGTGTAAGTTATAAACACGTGTGCGGGAGGGTGACGTATTGCGCTTATTATGCTCCTAAATCAGCCATACAGCCTGTTTCTTTGTCATGTCGTGGATGCACAGATGCAGTCATGGAAGCACAGGTGTAGGCGTGGATTCGCAGCTGCAGTCATGAGGTTCTGATGGTGAAATATTTCATTGTACAGTACAGTATCTTTTTTTATCTAATGAAATAGCACGGTACAGGTATTGTATCTGTATCATACCTGCTTATTGTAGCTGTCCATCACATGTACATTACTGTATGCATACTGCATTACGAGTTAGATATAGTCAGTGGGTCATTATATAGCTTGTAGTGCTGCCCATTCTCCAGCAGCTGTTACACTACAGGATACATCCACTAACATCCAACTAGACCTGCTTTCAGGCGTCTCTCCACCAGTGTATATTATTAACTATGGACCTCGGGTGTAAATGCGATAGGAAGGAAGTCGACGGATACCTGTATAAGTAAGTCTGATGTCCGACACCTTTAATGTAAACCTGTGAATTGTTGTGTGTATCTGTGTGTGTATATGTGTGTGAACGTACCTTGCGATGGATCCCATCCGGGTTGTAGCCCTGCCTTGTGCCCTGTGCTGTCTGAGAGAGTGTCCAGGCCCCCTTCTGAGAGCAGGGGTCAAAAACATGGATGGTTGCGATGTGAACAGGCTGATACAGACAGACGTCGATTAAAAAGTCAGTGTGGTTCAGACTCCTGAATCGTATCCTGTAGACTGAAAGCCCATTAAGGCATTAACTCTGAATGGTTCAGTTCACCTTTCATCCAGGTTTATGATGACCTGAAGTGGGCTGGGTCACCTGAGGAATGAAGAGCCTCAGTGCCTTGACTCACTGCATAGTGGAACTCTAACTCTCTAACTCTAACTCTAACTCAGCATGACCAGACAGCCACCACATAACTACAGAACCTACCCAGGGGCTCAGGTTACTGTGACATTGTGCTGGAGTCCGATGTAGTCGATGAAGAGAGGTTGGCTGCAGGAGAGTGACGGCAGATCAAGGCTCTGTTAATTGGACATAATGAGCCATATCATTTTTCAGGCTCAGGTAGGGGGTTAGGGCCCATGTTCAGAATATTGTGGGTTCAAATCCCACAACCTGCGTAGTGATCATATTACTGTTTGTAAGATCCTTAACCTCAAGGGATGCTGTGCTCTATGACCTTTCACTCACACCTCTCTTAAGACAAAAGCATTTGCATATGGAACGTATAAGTAACGTCAGATATAATCCTGATACCTTTGGTTCTCGAGAAGGGTACTGTGCACTGATCTCTAATAAGTTTGTAGAAGATTAAGAGGAAGTCACTAAAGGGGACACGGTTGTGATTCCTGCTCTTGTGTGAAACCAGGAGTACCATGACTGTCAACTAAAGACGTACGAGTGCAGCGGTAAAGTGGGTGAATGTGACTGAACCTAAATGAAGGTCAGCATGTCAGTGCTTAGATCAGTATGTGGCAGATCTGAAGAACTTCTGTGACCTTCTAAATGCTGATAAGTTTACAGCTTTCTGCACAGCCTAGGAAACATTATTAATTAGGCAAATGTCATTTTACCGAGTGATGAGATCCTAATTGTTTGATCCTCAGAGGGAAATTAGGAAATTAGTTAAACTTAAAATCCTAATTAGGAAATTAATTAGGAATTTGATGTTTACTTTTGGGCATTATAAAGCAATTTCAAGTTATACCTTGATTAAAGCTTCAGAAATTTTCAATAGTTTTGCCACTGCATGGGTCCACAGTTCATAAATGCATGAAGTCCCACCATCAAGATGATGTTTACTCCTCACTTAAGGTCAGGACTAAGTTGACAGTAAGACATTAAGTAAGTCAGACAATGTATTTATTTTTTTAAAAGAAAAGATCAAGATGAATTCAGAGGAGCTACACAGACAGAAGGACTGCATTCAGAAAACATTGTGACAGAGCAACACAACATTCTCCAACCTTCAGTATTATAGTAATGCTAT
Source organism: Isichthys henryi (assembly GCA_026776945.1). Taxonomy (NCBI): domain Eukaryota; kingdom Metazoa; phylum Chordata; class Actinopteri; order Osteoglossiformes; family Mormyridae; genus Isichthys; species Isichthys henryi. The sequence continues at coordinate 29,233,072 of JAODJX010000001.1, forward strand.
CAATAAGTGGCACTTGACAGACTGATTTATGATTATGGTATTCTGCCATAGACCCTCATCTGTGTAGTGTGTGGATCTACAGACAAACAAGTTAGTGGGCAAAATAGTGCTTTGTTGTTCCTTTTGTCCAATAGAATTTGTTTAATTCTTGGCCAGCAGGAAAAAAAAATCAATATCTGTACCATATTGCATAGCATCGTACTGCATTGAATTGCATTGTGTTGAATCAACTCATGTTGAATCGCACTGCATTGCAATAGAGGTGAATCATATCATATTGCATTAGTAGTTGCTTCACATGTATCTTTAATGTATCGAATTCTAGGCAATTCATCAAGACATGTTTCTCATTGGCCTCTGATGGAGACGCATATCACTAATAATGTACAGTACTGTGCAGAAGTCTTAGGCCAGGAGTGGTGAACCTGACCTGGCAGTCAGCCAATAACAGTGGGGCCCCAGGACTGAACTGAGAACCACTGTTTTATTATTGGCTAATTGTGAGGTCATCCCAAAAACCCACACCAACCCACCCGCGGGCCTTATGGATCTGGTTCCCCATCCCTGTTTTATGCAGTCAAAGAAAATTATGTTTGATGATCTTCATGTTGGTGTAAATCTATGCTATTATGTGACAAAGCGCGTCAGCTTAGCCATTACAAAACCTCTCCTAAAATCACCCCAGTATATCCTGCAACTATCCAATACACCCATGTATATTTGACTCGACCGCTACCATACCATGTTTGAGTTATTTACCAAATTACCAAATTGAGTGATTAATTGAACTAGAGGGTATTCCATGAAAGTAGGTAAAGAAAGCCAGACTTTCCAGAAAAAGTCAGACTCAAACTAGCTCCGTCTCTAAACTTATTCTCATGTCATTCCACGAACGCAGTTCAGCTTTAACTAATCAAGGCTCATACAAGACAGACTTGCATAGTCTCACTTAGTGCGCACACCCGAGATATTTAAGAAGCTGAAATGAATGGATGAACGATAGATCGATCAAATGAGTTGGAAAGCGTCTAAAACGAGAGCGGTGACTAAACAAAATATAAAATATCCTGTTCATATTATTTTAGCGGATTTTTTTTTTCAGTTTTAGTCATTGCATTTCGTGTTTGACCTTTGTAATATGGGTACGCTTTTATTTTAATTATTTTGGAATTAAAAAGAGACATGATTTTTATAGGCTTTATTATATGACATGAGCAGTGAGAGCATGGAATTTCATCCAACGGAATGATCTTTTGGGAATCTGTTCCCACACGTTGGACGTTCTTTGAGACAATGCAAGACAGTTAACCTGTGGCCTGTACTACGAACTGGCTTATCGGGGTAACTTGTCGGATTTAAGGTACCACAGTTTAAAAGGACTTCATATTCGTTCACTTACACTTTGCCCAGGCTACCTTAAATCCGACAAGTTACCCCGATAAGCCAGTAACCCCACTTCGTAGTACAGGGGCCTGATCCGGAGCAGACTTGTTTACTCCCCTAGGTTACCATGGTAACTCAACGGGGATTCATTTAAGACACGTTGATGGAACGGAACTCCCACTTAAATAAGTCAGACTTGTCGAAATAAGTCAGACTTTCCCTTAATGCCCCCGAGGACAGTTTTGGGAACTGAAGCAGTGCTCATCTAACAATTCAACCAGATACTGTATAAGTAGCTTTTAGAACAGAAGGAATTCTTTTTAATTTTTTATTGTGTTGCTGTTAAGTGTTAATTTTCATATGTTCTTATGTCAATTGTTTTTTTTTTGCTTAAATATATTTTTTTTCTGAGCAAATATACACTTACTCCCCATGTAATAGCCATAAACATTTTCCAACAGTAAACATGGGTGGAGCCATAACAGTACAGTGGACAGTTTCACCAGTTTTCTCACACACTTTGGTGTCCCTCACACTTTTGGCAGTGTGGGAGGAGCAGTGAGCCCATATGCCAGGTGACATGAAGCTGAATGTCCCTGTAATTTGAGGACATCTGGAAAGAGTGACGCTCCTTGGCTGTAATGAGCTTTTTAAGGGCAAGTTATTGTGTCACAAACGATGGGGCGCAGGTGGCCAGTGATTCAGTCATTTACATAGATGACTTACGACTTGAAAAGGCATCTCACACTCCTAAACATGGATCTAGGAGATGTAGATCCTGTTTAATTAATCTACTTGAGTTCTCTGAGAAAGCTACAGGACAAGAGAAATTGATCACAAAAAGGCCTATGATGTGATCTACTTAGATATCCAGAAGGCCTTTGATATTGTCCCCCACAAATGGCTACTGCTTAAGCTCAAAGCTGCAGGGGTTTTAGGAACTGTACAGCTTGGATCGAGAACTGGTTAACATGCAGGAAGCTGCAGGTAGTTATTAGAGGCACAATGTCACAGTGGGCCTGCGTTCATAGTGGGGTATCGCAGGGTTCAATTTTAGGACCACTACTGTTCCTAATTTACATTAATGATATTGACACCAATACATACAGTAAACTGGTTAAATTTGAAGACGACACCAAGGTGGGTGATGTAGCAGATACTGAACTAGCAGCACAGAGGCTACAATGGGATCTTGATTTAATTGGCGAATGGACTGATACGTGACAGCTGAAATTTAACGTCGATAAATGTAAGGCGATGTATGCAGGGAGCAGAAATATAAAGTACAGATATTTTAAGGGTTCCATTGAAATAAAAGTAGCTGGTTATGAGAAAGGCCTTGGAGTGTATGTTGATGCTTCCATGTCCCACTCTCACCAGTGTGGGGAAGCAATAAAAAAGGCCAATAGGATGTTGGGTTACATCTCTAGGTGTGTGGAGTTTAAGTCAAGGGAGATGATGCAAAGACTATACGATTCCTTGGTAAGACCCCACCTAGAATACTGTGTGCAGGTTTGGTCACCATACCTTAAGAAGGACATTGCTGCCTTGGAAAGGGTGCAACATAGGGCTACGAGAATGATTCCTGGTCTTAGAGGAATGTCTTATGAGGAGAGGTTAACTGAGCTGAATCTGTTCAGCCTCGAGTAAAGGAGACTAAGGGGGAACATGATCCAGGTATATAAGATTCTCACAGGTGTGGATGCTGTTCAGCCAAATGGCTACTTCAATATTAATTTAAATACTAGAACTCGTGGCCACAGGTGGAGTTTAGCAGGAGAACATTTTAAAATGGATTATAGAAAGCACTTCATTACACAGCATTTAGTTAGAGTATGGAATAGTCTTCCTGTTAGTGTAGCGCAAGCTAAATCCCTGGGTTCCTTTAAATCAGAGCTAGATAAGATTTAAACAACTCTGAGCTATTAGTTGAGTTTTCTCCAAAGAAGCTTGATGGGCCGATTGGCCTCCTCTCGTTTGTAAATTTCTTACGTTCTTATGTTCTTTGCATAGCCTTGTGTTAATGTTCAGATCAGGGGCATCTTCTGCTACAATTTAACAATAGTTAATTGTTTAGCAATTGGCTTCAAACTAAACTGCAGCCTCAGACTTTATTATAAAGCTGAATATCTTACTGAGACAGTTTAGGTTAAGATTAACCAGCAGCAGTTTATGTTAAGTTGCAATTCTCCTTCCAGGGCCACCTGCCGCCTTTATGATGTTGCTCTAAGCTGTGAACCTCCCTCTCTCCCTGTTATTATGAACTAAGAGTTCATTTTCTGTTCTACTCAATATTTTGAGAATCGAAGATCCAGCATGATACAAAGGTACTAGAATGCATGCCAGGTCATGTGAAAAATGACAGCCTTGTAGTGTAACACAGAGCAGGAAAGCCCCTTGTTCCTCTGCTCTCAGTGTCTGGGTGCTCTTCTCTAGGTCTGGGACCAGGGTGCTGTGGCCTTTGTTCTGCTTTGAGGCCTCCGGTGCTTCATTAATGGATGAGGCTTGTATCTTTATACTTGTATCTTATGAAAATGTTTTCTTATAGTTGTACTTTTCATTAAGAATATTAAACCTGCCTCCTGCTGTAACGAATCTATCCCATGGTATCTGGTTTCTGTGTGATGCTTTATTTCGTATATTCTGTTGCAGGATCTCTAGGTAGATCGTGTCTCACAGACATTTTGGTCACCTGATGTTCAATCCATGGTGTGCTCTCCCTCCCTCTCCCTCCTCTCTCTCTGCCCCTCACCCTTGAAGGTGACCCTCTGGGAATCCCAGAATGAATGGCTACACCCCCCCAATCTACCCCTCTGGGGGGTTTGATTCCTACAGCTCCCCACTGAAGTAAGTATACATTGTTTCACAGTTCACCGCTGAAAGGAGCTTGGTTTGCCATCTTGGCGTTAAATGAAATGAAATGATCCTTTATTTTCCATTTTTCACAAGTACGAGTGCAGGTAGATTATAATGCTTCTTGTTTTAGAATTTTAAAATTGCCTTCTAGTTTTTTTTCCCAGCCAGTCCCAGTATGACTGTCATTTTTAGTCTATCAATCCTCTTCATGGAACCAGTCAAAATAAATGTCAGCCCATTTTTTTCTCTTTGCTTTAAGTATTGCATTAATCATTGCTAAACACGTTCAGGAATGGTGTACTTATTTACGATTGTATTTAAATAATCAACATATAGTATTATAACACAAGCACAGAATGGTACTATAATTCCATATGAATGTGATTCCTTTTAACTACATGTATACTGTGACATCTTTATAGGTGCTGGTTAAGGATACGCTTAAGGTTAAGGTTTGTATCCTGGAAAAAAATCCTGCTGTTATACGTTTGTGTCCCATCACCACGAAATGAGCCTTATGGGTGCAGTTCTACCAGTGCGACTTAAGACTCATTTTGTGGCGACGGGTCACATTTATCCTGAGTTGCAGCCATATAATTTCCAGCTATATAAATGGGTAATTTTAAGCATGTTAATCAAAATGAGGTATCTTGGTGTTTACTGCCAGTAGCAACAGTGTCCTATATTACTCTGCAGCAATCAGCAGTCCGTTTTGAAATGAAAGTGTGCAATGTCATCAGCCATTTATTATTTACCACTGTTAAAAAAAGTCAAGGAATCATGAAAATATCAGGTGTCAAAGAGCTCACTGAGCAAAAGGCTCATGATACCGGAGATCCTCGGCATGCAGAGTGCGTTTGTTCACTCATTAAACATTTTCAAACCCTTGTCTCCTGTGTAGGGGGCACGGTTCACAGGCTTCTGAGCAACCAGGCCGCAAACCAGGCCCAAAGACCAACGCTAAGGCTCTGTATGGTGCGTATTACAGCTTTCGAAGACTTGGCCCCTGGCTTTTGAATATACCACCCAACACTGCTTGCCTGCGTCATCCGTAATGTGATGGGGCATAGCTTCCAGCGCTCTCATTGAACACAAAGAGACATGCTCTGCTGCAAATACAGAACAATGTTAGGCTCAATGTCACAGCAGTAAAGCGGACCTTCTATGAAGCACCAATGGCCTTTCGGAAATTGAGCCCTCTGTTTACTCAGCTGCTCTTTAATCAGTGTATCACAGACTAGCCGTTTCCCCCAGACTGCAACCTAACCTAATTTGTCTAGCCTTGCGATTTCTTTTCTGTTTGAAATGTTACTCTCTTTAAATGTTGACATGTTCAGACATTTAAGTTACTTTTGTGTACAAATGATAACATTACTCTTAGAGCAGTCTGTGGGATCTACAGTATGTATCAGACCAGACCAGGCTAAGAGGGCATGCTCCTCAGCGACGGAGGTTTCCGAGAGCCTGCTGCTGACAAATACGCTAACTGCGATTTCACGTAGCAGAAGGGCCCAGCTGTGTGCAGTAGGTGTCCCGCTATGTGCCTGCATGGAGGGTAGCTTTCTGCTCATGATGGCTAATCAGGGAAGCCGCTGGGCGTTCAGCCCACGGAACGCAGGTTTCACCTGCTCTGAAATGAAGGTCCCTGGCATTTTTGCAAACAAAGCCAACTTGGCATGCTTATTGTGCCTCTGTGACACATTTATTTGACAGACTGGAGTTTAATAGACCCCGGTCGATAATTATACATAGTACAGTGTTTACTAAGTATGATTATGTAAATCAGCACAGGTGCAAATTGTTCATTTGAATATCACCACTGCAACCTGGGGCATGTTGTGTGCCGGTTGCCCCGGTTACTGCATTTTGTTATATTGATTGGCAGGCAGGATGGTTGAAAATAAAACTTCTCTGAAGAATAATCATGCCTCTACAAGATGAAGTATGACGCAAAGGAGCCTCTGCCTAAATCATTACAGTAAATGAAGTGAGATACGGGGTTAATGGACTGTTTTGCGATAGCTGGTACATTACATGTACATTGGAAATTCATTGTACACCCATTGTTTGGCAAAATAGGAAATAGAATTGTGCTTCTTGTTTCTGATTTCTGTAAAAAAGACATCCGAGCGTATTACACACTCGGTAATAGTTCCACAAACACAGACGTGCTAGAACCTCTTTTCAAATGAGTTTGATCCATATTTGCTGCATTTCTAAAGAGTGACTGATATTCATTTAGCGCCACCCAGAGGCTAAAGTAATTATTCCCCTTCGAAGGGGCCAGTGCTGTTATAGGAAGGAACGTCTTTCCTCCTGTTCATGTCCTCCACCCTCCACCGGTGATCCGGAGCCAGCTGTGGGAAGCACAGGGTGCAGCTGACAGACTATTTATCCAGCACTTAACATCCGATTAGGTTAATAGGTTCGGTTCATTTGGCATATTTTGGTATATTTGGTATATTTTGTTTGCATGTGGGTTTCTCTAATTTCAGTACCTGGGGTTACTCACCGGATTTTTGTAGGGTTTCGCCTGTTGCCCGGTGGTGACCTGAAGTCCAGGGTAGCACAGTGTTTCCTGCTGTCATATGTGTGCCTGTCAACGCTCTCTTCTGTCCCGTGTGCTCGCAGGAACAGATGGCTTGTACTTCTTCCAAACCTCCTCCAAACATAAAAAGAAAGGTACAAGCAAGCAGGCCCCTGCCTGTCTGCAGTTGTGGTGCAGTGTGAGCGTTTTTAGTAATCCACTGATATTACTTTCCTATTTACTCGTCACTTAACTGGAAATAGCACAGAATTTGTTACTATACATCGACACCATATACAGGTTATTTAGTTAGTAAAATGCATTTTTTTCTGTTGTCTCTTTGGTGTGTGTGTCACTCACTACTTTCCACAATCAGAAACAAATACATTTGCTAAGAATACGAATTTAACTGTCGATAAACTTGCAGAACGCATTAGGATGTCAAAGTACTTGCTCTCCATTCCACAGTGCACAAAAAAATAAATCCTTAGGATCAGCTGCATGTGATCTGCACAAGAAGAAAAACAAGACTTAGGTGGAATTTACCTTTTAAATTTCTCCAGAAATGGGGAGCTATTTGGGACCTTTTGTTCGTATGTGACGGATTTCTGCATTATTGGCGGCGAATCATTTTCTTTGGCCAGATATATAAATAAAAAACAACGAACGAAACAGGGATTAGCAGCTCTCTGCTGAGCCAGCTGTGCGGAGCGGCGTCTGACACAATGCTGTGAGAGTGCCATTCTGCATGCTCTTTGCAACTCGTACTTTCCTCGTTTATGGTAACCGTGGCGATTCAGGAGGCTCTGCCAGTAATCTGTACAATTGCCGCTGTTTGCAGTAGGAATTGCTTGCTCGTGTCATGCTGTTGTTTATCAACGTTTTTTTTTTTTTTCTCCATTCCTCAGTTTTGAGGTAGGCGTCCTTTGCTCACTGTGGTTCTGACTTGTTGTCCTCTCCCCCAAAAGAGCAAAGGAAGAATTACAACAAAAACAATACCGGCAGTATGACAGAGACCACGCAGTACCATGTGGAGGTAAGAACAAGCAGGTCATTCTCATGTCATTTTGGATTTTCATTTTGTTTAACAGATGTCTGTTTGGTCTGTCATGTCTGCCAACTGATTCTGGGTGATCAGAAGTGATTGTTGGGTCATTCCAGGGCAGTTTGGTGCTTCAGTGGGTAGCAACCCCAGCAGTAGGGATTTGAAAGTAGGCTGTTGGCTTATTCTGCTCACATTGCATGGATTTCTTCCTGTATTATGGCTTTTTTTCCCCATACGCCAGTAATGTATGATTGTGAGGGTAAGTGTACTGTGATGGACTAGCATCTCATCCTAGGTGAACCCCATCTTTGTGCCCTTTGCACTAGACTCCAGACCCCTGCCCCCCCGTGACCCAGACCAGTATAATCATCTAGGACAATGTTTCTCAATTAGTCCATGTTTCTGGTCCCTCTGAGCTCTCTACCAGACAGTCCACATTTTTGCTGGGAGGGAGCAGGACCAGACTGGGAAACATTGATCGAGGAGGTGGCTGGTAGAATTTAGTTATCACAATATGAACAGGATACACCTCTGGGCCCATGCTGGGCTCCCCATGTCGACTTTTGCCTCCTCCAGCATTTGACAACCTTCGTAATGGACCGCAAGGAGGCCATAATGAGTGTGGAGGATGGGCTGCGGAAGCTGAAGCTGCTGGATGCCAAGGGCAAGGTGTGGACCCAGGACATGATGCTGCAGGTGGACGACAAGGCCGTGAGCCTCGTCGATGCCGACACCAAGGTAACTGTTGTGCTGGCCCGTGGCTTGCTAACTACCGGCCCTGAAATGAAGCTTATGAACTGAAGCCAGTTCTGCTGGCTTCTAAATGAATGTTGTTTCAATTCAGGTATAGTATTCATTAGATATCCACCCAAACTGTACAAATGAGGAAACATTAGCCAAATGCTAAGATTATATCTCCTTCTCTTTATCCTTTAAGCAGAACACGCACAGACGTGTGATTTAGGCAAAGCAGAAGACAGTTTGACATTTGAATTGCAGATCTGACATTTTGCTGTTCTGCAAGCTGTTTAGGATTGAATGCCCTTGTAAGATGACATCCGCCTTCCCACTGCCCGTTTAATCGCGGGTTGTTTTCTCCTGTAATACATCCAGCTCATCTCCTTAGCAGGTTGGAGGTTCATCTAGGATTTTCCTCAGGGGCTGCTGTCTTTCTTTCAGGGTTCTGGTTGTCGTTCTTGTAGCTAATGAGGTAGCCAATGTTCACTATGTCTGCTGAGCCAATTGAAACGCGGCTTTTACTTTACTTTATAGCTGCCACTGACTTAGCTTAATTGGTGCCACTTGACAATAAGGCCATTTACAAGTAGCAAAAGGGAGCCTTACTGTTAAGTAGTACCTCTTAATTTAAGGCAGTCGTTCTCAGTTCTGTTCCCCCCCGAATGCCTTTATTCCAGCCACATTGCCAATTAAAGACCATCTGAACCTGATTAAGGCAGGGTTGGAATGAAAATATTCTGGCACGGGAGGAACCAGGAATACGATTGAGGACTGATTTAAAGGAACAGTAACATCTGGAAGTTTCCCTGTTGCCTCTTTCTTTGGGTTGTTTTATGTCTTATACTTGCTTTTATGAAGTTATGTAGCCTTTGACTCCATCAATTCAGGTAATTGTAGCTCTGTAAAGCTTTAGTAAAGTCAAGGTAATTATTGGCACTTTTATCATGGCATTTTAAGCGTACTGTTGCTGATGGGATGTAGCTTTACTCTGTTTGGGAAGCAGCTCTTATGCCCGTCTTGCTGCTGGGTTCCAGAATGAGCTGGAGAATTTCCCCCTGGGCACCGTCCAGCACTGCCAGGCACTGCTCAAGGCCTGCAGTTACGACTCCATCCTGGCCCTGGTCTGCAAGGAGCCGGGCCAGAGCAAGCCGGACCTCCACCTCTTCCAGTGTGACCACATCAAGGTGAGCCACAGCCTGGCCAGTGCGTGGGACCGGTAGGGAGCGGGGGCAGGGACACAGCCATTTCAGGTTATGCATCGACAGGCCTCAGGAGGGGCAGTGCAGTGGAGAAGAGGATACCTGAATTGACTTTGACTTGAATTGACTTTACTTACACATGGATCCTGTGCTCTACGGCCACTGATCCTCTGTCTACATTCATTCACTGCAGAATGTTGGAATTTCATAAAAATCATATAATAATTTAACTTTCTTATCATGCTATTTATAGGTAATAAATTACTAAAACAATTCATAGCAAAGCAGACAGGCTGTTTTAACATGCGGATTTCATTCAGCTGAGAATAGTGTTGAGATTAATCAAAAGTAATTTCTCAAGCTCGAAGGCTGTGGCTAATTCCAGTAAGAAAGCACATCTTGTCTTCCGTCAGGCTGACGTGATCCATGCCGATATTGAAAGTGCCATTGGTGACCACAAGGGTGGTAAAGTAAAGAGAAGGCCTGAGGTGCTCAGGTACGAGGCCATTCTGGACCACATTCTAGTGTCAGGCAGACATCAGCTTTAGTGTGTGTCTGCACTCAGACCACATTGGTGTCTGTGCCATGTAGCTGTGTGACCATTTTCCTTGCCATAACACTAATAATAATGATAGTAATTCATTCATCACTCGACACTTTTATGATAACGGCAGCAGCAGCAACAACAACAATAACAATATCAGCAATAACAGCAACATTAATAGCAATAACAATACCAGCAACAATAAGAACAAAATAATAATAATGATAATAATAATGTTGGGGTGAAGAATAGTGGCTGGTAACATGTAAATTGCGGAGCAGTGATCACTCGCCATTCTGTTGCCATGGTTACCTTCCAAAAGGCACCAATTATGGACCCCCTACTCCCTGAATCTTGCTTCTGTTTCATATTGCTGCCTCTGATTGTTCAGCTAGGTTCTCTCTTCTTGTCATGTGTCTGTGTATGTCCAGGATGATCCTGAAGAGCGATGGGGCCATCCCCCCGCCCCCAACAGCCCCAGCCCCTGGCCTCCCTGCCACCACCGCGCACATGGATGTCAAGAGCCGAGTGGCGGCTTGGTCGACACGGACAGCCGGCGAACTGCCTGACTGTGAGGGTGCTGATAGATCTTGGGGGTGCAGTGATGTCACACACCTTACCGTTACAGTTGCCTCCCCAGGGAGAAATGCTGATTTTGAGGGATGTCCTTCATGAAGATGTTTCTGCCCTGTCTGTGGAAGGGGGCTGCAAATAACATCAGCTAAAAATCAGCACTCTGTGTGCATAGCGTAGCCACGGCTAACTGTACGCAGCATCTTGGTCTCAACCGCTGTGTCTCTCACGGCAGATGGCAAGCACAGGCTGTACTCTGGCCAGGATGAGCCCCCCGAGATGACTGCAGCCAGGATCGACCGTGACGTGGTAAGCAGCACCACAACTGGTCTGCAGAATGCTGGACCTTCTGGCTGATTCCCCTGTGCGATTCCTGTTAGGGGAAGGCAGGCTACTGATGGGTGATGGTCACTCCGACACATACCATGACCCTCATTCTCATGGACACCCCGTCTTTAAATTATACCCTCCTCATTCAGATAAATTCTGTCTTTAAATGATGCCCTCCTCATTCATATAAATTCTGTCTTTAAATGATACCCTCCTCATTCATATAAATTCTGTCTTTAAATGATACCCTCCTCATTCAGATAAATTCTGTCTTTAATTATACCCTCCTCATTCAGATATATCCCGTCTTTAATTATACCCTCCTCATTCAAATATATACCTCTGTCTTTATGATACCCTCCTCATTCAGATTTATACCCGTCTTTAATTATATTCTCCTCATTCTGTTGTATACCGTCTTTAATTATACCCTCCTCATTTCCATGTATACCCCATCTTCAGTTACACCCTCCTCATTTAGATGTGTATACCCTGAAATTAAAGATGATGATTTGTTATTTTCTGTTGTAAATCCTTAAAGTACGTGGCTACGGCTGTGTTTTCATGACGGACGATTCACTTTCTATTGCAGCAAATTCTCAATCACATCTTAGACGACATTGAGTATTTCGTGACTAAACTGCAGAAGGCAGCTGAAGCATTCAGTGAGCTTTCAAAGAGGAAGAAGTCAAAGAACAAGAAGAGGGGGCCAGGAGGTGAGGAGCAACTCACTGCTCAGTGTCACAAAGCTATTATTTTGTGAACCAGCTTAAATCTGTTTCATGGACAGAAATGATATGAAATGATAAAAAACCTCTTAGCAAAAATAGTTCAGGTTCTAGCCCTGCCAGACTGTACTAGCCACTGGCCTGTCTTTCGTCAGGCATGCTGGGCTGCTGGGTTCTCACTTACCAGATGACGTCAACATGCAACATCAGTCAGGGTCGATAGCGCTGTACTCCGAACATGTTAATGTTGTTTGATAAAACCTGCAGTGACCTGGGGAAGGTATCATGCATTCAGTAGGGGTACTCTTATCAGAGTATAATGGGCTGATCCACAAAAAATAAACTACAGATTGCTTAAATTATCTTGATAATGTCATTGTGGAGTACAGGCTTGACATACTTGTTTTCTCCACTAGAGGGAGTACTCACCCTACGAGCAAAGTTGCCCACACAGGAGGAATTTATTGACTGCTTACAAAAATTTAAGCTTGCCTTCAACCTTTTGGTAAGATTTGGGGATAATAAGGAATGTGCAGAGTGTTACATCCTCTGTAAGGTGTGTGACATTTGTACCTTTCTATCTATTCACTTGTACACTGCTCAGTTAAACCAAACTCAAAGAGTTACAGACTGCATGCCTATTCCCAACAAGTGGAAGTTATCCTAGAAGAAGGATAGATCTGCTAAGTAAATTTAAATGTGATTTGATCTCTTTGGAATAATTCTGCACATTGGTTTTCTGCAAGATGTTTTTCAGTCTTGGAACTTTTTGAAATGTTTGTCCTTAATTTACCTTAAACAAACAGGCAGACTATTCAGTTGCAGATGGTTGGAAGTTTCTGCCATAATGCCGTTCCGCATTTTATGGATGAAGAGTTTCCTCTGTTGATGACATTCAGGCAGTTAATATCAGATACCGAGAGTGGGAACAGCAGCAGTATCAGCAGCATCACATGTGCTGAACATCTGTCTCTTTGCAGGCAAAGCTCCGGTCCTGCATTCAGAATCCCAGTGCTTTGGACTTAGTCCACTTCTTGTTTACACCGTTAAACATGGTAAGTAAATCCATTCAAACATCGGTCGTCACCCACCTGCTGTGCCACCCGGGTTTTAGAACGCCACGTTTCCTACTCAAAGTGACAAATGAGTGTATTGTCAGTTCTGTTTCCTTATCAGTAGGCTGCTGCATTTTGCATTCTGGACACTGAATTGTGGATGACATACCAATGGTGTGTGAATCGGGCTGTTATTAATGACTTAAAGCATATTTTTAAGTTTTTTCTTGTATTTAAGAGTAAATTGTTAGTTACGTTATATTGTAAGTTATATTTAATTTGTTTTATGGTGCAATTTCAGTTCTGGGATTCAAGCCAGCGAACTTATAAATATCAGTCTAAGTTCTTCAATCTTATATCACATTCTTGCTTATTAATGGTGATAAATATCTGCACAATTTCCATGTTGATGACATCTGTTACCAGGACAGCCTGTGCAGAGCTAGTGGTGGTACCGTGTCCCTCGTACCTCTGTCACCCCCTGCAGGTGGTCCAGGCCACAGGTGGTGTGGAGCTGGCCGAAGGTGTGATCAGCCCTCTGCTCACACGGGAGGCAGTGGACTTCCTGCACTCCGCCACTGCTCCCCAAGAAAGGCGTCTCTGGCTCTCACTGGGGGACGGCTGGACAAAGAGCAGGTGGGAGCACAGAGCGTGGCCCGGTCCTCGTGGTTAGAGCTGGAGCTGCTGCTGGACGGCCCCAATCCAAAGTTTCCCAATCCGGTCCTCAGCAACCCACAGTCTGTGAATGTTTTTGCTCCCACCGAATCCCCTACCAGACAGTTCACGTTTTTTCTCCCACCCCGGAGCTGGATAGAGGGAGCAAAAACGTGGACTTTCTGTGGGCCCCAGTCCATGAGCTACATTATGCTACTGTGTCATTACATCTCTTTACATGTATTAAGGCTGTTGCTGCTCTCTTTTAGTATGATAATAAAAATATGTCTGATGATCACTAATCAACAGGTGATCCCACTCCTTCCCTCATTAACCTTGATAGGTAAGGAGGCTCTTGTGGTCGAGAATCCCCCCCCCCAGTACCTGGACACATGCCCCTTTCCTGCAGGGTGATAAGTCAGATCAGGGTAATACCTGCAGATCAGGGTAATACCTGCAGGAGCAGAGAATCCAGAAGACCAGTAGGTTGCTTTCCGAGTGATTAAATAGCTACACTCATGAAGTGCTGCCAGCTGTAGTACCCTGGAGATCAGTAAAGAACCTGGAGCACTTCAGAATGTAAAGTGAACCGACTGGAAAGTCTGACTCCTGGGGCTGTAATAGACGCAGCGTGTTACAGCGTGAGTATTCTGATTATTATACAGTATGATATGAGCATGGAAATGAGTGTAAGTGGATCTTTACAAGTTTGGATTGGGTTTCCCAGTGGATTCTGTACTGGGGGCATGAGTTGGCTTTTTTGTTTTGGTGTCTTGTAGGTATTAGGAGCCTATGAGTTGAGTTCATTATGTTCGTTCCTCTTCTTCCTTGTACCC
>JAODJX010000001.1:29274580-29285312 GCA_026776945.1 Isichthys henryi
CACTGCAACATCAAGCGGGGCACTCAACACTGCTGAAAAATGAAAATCTGAAAGCATGAACAAAAAATATACAGATAATCTAGTAAAAGGCCAGCATTATGACTTGCTGGGGGTGGGTGGATGGCAGATCATAGCAGTGCTGATTATTGTTTTTTACTCTCTTTGGAAAACAATGGATTGGCAGGTTAATTATTATGGCATTGTAAAACCTTTAAAGCAGTGGTTCCCACTGTAGCAATCTCTCCACACTACAGTTACTGTAAGCACTGTAACCATCTCTCTATGCTGCAGTTACTATAAGCACTGTAACCATCTCTCTGCACTACAGTTACTGTAAGCACTGTAACCATGTCTCCACACTGCAGACACTGAATGCATTGTAGTGGTGCAGTGGTTCTGACCCAGTTTGATGATGTGCGGTGTGGATGTATTGTTGCTGCGCTCCGTGCATGCTGTCACAGTCAGGTTGTAGATGTCCCCAGGGGGCAGAGCCAGCGTTGCCTGCATGGCAGTGCGGGGCACCTGGAGGAGCAAGGGGGTATCAATCAACATGGGGGCTCCTAACACCTGGACTAAATGCAATAAGTAGCAATAAGCATAACAACTATCATAGGCGTTACAATGCTCATCAATGCTCATCAACTGGCATCTCTTAAATAACTAAACTGTATTTCTGTCTCGAGGATACAATGCTAAATGACACTGCAAAGACCTGAACTATTATCTTGGAATGAGCTCCATTCAATCTGAGACATTCCTCTAGAGATGAATTCAAGTTCTATTGACAAGCAGGGTTACAGGTAATCAATACATCATGTCACACACCACCTTTGACTATGCTTGAAAATTAGGATCTTGCACATGGCCCTTTGTAAAATACCTCCAGTGTACTGTTGGGTTAACCGCTATCCTTGTCAACCCAACACCCCCCAACACTCACAAAACCCTCCACCAGTGTAGGTTGAACATCACATGATAGCAGGCTAATTGGCTGGAAACTTCTGGCCAGCCCAGGCTTCAAAATATTTGTTTGGCAGAATATTCTTTAATTAAGCATCTGCTCTGTTGTTGATTGTAAAGGGATGTCGGTATGGAAGGTAATTGGGCCTGTTAAGTGCCTTGTGTAGGAGCTTAGAGTGACAGGGGGGCAAGCAGCGAGTCTCGAGGTTGAGGTCTTGACACCCCTAGGCCTGAACTGCTTTAATTAGCCCCCTAAGGAGCACTGACAACACGATCGATGCCCTATGTGCCGCCCTCATTAGCCACCCACATCTGCTGCAGCCAGCTGAGCGGCGCTAAGCTGGCTCGTGCACGGGAGACGGCGCGGGAAGCTCACGTTGGCAGACGCTCGTCTCCTGGCCCCTCTCATGCCCTCGGCCGCCACCTGCCAGTGCAGCATGCGGGAATGGGACAGGTCAGTGAAGATGTCCCCGTAGGTCCACCTGACGTGGAGCACACTGCTGAAGTATTCCACCAGGGATATGTGGGGCGCCTCCGGAGCTGTAAGTCAGTTTGTAAGGAAGGGATTCATTGATTTATTGCTGAAATGCTGTAAGTTTTCAGGTAGTGGGTAAGAAAAATCAAATTATGATTCAAATTCTGGCTGCTTGGACGTTGTTGTGGGAGCGTTGCCCCCCAGGAGGGGGGCAGGTAGAGTACCTGTGATGAAGCTCACAGTGGATCTGTCACAGCATCTCCGCGCCGGCTCGCCCCACGTCTCCATGGTGACGCGGAATTTGTAGTACCAGGCGGGCAGTAGGTCTGTCACCCTCTGAAAGGCACATGAAGTTCAGCCTAGTCAAACTTATCTTCAGCCCTATTAGCCTTTACACAATCTAATACACTGTGATGTAATCCCTCCCACAGTCATGTGTTGTGAGTCAGAGTGGCAGAAGTGAAGCAGACCGCTCTAAAAGTATGAGGTGAAATGAAGGGACGCCATTGGCTCTGTTCTCTTCACACCCTGGGGAATGTGATTTTACATCAATGGGGCACAACTGGCAAAGACTCATAGTAAATTGTACTACAAGGATTTATGCTAAAATCTTTCTTAACTCCTGAAGTCCACTCAAATCAAACAGAGGCCTAAAGCAACTGATGTTTAATGTCCACCCTTGCAGGGATCACTCAGTGCTGTCAGCTTTGAGGTCCGGTGGGACACAGTTGTGCTTCCAGTGTCCAAAACTTCACATATACAATAGGTCATATGGTCCATACTAAGAAATGGTTTCAACGAAATGGTCACTGGTTTGAGTCTAAATCAGCTCCTGAAATCATTAAAAAAACTGACTTTACAATAAGAATATATTTAGAAATGGTTAATAATCATGTTATTAATTAGGTTGTACCACTTTGTAAACGATTAACTGACAAATTAATTGACATGTAAACAATTTTAAGTGTTTTTTTTATGAGTCAGTGCCATTTATAAATGGTAAAAAGCAACCTTATTGTATCGTACCACCAAAAATTTGATAGTCTGTCAAGTAAAGCTCAAGCTTTTAGTTTCACTACAATATTGATCGTAGCTCAAATGATGGCACTTAACATCAGTAACCATCCAGCTGAGTTAATGAGTGAAGGGGCAGAGTGCCTCTACATAGGGAGCAGTAGGTGTTACCACAGAGGCCACCAGCGAAGAGGTGGCAGTGAGCTCGTAATAAGTGCTCCACTGCGAGGTGAGCGTGGCCGGGTTGAAAAAGAAGGTCTCTACGATGTACTTGTGGAAGGCCACATTGTGCAGCCGCTGCCAGCTCAGGATGGCCTCCCAGGGACTCAGAGAATGCACAGCCAAGTTCTGGACACCCAGGGGCACTGGCGGGGAATAAAAACACCGTGTAACCAATCACAGTCTGCTAGGCGCTGGACAATAAAATGATGGTAACCATCACAGTACAGCAAAGCCTATTGAGTGTAACTGTCTTAAGTCCAGAGTAAATCAAGACAAAAACACACAAGGCTTGTAGTGCATGAACATTTTGAAACCAATGCATATATGTAATACAACTTTTCAATCAATTATCTTGATTTAATTTCTTAAAAGCATCACCCTGACGAACTGTGATTTGTAACTGAATTGATTTCCCTCTCCCCTCCTAGTGTGCGGCTGTTGTTCTGTATGCTATCACTATGTGGCGCTGCTTTAACTTTGGTGCAATATATCTAAAAATAGTTTTCACTGATACAATACGCCTACAAATTTTGAAAAAGATCAAGAAAATAGTTTTAGAGTTATGCTGTTCACAATTTCAAGTTGCCCTTTCCTTATTTTGTTGCCACCTAGCACTGTTGCATTCAATTTTGGGGCAATTTATCTCAAAATGAAATGAGCTTTAAATATTCATCCATATAATGATTTTGTGAAGAAGTAGTTAGATTCAGCAAACACTTTTTGACTTATCATATTCACAAGGTCAAATGTCATCTGCCGTCACCCTTTCCTTTGTTGCCACTATAGAGTGATATTATAATTTTGGGGTGATTTTTCTCAATATTTCACAATGTGTCTGCAAAATTTGATAATTTCAAATATAAATATATTTTGAATTATCGTGATATTGAATGGTGGCAGACTGGTCTTAAAGTCATATGAATTCCCCATCCAGGTAATACAATTAATCTGTTTCCAGCTATCTTCAAAATTATCTTAAAAGATGATAAATGATGTCAATTTATTTATTATGTTGAAAACAATGGATGAAAAGAATATGTTTACATTGTTTTAAATGAAAAACAGCTAAATGAGGCCAAACATTTTTTTGTTACTAATAGCCTACATTCTGCACATAGCACGAGACAGGTTTATAGTCTTGTATTATTTTCCGATCTTTCACTCTCCGATGACTGATTGCCACCAAACATCTCTACAGCAGTGAGTGCTACAATCCATCAATCAGGATGTAATGGCTGATTGTTGGGTCCATGGGGAACTCACATGTTGAGATGATGATGGGGTCTGAGGCAGGGCCGACGAGAGGGCCATTTGTGAAGAAGACCAGAACCTGGTACTGTGCACCGGGGGTTAAGTCGGTGATGATGTCACTGGTAGTATTTTCCTGTGGAGACAAAAACATTCCTTGTCCATGGCATTTACTATGACCCAGAAACCATTAATCTCTGAAGAAGTAAAGGTTTCCAGTGTGCTAAAACACTACCAATGACAGATGTGCAGGGTACCTTTGCAGCGAGGAGGATTTCTGCTGATTGTGTTTGGCTGAATCCAAAAAATTCCAACCAATAATTTCATACCACTCACACATGTGTCACAAAGCCCGACAACTGAACCATCGGCATCTGACGGTCATAGACTGCATTCATTGCATGGCTTGGGTACACTTTTACGGTATATACCTAAGAGTTTTGTTGAGTTGGGGTTCCTGGAAGGAACATTTGGTAGGTTAGGTGGTGACCTGTCTGGAAATGTTACTTCCAAGAACTGGGATACAGAAGGAGATGGTATAGAGCTAGGAAGTCATAAATAGCTAATCAGAACATTTTGTTAATCATATAGCAGAAGTCTTAAGCTCCTCTCCAGAATGTGCAAAATTAACATGTTGCTGTAACTGTATAAGAGTGCAGAGCTCCAGGGTCACCTGGTTGCAGTAGCTACTCTCCAGCCTCTGGGTTGAGTCTCAGTTTAATGTGCTGTAACTGTATCAAGAGTACAGTGGTCCAGCCTCACCTCACTGTAATAGCTTCTCTCCAGTCTCTGACCAAGCCTCGATATAAAGTGCTGCTATATCTGTATCAGAGTGTTGTGGTCCAGGCTCACCTCACTGTAATAGCTACTCATTAGCCTCTGGCTCAGTCTCAGTTTAATGTGCTGCTATAATTGTATCAGAGTACAGTATTCCAGGCTCACCTCATTGCAATAGTTACTCTCCAGCCTCTGACCAAGCCTTGGTTTGGAGCAGGTAAGGGACAGTACAGACACCAGGCTTCCATTAAGGTGTGTTGAAGGTGCAGCCCAGGAAATGCCTGCCGTATTGGAGTTCAGCATCCTCACCGTCACAGCCTGGGGTCGTTCCTTGGGCTCTTCAAACCACTCCCCACTGGAACCTGCCAACAGAGCACTGGCACTGGGAATCCTAACAAATGCTATTAAAAATAGTACATACTGGTATCTGCAATCTATAGCAAGCTACACATATCAGGTTTTTTAGCTAGAAGTACCTGCAAGAGACAATTGTTGTCAATAGTGCTTAATGCAAATACTTGCAATATCTCGATGACATCATGCCAGTTAACTATTAATTCCAGGAATATGCCAGTTATATGTAGTCCATTACTCAAATAATCATGCAACACAGGAGTACTATAGCGCAGAAATTATGTCCTCAAATCACTGAGGTCAAGTCTGCAACCACCTGTAATATGCACAATTAATTTACAACTGGCAGGCAGAACTGCATTACGTCCAGTAACAGTGACATCTGCTTTAGCAGATACCCAGGAAATCAGGTGTCACTCCACACACACTGAAAATTATTTTGAGTGAAATCATTTTTTATTTTTTTTTACGTTAATTTTTATCAGAATGTTAAATACTCAACCAGAGGTACCAAGATATTAGATCGTGTGCAGGCTAATATTGACGATGCATATAATACTTTAACCTACCCCCACCTAGGACAGTATGACCACCTTTCATTGATAATGTTGGCAGCTTGCAAGCCACACATTAACAGGATAAGACCAAGTTATGAAGTGGTTTGAGTCTGGCCTGAGGGGGCAATATGAGAATTACAGGTACAGAGTGGAGCATATTTGGTGAAATCAATTACATGGTTGATCTTAAACAGTATACCTCATTTGTCATATCCTACATCAGCAAACGCATTGAAAGTGTAATCAACACTAAGGAGATTCGGGAGTTTTCTAATCAAAAACCCTGAATGACCAAAGAAATCTAGAGTCTACTGAAACAAAAAAATGCTGCTTATAGAGTAGGTGGCATCAGCCTGTAGCTTAGCTGAGGCTAATTTAAAGTGAGGCATTCGTGCAGCGAAACACGACTACAAATGGAGGATTGAGGACAATTTAAAGCACAATAAATGCATGTGGCAGGGCATTCAAGCTGTCACAAATTATAAAAGAAATGATAATTTGTTTATGAGTAGCAACCTCTCAATGGTGGAGGAACGCAACATGTTTTTTTTTACGCTTTGTTTGACACCAGATCAACTCCAACCACTGGAATTGGACATTAGTGAGGTCAGAATGGTCCTGCACGGTGTCAGCGCTCAACAGCTGCTGGGCCCCACAATATCCCAGGTCAGATACTTTGGGTCACTGATACACTGATCAGTTGGCAGAGGTGCTTATTAATACCATTAACTTCTCATTGACCACTGCAGTGGTCCCACAGTGCCTCAAAGCATACATACGACTGTGACCATCTCTAAACAGTATATTGTGAGCTGTCTATCATCTGATTGAGCTCACATGATTTCTAAGTGACAGAACCCTAAAAATTTTGGAATATAATTGTATTGAGCTAGGTTGGGGATCCAATTTCATATGTTTTCATGTGGCCCAAAATCTCTAGCAGCACCTCTGTGGGTACCACACTTTGGCACCAGGATAGCTCTTAAGAGGCCCGATTCTGCTCACTTTTTAAGGATAATTTTGATCATCCCACCACTGGCTAGGATATCTGTGCTCAGCTATGTGAACTACGCTGCAGGAAGTACAGATGCAGGGTATGCCAAAGAATTTTGCATCTTGACTGCAGAAATTGGGTGAAATGAAAACCTTATTTGGGTTCTACAGGATACCACAGTGCATTATCACTGACTGTGGACCACAATTCCCATATCAAGTGTAGAAGGCGTTCTAAGATGGACTTCATTAATCCCACGAAGGGAAATTACAGGAAAATTCTATGCCCTATTGGGCTTTAACCTTAGTCCATCCTCTAGCTATCACCCTCAAACAACTGGACAGTTAGAATATCTTAACCAGGAAAATGGTTGTTGTCCTCAGATAGTACTGCTCTTCAAACCAGCTGGACCTGAGTCACTATTTTCCTTGACCAGATTATGTACAAAATTTGCTAATTCATTCATCTTTACACCTAACCCCTTTCCAATGTGTTTTAGGCTACCAGCCCCTTTTCCTATGAGAGATGAAGATCAGTGAGATCCTAGCTATGAGTGGCCAAGTTTGGGAAAAGGCTCACTGCAACTCCAGAGAGCTACAAAAAAAAGAGTAAAAGCGATTTGCTGACCACTGCTGCCATCCTACTCCCTTGCTCCATCTGGGACAATGGGTTCGGTGGTCCATCAAACTCTTCCTTCTCTTAAAGAAGCTCAGCGCCTTGGTATATTGGTCCTTTCAAGATCATAAAACACATGAACCTTATTACAAACCGTTTACAGCTGCTACTTCGTTATCGGATATCGCCCACGTTCCACATCTGTGGTTGGTCTTCTACAGTGAAATGAACCTGGCTTCCTCCCCTGCTGAACCCCCCCGGATGTTGAGGGCGAACCTGCTTATACAGTCTGTGCCCAATACAGTTCAGCTCAGTTCAATTCAACTCAATTCAATTGATATTTCAATTTCAATTAATATATAGTGTCTTTCACGACAGAGTTGCCCCAAGGCATGGGTATGTTGTGATACATTCCTACATCACTTATATAGAAAAATTCGAAGGCAGGTTAAAGGGAATTGGATTCTAGGTGCTGCAGGGGACAATTGTAATATCTGGTGGATTGGAAGGCTATGGAGGGACAATTTAGGGTCCATTCCGGTGACATCCTTAGCACGTCCCTCTCAGAGGATTCCCACCATGCTCACCCCAATCATCTTGCTCCTCACTCCCATGGTCACACACATGGTAAGCATTCTAGAGCTTCCGGAGCTGCCCATGGAATGAAGTTCTGTTATGTCTGCACCAAGCCCTACTGCCACCCAGCCATGCCCAATCACTTCCTGCCCTGCCTCCCCCCAATTTTAGACCAATTAATCTAATCAATAAAGAAGTCTTAAAATCACTGGTACTCAGCTGAGCTTTGCAAAATATTGAGTATTATATTTTGTTTACTCATTTTTCTGCACATTTTTGAGAACGCAGGGCCAATCACTGGAGCAGGTTACTGGTCTTCAGATTTGAATTACTGAAGTTAAACTTTTGGCTTCTGCAACTATATCCCCTCTCTGGCATTACCACAATACTATAACGTAAAGTAAAAGAGATAAAACCCAAAACACTGCAGACACTATCATCTCTGGTCCACTGTACACCCCTCAGATTGCCAGTAGAAGGAATTCTGTTTAACAGCATTGTAGTGACGTTTATTTGACAAAAATACAGGTCGATACAAGAGCCAAATTGAGCCAAACAGTCAATGTTCACCAGCGGCAGTCTGAGCTGTAATTAGCAACTGCCCCGAAGCCTGAATAAAAATATTTGTCCAGTTAATCGGCCATTTTAATTATATATTGCTTCCAAATCAGTTAAATATACAGTAAAAACTCAGCCATAGGTGTCAGTGTGTGGGCAGGGGCAGCTTACTGAGGTAGAAGGTGATGCTGGACTCTACGCGGCTCTCTCTGGGCTCACAGTCTCCGGATGAGCTCCGCGTTGTCACCAGCACCCTGTAGCTCCCAGGCTCACTCAGTTCCCTGTCAAACTCCTGCGTGTTTCCGTCCACCTTTTCCACCACTGTGTCGGTACCTGCTTAAATACACGCTCAGTTACATTCACAGACCTACCATACACAAAGTATTGTGCTAAAGTTTTAGACTGCCAAAGAAAATTTTGTTTAACTTATGTTATGTCGGTGTAAAATTACGATGCCTCAGTCATTTCAAAGCCTCTCGCAGTCACTCCAGTATTTCCCTTACCCATTCGATATACCAATGTAATCAATCAATCTAATTAAATTCATTAGAAATTGTACAAATGGCTGAGATGCCAGTGAGGAGAGGGATGGGTACTGAAGGTACTGAGTTCTCCTAGTCATCCAGGAAGCTATCAGTAACGTTTTTAGAGAAGAGAAAATAATCTTCTAACTGTTTTTTTGTTACTGTTAATTTGCATTTCTTATAACATTAAATTTTTATCTGAAGAAATATTCACTGACTAAACCGATAAATAACTTTAAACATTTTGTTTGTACAGCTCTGGATATATACAACAATTTCAGCAGTGTTCAGCCCTGGGTGAGTCACTAAATTACCCACAGAGGGATCCACTCACTCAGAAGCAAACTACCTTCAAGTAATGTTACAAATAAAACATTAAATCATGAGGTTTTGTGTACATTATGAACACACAAGGGCTATTTTCAACATGAAAGAATGTGCGTCATTGCACATGCAAGTCCCTGTGTTGTGGCATCTGTTTATCACAAAGCAGTCGCACCGTTTCTGGAGATGTTGACTACAAAGTCATCAAACATGGTTGGTGGGCGAGGTGCCTGCCACTGCAGCTCCAGCAGAAGGTGGGGCAGCCCAGAGGTGGGGAACAAGGGCGCATGATGATGGGGTTGGTCCATGCCAGAACCCGAATCGCTCGGATCTTCAGATTCTAGGACTGGTCCGTTTACAAACTCCTCGCTCGATATGGGGCCAGGGGAGGTGGGGCTAGCCGTGGCTAGTGGCCAATAGGCTTGCGAGGAGCTCTCATTTCTTGCACTGCTGTTGGACGAGTCATCTGCCGAGCCATTGGAGCCTTGGTTTGGGCTCAAGTGTTCCTGTCCAATGGCAAAGCTCTTTGGGTCCCCTTCTTCCTCCATAGGTACCACCTCATCCTGTCCATCTATCAAGGGGACATCACCAACCAGGCGAGAGTATGACCCGCTACGTGCAAGCCGCGGTGCTGCTTTCCCGCTCAGACGAATAATCCGGAAGGAGACATTGAGGGGCGGGTTGGGTGCTGTGAGACAGGGACCGAAAATGAGCCATAACATTTCTCTTAAAGCCACATGTATATTCATTTTCAACAGACAATGATTTTAACGACGTCTCAGAGGGAACATTTGATTATTTCACATTAACATGTACAGTCTCCTTTGATGAAAATAGCCACCCAAATTCCCTTTGAAAGAAGCCTCGGCAGTATTTAACAGATTTCAATAATTAATGACTCGGCAGGCATTAATCTGCAAGGGAAGCCTTCCCCTATGAGATCGGGTCCAAACGCAGGCACCCCTAGAGAGAGTGACATTTAATCCAGTCACTCTGTTTCAAATTAACAAAACAATAGCAAGACCCTACCTTCGCCCCATTTCTATTATTTCCAACTACTCCAGCTTTCATCTGAAGCTCCCCATCCAAAAACATCAGATATGAGCCTCCAACATACTCAATACCAAGCCCAACGATCTCTTTGCACGCTGCAGGTCAGTGGTTTGTGCTAGCATCTGGCAGCCCCCCCGCAGCCTGTCACTTTGAAAACCAGCTGCTCAAGTCTTCCTTAATTTAAAAAAGTTCCCAAAAAACAAAATCACAATCAAGCATGTAATTTATCTTGGTGGGTGGGATACAAAATGCATCTTGTATTTTTTCAGCGGTCATATAATAATTACTCTAAACTGAATAAAAGTAACCTGTTAATCACAAAGTAATGGAGACACAGATTATCACCATTAGACCATACTATTATTATTATTATTATTATTATTATTATTCTGCGATGGGCTGGCCCCCCCATCCTGGGTTGTTCCCTGCCTCGTGCC
The DNA here is from genome assembly GCA_026776945.1 of Isichthys henryi. NCBI lineage: Eukaryota > Metazoa > Chordata > Actinopteri > Osteoglossiformes > Mormyridae > Isichthys > Isichthys henryi. The sequence goes on from JAODJX010000001.1 coordinate 29,285,269, forward strand.
CATTGCTTCCGGGATAGGCACCGGACCCCCCGCAACCCAGTAAG